>CM073772.1:52960718-53135587 GCA_037158775.1 Hetaerina titia
ATGTCGGAATACCCATAAAAAAACCGAGAAACGCAAAAAACAATAGCTTTTCTTTGGTAACATATGTTTCCTTGTAAATTATTCCTCCAAATGGTTCGCCCATTTGTTTTGTCGTCAAGCCGATGTAAATACAAGGTTTGTATAAAAAGTATCGGCAAAAATGTATTCCTGAAGTGGGCGTTAAGTGCTGAATTCAGACCGTCGGTGAAATATGCGCATTATCGCAGATCATATTGGCATTGATAAGATGACAGAGCACACTTGATCTTTGAAAATTTGGCGATGCGAAAGAACTACCCTAAACTCGCCCCGAAGGTCATGTAGGACAACCAAGAGCGGAGTCGAGAGTCTACTTGCGAAGACCTGCAACGACATCTCGACGATTTCCCAACCCCCTTACATTCCCAACTTGGCACCAGAAGACTATTTACTATTCCCTATAAAAGTGAAATCCTGCCTTAGACGACACGACCATGGGACCCTAAGTAACGTCAAAGAAGCTTGCAGGCGTACCCTTAACGACCTTCTGGAACCCGCCTAGCAGGGAGCATTCGAGTCTTGAAAAATCCGCAGGCAAAAGTGGGTCGACGCTCAAGGGATGTCCTTTGAAGACTTTTGAGGCATTGTAGCAATATCTGAAATGAACCTATTTTTCCGAAATATTCCCTATACCTTTTATAGAAACCATGCACAATTCCAATGTGTCGATATTATTGAGGAATACAGTCGAGTAACTAAGGAATAAACAGTCTATCATCTCTCTCGATGAAAAATTAGACCTATCAACTGTTACTAAAAAAATTCCTTCGGTCGAATCCGCCCAATCTTCCATCCCCCGTTAGTGTGAAATATGAAGTCCAGCTATCGTTAAGAATTTCGTAACGCCTAACACATTTTTGTTCTCAAAATGGCTAGGATGAAGATAGCATGAAGTAATGCCCCGCCAATTCTTATAAAAATATATATTACTAGAAGATTGATGTTCGCAAGGAGTGAAAATGGTGGGAAAATTAAATATTACAACGAGTATACCAGGGTGTACTATGAAGTTCGGATTTAAAAAAAAATGCAATTCATCTCTTGATTGCCAGCATGGAGGAGTGGATTGGCGGTGTCGGTTTTCTGCCTTCTTATTCACTCGCGAAAATTGCCCAATTGATGCAAATTACCACATCACAACCGAGAGTTAATCCATGCAATTTTATAAAACGAATTAGAAAATAAAATCATTCATTTATAGTGCTATCAAATTGTGAGGAAAAACAAAGTGACTTGAAAGGTTTTTAAAAAAACAGAAGTTCACAAAGTGAGGGAAGTTAGAGGAGAATATATGGTATCTTTATGTGCTTACATTCAATCATAATTTGTGAAGAAGTCAAAACAAACTCCTCACTGTAATCACCATCCGAGAGATGCCATTTAGAGACTTTGGTGTCACCAACAGTTCTGCGGAAGATGACCTTGATAAAGATACTAACTTGACTTTATGTTCCATCCTAGCACGCCTACCCCAATCAGAGGAGTCTGGTCCAAAAAGTAATTACTACACATACAAATTTGCATCATAGGTTCATTTGCCATAAGTTAAAAATTTCGGCTTAGATAAGGCATAATACATTAAACATTTAGTATTTCCATCGCCAAATTTAGTTTTTACAAAGGAGAATACTCTCTACGACAGTTACATATAAAACTGTGTAGAATTATGGAAAATAACGAGCGAGTTGCAAAAGTCGATTAAAAAGAGCCAAAATATATCTCAACCCTCATTGGCTACAACATAGAAGGGTAGAGAAAGGGGCAGAAAGAATGATTAATGCAAAAGATAATAAGCTGAAGTACTCCAGGCGAACTAAAGGGGCTGGTGATTCAATATAAATGCGCCCAAGATGCTGGGAACTGAGAATTCAAAAAACTCTCATTGGTTAGTCTATGATCAGTGAATACACCTGCACCGGTTGCCACAATGCCTTTACCAAGGGCAGTGCAATTGCAAATCCAGAAGTTCGCTTGCCACAACAAGTATAGATACCAGTTTCCCTGGTAAAATATTTGCAACGGGACACGGGAAGGGTTGGAATATTAAAATGAACAGATCGATAAAAGTATTACTTTCACGAGAAATTTGGTACTACGCTTGAACGAAATGTAATTCATAAGTTTTCGAGGCAGAAATGATTTTTGTAAAATGGTGTAATAAAACTATTACATTTGAATATAAATAAATACTACTCCACTCTTGCACTACTATTTTTTTATTTGCTCTATCCAAAGCATTTGCTGTACATCTCCAAGAAACCCCTAATTTTTTCAATATATGATTAGGTGTTATACCTTATTAGAACTGTAATTCGCCTTCATTGAACCATTCTTTCCTCTTTAAAACGCACATTTTGGCTATATTAGTTTTCGACGGCCGAATTCCGAAAACAGACTGCCATACACCCCCTAAAAGGTTTGCAGTTGGGCTCTCACCTAACATGCTATGTATTTTGCAGGTAAGCTGAACCCTGATGTGTGTGTTTCTCTGACCATAAAGAAAAAGGATTCATTCAACCTCCTCACGAGAACGCTGATTGCAATTACGTCACCACTAATTCAACTGGGATCCTGCCAAGCCCTCGAGGGCTCGGGGAGGAAACACAGAAATACGAGCATTTCACCGACAGCACGGCGATCGACGGCAATAGGCTCATTGATACCCATGCCTCACCCGTGGCGGCCCACGGTTTGAATCGTAGGGCCGCCTGGGCCCGTAGGTTACCCGTGCATACACGGCGGACTCGTTCAGAATAACCGTCGGGCCGACGCGGCCTGCGAGGGTGGGACGCCTGGGAGGATGGGCGTGTAGCGGGGAGTGGTGGGGGTGCATCTAAGGGAACGGAGTGGGGAAGAAAGGGCCAGGAGGGGGTGGAGGAAGGGGAAGGCTACGCGGGGGACTGTTGAGGGGGCGGTGCGAAAAAAAAATGACGGGAGAGTTGGACTGGGTCTGGGGGGAGGAAGGAGGAGGTCGGCTTTGGGGGGGGTGTGTGTGTGTGAGGAAGGAAAAGGGCAGGCAATGAAAGAGTCGAGTTGACTGGCAAGCGAGGGTCAAATTAGGACGGAACGTCTCCATACGCGGAGACGCGAAAGGAACTGGGGGAGGGGGGCCGGAGGACGTGGATCGGCGACCGCAAGACAAGCATATACACACCACCCCTTACTCTCCAGTCGAGCGTCCAAACTCGCATCATTCTCCCAATTGGCCCATGCCGAAAAAAACCATTACGATGACCACGGGCGAACGGTTCTAAGCCGGCACGGGATCCACGCGGGAATTACTTCCGGTGTGGCCAACCTGCGCGACCTGCCTGCTCAACACTGGCGCGTGCTCCCGTAGGACACCGCACGAAACGTGAGGACTGCAAGCCTTGGGTGTAAAATCCTACGAAACATATATTCCACGAATAAGAATGTCTAACATCTCTACAGAGAAATGTCGAGGAGTGCACGAAAATGTTTCCAAAAATATTTTGGAATTCCGAACCCTCTAACGCAACGTCGCATCGTCTGTGAATGCTTGGTGTTCATCAAATGATAAAGAGTAATCCAGTTATGGATGCGTTTCGAACCAGGAGATTGGTGGGTAGCCGGCAAGAAAACTAGAGATTGGACATTAAGGACAACTATTTCTTACAATGCATTCAACGCTACTATAGAATGCGGTCATATGTAATACACACACATACGAGGCAGATTACATCGTACATAGGCAGATTGGACCACCAGGATAACTTAAGCGAGATAACTATCAGCGCTCAAAAACTCAAATACTCGTTCACCCTGATAAAAATCCCAACGAAATCACAAGTAAACACTCCTACTTTTTAAAAGAAAAAGGCAAAATTAAAAATGTTACTTGAACCAATTCTTCACACGTCCTTGCGGCGGCTAGCGGGGTATTGTGTACATGAGTCGATCATTATTGATTGACGAGTATATGTCTAGGTAAGTTCATATAAACATAAGCCATGAACACAGTAATCAATCCGAAGGTCGGTTTGGTCCCGACGGCGTGTGAAATTCACACATCAGGGTAGGAGGGCCAGCTCCTTTCCCTGTTCCGGTTATGGTTTCCCAGGAAGATCTGGTACCCGAAAAATCACAAAGGTTGGGTGGAGCTAAGTTCACATATATGATATATATAAAATCGAATATGCATACATAAAAGACTGATGTCCTAACCCCCCCCCCACCCCAGCCCTAGCAGCGGCTAGCGATTGCGTAGACGTATCCACTAATATATCTTAAGACTTTGGCCAATGCACTTTCCACGTCTTGTTTGAGTAAACTAATTATTGAAAGGACAGTCAACCAGGGCAGTGCGAATAAATGAAGCTGAAAATTACAATGCAACAATTTCAGAGAGTAAAAATCATTCGCCTTGACCGGGATCCGGGTTCGAATCTCGGTCAAGGCGAATGATTTTTACTCTCTGAAATTGTTGCATTGTAATGCACACGTAGTGGATGACTCTGTTAAAGTTACTGTCTCGGCATCTCCCGCAGTTTCTTTGGAAGCTGAAAATAGTTTTCGTCTAGTGTCATGCACCACAACGAATGTCGTTAACGTAAAGTAGGAGTAAAAGAGGTCCGATAACATTCCCCGGGGAACACCTGAACTAAATTTTACTGCATTTGAACTCCATCTATGACTACTCTTGGTACCCAACCATTAAAAAGTCTTTAATCCAAACCAAGATATTTTTATCTATACCATATGTTTCTAGCTTTGTGAGTAGTTTACTATGAGGTGCTTGGTCGAAGGCTTTCTAAAAATCTGGTAACACTACGTCCACTGGAATCTACTGGCTCTCTCCCTAAATAAGAACATCATGGACAAAAAGCGCAAGTTGTATCTAGTAGGATCTATTCTTTCGGAAACCGTGCTGATTTTTCCTCAGTAATTCCTTTAAGTCTAACGATCGAACAAGCAGATATATGGTCCACAACCTTGCACGAAATGGATATTAGGGAAATAGGTCTGTAATTGCTCAGTTACTCCTTGTCTCCGTTTTTAAATATTGGTGTTACGTTAGCCGTTTTCCAATCTCCCTGAACCTTTTAATCTACCAGCGATTTCTTAAATATTATTTCTAGATACGATGCAATCCTAGATCTAGACCTTTAAATACACGAGCGGGTATTTCATCGGCCCCGGAGAATTTATTAGGCCTATTTTTTTTCAGCAAACGTTCTATTAAATCGCGTGAAGAAGTTAGACGTTCATTGACAATTGCTTCAAATCCACTGATTAGTTTCAAGCGATGCCTTTGGACGACCTCGTCTAAAAACCCAAGCGGCGTGATTATCTGGCTATATTAGTTTTGCGAGGAGTCGAATGGTGACACAGGGAAAACACCTGGCTCTCATTCCATGAAAGTGTGAATTATATACGCCTTGACGTTGAATTTGGGGTGATTTCCAACCTCAGATATCAAACGTACGTGTGGTACCATATGCACAAATATATACTAGTATTCTCATCTATGCGCAGGTGCCATAGCATCCCCCGCCACGCGCCCTTTCGCTCGGTTGCGGGGTATTATACAGATTTTTTCCAGCTGAATCCGCACAAAATTTGCCCAACAGAGAATGAAAGGCAACTGGACGCCCAATTAAATTGGAAAAGATTCTTGTGGATATGAAGTACCTTATCCGCAGCAGCTGATAATGTTCATAGCCTTCACAACTTTATCGATCGCATCCTTTCCCGGTGTACTCCATTCTCATAGAGTATTTAATGCCCTCCTATATGATCATTTCTCATCTTCCATTATGTTTGGTGATTAGGACTCATCGATTCTCTCATATTTTTCGAATGGAAAGTTTTCCACTACATACACACACCACCCTTTCATTTCACCGTCGATTACCCCAAGGGAATGTCTCGGATACGGCGACATGAGCAGCATGGCTTCCTTAATATACGATCCACAGGGCGGTTCATCTTCTGACTCTTTTCGAATCGGAACGTTACTTCTGTGCACATGTTTCATTCAAGGCTGCGTGACCATCCTAACGATTGAGCCCACTGACTCGTTCTACTGCATATGGCGGGGCGCCGTCCTCGGCTGTCAACTACTCCTAGTGTTCACACGCTCCGTTTTTGCAGAGGCGTACTGTATACTCAACGGGATAAAAAATATTAACGGCAGACAAATACCTCCATACATTGCACATTTCCACAGGAAAATAAGAGTTTTGTTTAGCTAACGTAAAGAATGTGAGGGGTGATAAGCTAGTCCGAGGAAGGTAGTAAAAGGATATATATGAAGATATTATAGAGATAAATAGTCCCAGACCTACGAAAACTTAAGTCAGTTTTTTTTACTTTGCCTAATTCGAAGGAGTACGGAGTAAGGATATCACACGTGTGTACCTACAGAACTGAATGTCAGCGATACCTACAGCTAGGGCGGTAATAGAGCAAATGAGCATACAATGCTTCAAATGCACCGATGTACATATATGTACATCTACATAACTACCCCGCGAACCCTCCAAAAGGTATGCAAGGTAGTGGGTGCAAGCACTAGGTGGATGGGTAATGGACTAGGGATGGTATTGGACAGGAAAGAAAAGGCACAACTTAAGCAGGTACTGGACAAAAATAAATCCTAGATTTTGCTATTTACAGCTCAGAATCACCATTTTCCTCGTTGATACAAAGCAGAACTCTCCTCGTGATCCCAAAAGTGCAAAAGCTGAGGGATGAAAACAGTTTTCGGGCGATTGGTCGACGAGGAAAAAACCTTCAAGCTACCAAACCCTAAGAGAGTCAGTCATCCAGTGTTTTAGAGACATGCACGCAAGGTAACTAGTCCAAATCTCAACTTAAACCAGCGATTAACCACTACCTTTTCCAAGACAAGGAATGAAGCAAACTCAGCTCAAGATAGAAGACCTCAAACTTCATCTGTGTCCGAAAATGCACTAAATGCTTTATTTTAATTATTTTTGTACCCTACAAGTCACAGCTAGGGTGCGTGGCAGGGGGTGAATACTCATCAGACTAATTTTGACCCGATTATGACCCTAGCGCGGCCGGGCAATGTTATCGTGATCCCTTATCGCTCGTGAAAAAAATGAAATCTTAAATATATCTGTTCAACACTTGATTTCTCTAATTTTATTGACATGATCTCTCCTATCGTGATCTCTCATACCTACTTATGCTTTCATAAGAACATGTGTCAAATATTACAACAAACACTGCCAAATAAAGAAGAAAGGTTGCCCGTATATATTCATGCATGTATTCGCCTACTTACATTTTTTAAGGGGAGCCTAATCCATGACCTTCTAGTTTTGTCTAAACTGCCAATATTACGTGGATCTTGGATTATTTCATCGATTCTGTATGTCAAAATAGCACGTTCGACACATATTTAACAGATTCGTTGCCATTTTTCACGTAACGGACTATATTTCGCTTGCGTTCTTCAGAAGGATGTCACGAAATGTGAATCTTCCTCTGCAGAGGTACAAGGTCAAGTTTCGTGTCAACGAACTTATGAACATCATTAGGAGAAAAAGCTCGGATGAAACAGTCAAGGTCTCGATAGGGAATTCATCGATGAGTGGAACTGATCGAGAGGCGGCAATTCGCTTTTCCCCCCGCGGATGATCCTCAGGGGTGTCACGAGCGGAAAGAAGACTCGGACGAGAACCAGGGCACGTACAAGGACAATGGAGCAATGGCTCACGAAGGATAATTAACATTCTGTGTGCTAAGCCGCAGCTGGTACTAAACCACTTACAACCCTGACAAAAAAGGTTGCAACTTCGTACCAGGGAAAATTATCAGTGGCACGAAGAATACAAATGAATAAGACTTGTGTCTCTGTTCGCCGTTGGCCGGGCTAAACGGGCTCATTGATTTTAATACCGTCTGAATTGCACAATCATTCTTTATCATTAGTGACATATTTCTAATTAATGACCATGCAGTTGCCGGAAATTATCAATTAGCGGACAAAATGGCATCGATTTCAATATTTCTATTCGTCATTTGGGTGGCGGTGGTCTAGTGGGTAAAGTATTGGACTACTGACCGGAGGGTCCCGGGTTCGATTCCCGGGCAAGGCACTATGGGCACCTGCAGCTCCACCCAAGCTAGTTGATTTTTCGGGTACCAGATCTTCCTGGGAAACCATAACCGGCACAGGGAAAGGAACTGGCCCCCCTACCCTGATGTGTGAATATTCACACGCCGTCGGGCCTGGTACATGGGTGAGCTCTACCATCACCTACTAAACCGACCTTTGGGTTGATTACTGTATTTATGGTTTATTCGTCATTTACGAAAGATCACGCGGTAAAAATGTATGAATATCGTATCTGAGAAAAAAAGACAGCTAATGATCTCTGCGAATGAAAGTAAAAATGTATGAATATCGTATCTGAGAAAAAAAGACAGCTAATGATCTCTGCGAATGAAAGTTCGCACATTCATAATATCTTTATTTCCGAAATTTCAAGCGGGAAAATTACAATAAATGATGTATTAAACACGTTAATAGAAGGGATCAAGATCAATCCATTGGTTTAAAAGACTGATAAGGGAGATTGGCATTGAGTCCTCAATGAGGCGTCAACATAAACGCAACACCATGTGAAGGCCGAAATTCCAAATAATGTTGGAACGGGAGGAAATTAATATTTCTTTTAACCCGAGTAATGAATGCCGAATCTTCACTCGACGATTTATTGCAAATAAATCTTTAAATATTAGGTCTACAGGAAAAGAAATGTTCTCATCTCGTGGACACGCGGAGTGCAGGTGCTGCTGTGAATGAATTATGGCGAGTTTTGAAAATTAATTAATCTTATTAATCATACAAAAACTTGTTATCACTTTCATCATTTAGAACACGCCTATTTTCTGATACAAACAAAATATTTTTTAAACTTAGCCGTTTCTCATTCCAATGACTTTAAACACAAAATCAAACACACCCCCATACATGTCACAGTTTATTCAATGTCTGCATCCGCAAGCATCTTATACGGATTATATGGAACAGGCCCAAGTGAAAGTACCGTGAAAATTATGTACAAGAAACTTCTACGTTCCACGCAGCCACGCAGAATACGTGTCGCTCCTTTTTGCGACTACGTAATAAGCAGAATTATTATTACTCCACATGAAAAGGAATCTGCAGAGAAGGTGTACGAAAGCTATCGGAAATTTTTTTCAATTTTAGAATTACATTTATTTTGGAAAAAACAATGCTCCCCCATTCTTAAATAATCAGCGAATGTCTTGAATCTTTCCAAACCAGCTATTTCATTTCTGGTATAGTTAGCTCCAAAGCCCATCTCAATTAAAAAAAATATTTTAGTACCCTGCAAGCCACTGCTAGGATGTGTGGCAGGAGGTAAATATGCACCAGACTAATTTTGACCCGAATATGACCCTACCACGGTCGGACAAAGTTATTCTGTTCCCTTATCGTTCGTGGGAAAATGACATCTTATATCAAACTGTTCTACACTTGATCTCTCTAATTTTATTGACATGATCTCTCCTACCACAGTTCGATGGGGAATAATACATTGTCAACATCACTGCAACTTGAGCACCTGGATTACAAAAAACGAGGTAAAATGTAACTTCCTTTTTTCAATTAAAAAATTATTAAAATGCTCCACGCATTCACGCCTGACACTTGACTCTACATGTAAATTTATCCCTAACGCTATGAGAGGAAACTACGAAATGCAAGTGTAAATGTAGATGCATACGGTTCCAATCACCGGTAACTCCCTTTACGAGTACTTGGGATTGATTACGGGGGAGGAGGCGAGTTTCTGAAGCGAGATCCGCTCTGTTCCTTTCTGTATCAATAAGACTCATTAGCCCACCATATGCATCCGTGGTAGAAGAACACATGGACTCGGTCACTGAACGGTTAGATTCTGACTAGATATAAATGCAGCTCGCGGGTACGAACTAAACCACGGAGACGTCACGCCGTCACGTTCTGCTTAATTATCACCCGGGTCAGACTGCAATGTGACCACTCAGCCGTTGGGATTAAACGGCCACCACGACGACTCCCCTAAACCGCTCCCTCACAAACATTTCCGACTCTTGAATGCACCGGCGCGGGCGCTATTTCTAAGTGCTGGCCACTTCCACCAAGACCCGATTGTGAAAAGGAGTACTTCCAAGGCTCGAATCCAGAAAATTGGATACATAATATTTCTCCACATCTTCCGGACATATCGGCACCACCCGTCGCCAATACGAGACCAACCCCACCGAGCTTCCTTTTATAGAATGAATCCCGTCGAGAGCGACGGAGAGGGACGGCTTTGTGTTGTGTGGGAGGCATAGAAATACAGAGGGGGGAGGGGGAAGTATTATGGTGGGACCACACTAGAGTTATATCGAGAGGGAGAGGATGGGTGTGTGCGTGTGTGGAGGGGGAGGGTTGTGGAGAGGACGGGAGGAGGTGGACGGCCACCGGGCTGCGACAAGAGGCGGTGGAGGTTCGCGCGCTGCTTTTCGAGGGCCACATGTCGCAGATAAAAAGAGACAGATAGTGGCGGGAGCGTATGGCGGCGGCTTGGGGCGAGGGGGGTTAGTTGCCGGCACGGAGAGAGAGGAGGGAAGGGCTGTGAGGGCAGGAAAGGGGGAAGGCGAGGGGATGACGGAGAGAAGAGAGAACTTAGGGCAGGGACGGGGGTCGCAGGGATGTACGGAGGTCGGAGGAGAATGTGAGGAGCACAAGCGATGGCAGTGGAGAGGCGTCGTCATGGGATGATGCGGTCCCCCTCCCCGTGCGATATGACGGCACATTCACATCACGTCGACTTCACGGCCCGGATGCGCACGGCAGTTGATTAGGAACCGATCGATCTTTATCGAATCGAACGGCGAATTGACTGGACGCGGCGCGCCCACACGTTCGAAATTAATGTGAGCGTCGTGGCTTTGGAAAAACCAGCTCGAACAATCTTCATCAAATTGATTGATTAACAAAAACCAATAAGATTAATCAAAATAAATTATCACCAATGAAGACATCACTTTCCTCAAAACTAACCGACTACTTTCACTACCTAACATGAAAATCGTGATTCGTAACAACCACTCTTTCATGTAGGGTACTTGACCGCAGCTCTTCCCGTGCTGTGCAGGGCAAGTGTGGATGCCACCGATGCCACAGATCGCTCCGGAATCTTCCATGGTACCATGTAGACGTAAAACAAATGAATACCGAAATCTGTGCTATGAACCCGTAATTTTTTTGGTAGTTGAGGGTAGATATCACCTCGTACTACTTCCTAAGGCGTGTGAAATGCACACATTTGGTAACGGGTTAGGGATTTCCCAGGAAGAATTGGTACCCGGACCACAGCTCGGGTGAAGCTAGGAGATCCCAAGGTAAGGGGGTTGGTATTGATCCCAAGCTACCGAAAATTACCCCGGATTCTTATTGTAACTACCAGTACCTAATATTATTACTCTAGGTACCGAAGTGGTGGAACCTAAGTTTCCTGCTCTATTAAACTATTCTTGATCCAAGATCATCGGGAATCGATCTCGGACCATCGGAAAGGTAATGCCTTCTATAACTTAGACTACCACTCCCCTAGTTTATAATTTATCTGAGGCAAATTAATCTAGGGATAAAAATTGGTTTACTAGATCAATTTGAACGATTTAGGTATAATGAGGGATAGGAAAGTGGGTACTCTATCGAAGCATTGAACCCTTCTCAGATTCAACTGAACTCGTACAGAAGTGAGTATAGTGATTGCCGACCTTCCTGACTGACTGAGCCGACTACTATGCACAGCGGCTGAATCCGTTACGTCGACACCGTCGATTTGCAGTATCGAAACGAATCTAACTGCCTTGGAACGATGAATTATGGAAGGCAAACTGCAGAGCCCCCATTTTGAACTATATTGCTATGGAAAAAAACCATCAGTTTATTGTGGGTCGAGAACAATGATCCACTCTCAAATTTTGCACCGACTTTAACACCAAATCTTGTTCACACTTTGCATAAATATCTACGTGGTGAGGTGAATATCACTTCGCATCCGCAACACCTGTGACAGTGCATAATAATCGCTCGGTCACCTGCCGCGAGCGATCTTACCAAATTAACCAAGTGTCGACATTGTTCGATGTCGTCAGCATGTACAGGGCCTGTATGTAACTCTAACGATACGTGTGTATAACTGCCACCTAGACAATCCTAACTTATCGGGAATACAATATCGATCACGGCATGGATTTCATTCTTTGTCTGCCAGAGCGCCCATCCTACCCCGGAGACCTTCGATTCAACGGTCCTGGAAGAGGGGGGGGGAGGGATCGGAAATCACCGCCCAGGCAACGCCCGCGGGAGGTGAGGCGGGGTTCATTGTCTGGGCGCCGACAACGGAAATGGGCACGTGGAATAAGGTACTAGTCCCCGCAGTCGGAGTGGCGTGGACCAAACCTCGTCTAGCCAAGGGGAGGGTCCAATCCCCCAACACACGAGATACCTACTTCTCTCCCTCTCCTCTCGATCCCTACTTGTGGAAACGGCGAGGAAGCGGGCGGGGGCCGCCGGCACAAGTCCGCGCGCTTCACGCCCCAACGCGATTAGCCCCCGGAGCGACCCGGAGGCGTGAAATACCCATCGAAAGGGAAACAAGAAGGCCGGCTGGCTGGCGGTTCCGCCCGAGGAGGATTGCCCGCGGAGGCCACTTAAAATGCGTCCGATCTATCGACAGCAAGCACCCTCACCCTTTCCCTCTTTCGCGGACCCATTTGGGAAGTGCGGGAGTAATTACTCAAGTCCCCGAAGGTAAGACAAGAGTTTGGTATCGACTTCCCCGAGAGACTACCGTAAAATGAAAAAATAAATAACACACATAAATAACGCCCCCGAGAAATATCAATACGTCCGGAATTAGATAAGGAAATAAGGCAGTATTAACTTCTACAGTAATTAACCCTAAGGTTGATTTGGTAAGTGAAGATAGAGTTCACCTATTATTAAGCATTACATATACATGGCGTATGATATGATACTCAACAGAGTGGATGGGAGTAATTTTAACCCATTGCCACCGGTGGTTGCCCAGAAAGATCTGGTACCCGAAAGGTCACACAGCTTAGGTGAACCTGGAAATTTTCAGAGACCGATTCTTTAATTGAACCCGGGCCTTCAGATCAGTAGCTCAGCTCCCTAGACATTGGACTACCAAGCCCTTGATTTACGATTAGACACAGCTGAAATTATTCAATAATCCCTTGAACGTCAGGAGCATGAGAGTGGGAAAACACATTTCGATGATATAGGTCACATCTCACCATCAAATGCTCACTGTGGCAAGTTGAATGAAAAAATACGAATATAATGACATTGCCGCATTATCAAATGGTTCGTGGAAATAAAAAAAACATTAATGAGGTAATTCATAAAGGAGAGGGCAATATTGTATTGCTGGAATATTAATAATAGGGGTCATGGCCAAGAATACATAACTCCATTAATCACAGGTTAATCGCATGGTATCCGGGAGAAACTACCCGTTCCATCCCGTAACCAAATTGTGCGGGTCTGAAATTTTTCTCGAAGGAGAGGGGGGGGGGGCGACGACACGCTCTCCGCTTCACACGACAAAACATTTTCGAAAGGGCACGGGCGCTTGACACACTCAAAACATGACTCTTCCTGAGGATTCCCTTGCGCCACCGGGCACACATCATCCCCGCGCGCTCGCAAAACAAGAACCGGAGACAGTTAAAAATCGATTAGGGCCCGCTCCCCCGCCATACTCGCTGTGCATTGAGCAACGACGACACGGGGGCCCGCAGCACGCGACCGTGGACGGACGCGTGAGTCACGCGCGGTGGCCAAGTCCCCTCCCCAGGGACCCGTGATAGTCACGGAAGCCGGGGTTCGGACCAAAATCCATCATCCTCTAAATGTTTGCTCATTTGAATCACCGTTCCGGGACGAGGAGGGAGGGGGGTGTAGGGAGTTAAGAGGGAATGGGTTGTATCGTATGTACACCGAGAGAGAACCGAATCCTCCCTCCTTGCCCGCTCCTCGTTCTTCCGCTAGGGTTCGGTGACCGCGCAGTGTGGAGAGATGATGTGGGGGGGGAGGGGAGGAGGTAGGGAATGACCCATCGTAGGGGTGACGTAGTGAAACGGGTTGAGAGTTTTAAGATTCGGAATAATGGAAGGGACCCAGAATGGGTAAAAGTTGGAAAGGGGGGAAAATACGTTGAGGAGGCGAGAATATGGGAGAGAGGGGAAAAAGGGGGGGGGGTCGGAGAGCACAACGGGAGTGGCGGTTGGGGAGACCGAAGACGAGGAATGCCCCGCAGAGGAATAGGGGAGTGGCGAGGGGAAATGGGGCAGAGAAGGGGGGGGATTTCGGGGATTGCCCGTGGAAGCACAAAAACGCAGAGGAACGCGAGGCGACAATACCGATCGGCTTGCTTCCACACACCTTCAATGAGATTCCGTTGAATCCAAGACCTCTCGCCCAACCATCCCAAGGGTTGAAAAAGCCGGCGGTGAACGATTCGGTTCATCGGTTGACTATGTTTTTCCTCCACCAATTAGCATCGTTGCGGCCGCCTACATTCCGAGTGCGACTGCGCCAACAGTTTCCGAAACGACGCCCCATACCTCTCTACCTCTTTCAACGCCAAACTTAACCCAAAACCACACGGCATATCTCATAAAGAAAAACCTTGAGTTTAAAAACTAAATTCCCCCGGTGTGCTTGTTTCAATACAAAGACTTTACGTGTACCCTCCTCAGAACCAAACGGTGACCAACCGCAAACCGAGGAATAAACTTTCTTTTGTAGTTAGAGGATTGACGCCTAGGCACCTTCCGTTCAATTTTCCACAAGTCAAACATCACCGAAAAAAAACCACACAAGAATTTAACGACTGTGTAATTAATCGCAACCAAAGAGGACTCCCGCCGAATCACTGAGGAGGTCTCGACGGGCTGATCTATTTTCGCTCCTACCCACATGGACATCGGCAAGACGAACTTGGCGATTAAAACTGCTTAAACTCGCCATTAAGTCAATTACGCTTCCAAAGCCGCATTGTGTTTACACTATAAAAGTAAACTATTACGATACAAGGTGGAGATTCAATATTTTACCGAATAGTGATTACACAACGTGAAATTTCATTGCTAGGGTACACACTAAATTCAGATTGGGTTCTAAAATGACACATTGAAGGCGCAGAAACGCCAACACCTCTCGCCATTAACATGGAAAATAATAGAAAAACTGGATAAGTGAGAACAAACAAAATAACCACATAAAACAAAAAAAAAACTAGCACAGTCGAACAAAAGAATATGATAAAAAATCCTCTCTAACAAGGTCTTAAAAGAAGCCTTACAGTGCCAATAATACTTTTCACTTTCAGAAAATTGCTTAAAAATATTATTTCGACGCACATGATAAATTAATGGACATCCATTGCTGATAAAAGAATAGCATGTCACAATCATCTTGCGGCGCACGTTGCTCGGTAAGGGATTTTTTTCAATTTTGTTCAAGTGACCAACGGTCCACTCAAAGGTCGTGAAGCTTCGCCCCTCCCTCTATCCCGATCTCGTGCAATCATTCCTCGGCGGCGCTCTCCGTCACCAGGTAGACTGGCCAAAGAAAAGAATAGAGGAAAAAAACTTTCCAGAGTGCCTAAAATTTAAATTACTTGGCCCAACGCGACGACCCGGAGATCTTTCAGGCATGTACCTTCCTCGCGCCTCCCAAATATCATTTACGATCCCCGGTTGGGGCAAACCCATTCAACTCCGTCGCTCCTCCTGGTCTACCGAGGAACGGGAAGACAGGGGGACGGACGAAGCGAAGTTCGAATTTGAATATCGTGGTGACATTCAAATGAAACGTCTAAAAGCGCTGGTGAATCGACATCGCATCCCATTGCGTATCGCAATAACACTGTGCGGGTTGCCGATATTTGTTTCCGATACATGAATGTTCAGCTCCCCTTCGTCTCTATTCTTGCTGTATCGAAAGACGCAATTGAACATATCGTTATTGAAAATATAGTCAATATAACCGCTCGAAGACACCACTGGCATGACATTATTTTTAATTTCATGGACTGGATGTCGCAAATCCGATATTGCAATGAGCGACTCTCAATTCAAAATACGATTTATCTCACTATTTGGTGAATCGAAAAACGAAATGCCACATGAACATCTCAAACGGCCCACCCCAACATCGCACAGAGCTGGAACGGAAGCGAACACGCGGAGCTCAACTTATTGTTGGATCAGGAACACAACCCCAACCATTGGTCTTGGGGGGATGGGTATCCGCAAAAAAACGGGCGGATGGAGAGCATGGGGAAGGGCAGAGGGAGGGAGGTAAAAACAGAGAAAAGACGCACGTTTTTCAAATCGAAATCTTTATAACTTCGAAACATAGTAAAACGAGGAGGAGGGCTTCACTTCTTCCCCCGTTTGGAGGCAACCCTAGAGAGAGAGCATCCCACGTTAGCCTACGCTACTATTTGTAGGCATTCATTGCCACCGTTTCGCTCGTGGAGTTGTCAAGTGTGGAAGCGTGAAGGCAATCTAGTAGGTGATAACATTACAAAAAAAACCCTGTCAAATGCTTAATCACAGTCATCTCGGCATATTTGTAATATCAGTATTTCCATCGTGGACAGGGTAATAAAATGGAAATGATTTCTTTGTACTTATTTATCATTTATAGTCATAAAAATTGATTTTCCACAAAAACAAATTTAAAAATTCATGTATTCGCGAAAAAACAGCGTTTTTGAGCAAATTTAGCATTGCAAATTGGAAAAAAAACGGTAAAAGCAGCACTTCCCGAAAGTATGTCGCCATGAAGTCTCCATTCGAAGAATTCTATTAGACCAAGTAGCGTTAGAAGCACAATATATAGATTACTAAAACACGCCCGCCCCTCTCGGATCGGTTTACTCGGGGAAACGCGAACATCATTACGCTTCGGTTTCAATATTCGCAGCCTAGACACGATTCCGCTTCAACGTAGATTCTGCCTTTGACAGGTTTCATTGTGCGCGCATGCACTACTTGCGAGACCGCGGAGGCGGAAGACCAGTCATGGAGGGGGGAAATGAGAAGGAAACGGTGGGGGATAAAAGGGGGGCAGGGGGACAGGGTTTGCGAAGGAGAGTGGGTAGGCCACTGGGGCACGGTGGATTCATGTGCAGATGGGGAGGGGGGAGACAGCGGCGAGAGGGAATCGAGTGAAGGAGGGGGTGAAAGGAAGGGAGCAGGTGGCGGGGGACGGGAGAGAATGGGAGGGAGGAAGTTGGCTGGAGAGCTTTAGCACGTGCTACGCCGGTATTCCACGCCCTGTGCCGCTCGTAACGACCCACTGGGAGGGGGGGCGAGACGAAGGGAAGCGGAGGAGGGGGACACGACATGCTGCAGTGAGACCGGGAAGTGAGACCTTTCGGGGTTCAGTTCACGAGGAGGGGGCCCTCGGATACAGGGGTCATGCGAGGTGCTACCCTTCCTGACGCAGGGGGTCTCGTATACTACGAACGTACTACACCTCCCCCTACCGCTCGCCATCCCAATGCCGCACCCCCTCTGCCCCCTTCAACGAAAAACCATCCCATTCGCAGTTGCCCTCGGTACCTTGAGGAACGGGCGGCGGGGAAAGCGGAGGGGAGCTTGGGAGGCTTGGAACCAGGAGCTCTCGGGTGGGGGGGGGGAAGCGATCACGCACGGGAGATGCCCCCGAGGAAAAGGGAGACTGGGAAGAGTCTGGGGAGGTGGGGTCACCGGGGCCAGGGTTAGGTAGCACACCGCAAAGGGAGTGGGGACGCCTGCATGGCAAGTAGCGAGCGAGAGAGAAGAGGGGATCCGAGAAAGGGGACGGGTACGGGAGAGAGAGAGGGATTCATCCATTGGGGCGGGATTGGAGGGATCGGGAGATGGACGGGTTTGGAAGGGAATCCCTATCCCCCCCACCTCTCCCGACGTTATACCGTCCCCCCGAGGCTCGACCCCGGGGACAGCGAGAGACTCTCCAAGGAGGGCGGTTGAGGAACAGGAGGGATGCTCGTTGGTACGCTCGCCGCCGCAACTTGAAGAACGGACGAGAGGCGCCTCGGTGGGAGTATGTATCGGCCAAAGGAGAGGAAAGCAGAAAAAGAAAGGGGAGAGGAGAATCATGAACTCGAGGAGGGAGGACTTCTGGCGTGGGTACTGGCTGCTGCTGCGACGAGCGTATCCGAAATTTGAACTGTACGATTCCACACCCAACCCTCGAAAAAAATACCAAGATGAAAAATCGGAATGATCGAGTCATATCGATAACAACCGCAGTTATCAACCCAAATGTTGCTTTGATAGGTGACAGCTCACCTAGTAAATAAGCCCAATGGCGAGTGAAATTCACACAAGGTGCTAGTTACATTCTCTGTGTCGCCTACGGTTTCCCAGGAAGATCTGGCACCCGAAAAACCACACAGCTCGGGTGCAGCTTGGTTTTGTTCAGAAGTGTCATGCGGAATCGAACCCGGAGTCCTCCGAGCAGTAACCAGGCACCCTATCCACTGGACTACCACGTCCATTCCACATGGATATGGATCGTATAAATATACGAATATTTTTTAATATCCTCGAGAGTTTTATGTTAAACATTTAGATGTGGAAAAGAGGACAAAATAAAAAAGAACAGCAATGATAATTTTTACAGATTAAAAACGCATTGAATTATGTGCGTGAATGCTAGTACCGCAACACAATTCTCTCTTCGGTTTCCTAAACGTCGACATCTGGCTCCGTCTGCTTAAAGCATTAATAAGAAAATAGTACCATATTTTTGCACACGGAACCTTGCAACACAAGGGAGGGGGGAGCTTTCACGTATTGGTGCCCATCGAAAGAATAGGGAATGACTACAGAACAAATGTAAATGGGCTGTAGGGAGATGAAATTCGACGTCGTCATTGCAGTTATAACGGCACTTTAGTTGTGCTCGGTTAGGTCCACCTACTACATACAACTTAGTAGTACAGAACAAGGGACCGCTCGGGTTCTAAGGGCCGTTGGCGAATATACATCGGGGGACGATTCCATTTGTCCCGGGGTGAACGGAAGAAACCGTGTAGCGAGAGAGATCGCAAATTGATTCGGACGAATTCAATCGTGTCGGACGCCGGTTGAACTGACCGCGCCAGCAAGATCTCACTGCATCAATGGGAACCACTATTCGATCTCTCACCATAAGGGAACTGTATCGCCATACAAGAATGCTCCGGGATGAATTTATGCAAGAATACCTTCCAGGGGATTAATAAAAAGACCCGAGACCTCAAGATTAAAACAAGTAATAAATCCAAATTCTTCACGTAAAAAATAAAAATTATAATGTCGTTGCTGTCCGCTTCAATAGCAACACTGCATTTTTTCCAGGGCTTTATAATAAAATACTAACCCGGGCGAACAGCTATTTAATGCCATATACTCTAGAATGGCATAAAACCATCTTTATCTTCACTACCGCGAAGCTGTCGGAGGCTGATATGAAAACTTTGTAAATGACGATGGGAGGCTAGGGTACTTTTTACATACCTTCCTGGTTAAACATTTTCCAATTAAAACTGCATTGACGGAAAATCTCGTTGAAGATGGAGAGTTTACTGTAAGAGCGTATCGGAATTCACTTTTTATATTTTTTTTACGATTTTAGGTGGAGTCCTATATCCCGTATCCGTCTGCCGAAGCTTATTCTATCACGGTGAATTCCTAAGTGGAGGAAGACCTCTCGTAAACCACACTTTCTTAAGTACTCGACCGGAAATCTATGGATTCGAGTTTCAATCCCAGTATAGGCGGATGACTTCGTTCAATGCGAATATTTGCTGTATTTGTGAGCGAATGATTCTGCTTATTGTCGGACAATTTCAATTTTTTTAAAATGCCTAATATTGCCAGTTCACGTGTTTTTTACAATAAACAAGGCAAAGTTATTTTTTATAATAAACTATAACTACCTTTATTTAACATGATTAACCGAAGATTAAGGAAAATATTAATTTGTTCGTTTGGCCATATAACTCTCTCGACAAGTTATCTGAATGGATCGCTCTAGTCTACTCATTGAACTTAATCCTCAGCGGGGTAAATTCCATTCAGAGAAGCATTTATCATAAAGGAAAACCATAAACACAGTAATCAACCCGAAGGTCGGTTTAGTAGGTGATGGTAGAGCCCACCCATGTACTAACCCCGACGGCATGTGAACATTCACACATCAGGGTAGGGGGGGCCAATTCCTTTCCCTGTACCGGTTATGGTTTCCCAGGAAGATCTGGTGCCCGAAAAATCAACTAGCTTGGTCAAAAAGGAAATAGTGTTTATTTTTCATCTCCTCTCAAATGGAAAAGAATAATAGGGGGTACTACCATTTTGCAATTTCCACCTTCAAAAAAATATACGCCTACTTCGAGATTTCTTTTTTGCGGCTTAGAAAGACCTCGCGAAGAGTTCACGGTTGAGCAGCCACATTGTAAGAATTTTGCATGGTTCGGCGCCTGATCAAATCGGGGTATTCCAATGACAACTCAAGCTCAAGGTTCAAGCATATGGGGCCGATTCGAGAGTGGTCGCTTACGAGAGACAAACATACTGATATGGAGAATAAGAAAGAAAGAAAAATTACAATACACTAGTGTCCTAATGAGACGTAGTCGCCCATCATTACAAGATATGTTCAGAGAGCAGTTTCAACAAACATAATCTGCGTTCCAACTTGGCAAACCAAAACATTAAAATGAATATTTAGCGATAATTTAGAGATCGGTAATCCGGATAAATATTATGCGTACTAATATCTGAAATATAACGGATGGGCAACATCGATATTTAGCCAAATATGGGAGAATAGAGAGAATTCAATAAACTTGTTCGCAACGTCAGGAACAATGTTACCGAAAAAACGCACCACTCCTCCACGGAGTTCACAAGAATATTTATTAATCCATCCTATTAATTATTTAAAAACTTCTAGCCCATTATCGCCCATTTCGCAACTTCTACATCGATTTCTGAATAGTGGAGATAGAGACTGGAAAGTAAATGATACCTACATCATTGCATCACCACAAGATTCCGGCACAGAAATACAAAGAGGTCCTTTATTAGGCAACATCACTCTTAGAAAATATCACCAGCATGAATTTTGACTCTGGGATGTCTAGTGTAAATGAATCGATCCCTGAGCATCAGTGCTCTTGATTTGTCACTGTGCATGCCTCCAGCACGGGCACTATGTGGATAAGATGAGTTGGTTTCATCAACGGCCTAGAATCTAGAGCTCTTTCTTTCATTGGCCTAAGATGTAAATGTACAAAGCCCAATGGAGGAATGTCTCAGGTCTTAACGACCGAGATTTGAATTTGAATGGATTCTCAATTTGCTCAGGACACACCCACAAAGGAGGAAGAATGAAATCGCACCAGTACACCACTCAGCAAAAATGCGCAAGCAGATAGTGGAGGAGAGATTTATATTAATTATTTTCGTTATTTCCTGGAAATCTGCAGTTGATTTTTATGGGGAGATTACCCATTTCAAGATTCCAGCGGTGTGCCTTACATCTTTGGCCTCGGCTTGTTGCCCTTGCAAACCCAATCATTAAGAGGTGATATCTCTATAGAGGAGATCCAGCGATCGAATACTTCGCACTCGCAGCCATCTCCATCACGCAAAACGTACGAGCCTGTCACGTGACAGTCAAACGGCCAGCTCGTGTATCGAGCACTACTATATTTCCGAGTGGGTGTCAGGACAAACACGTGCTCATCCACAATCGAGTGCAACACAAGTAGGGGGAGAGGGGACAGTTCTCCATGTGCTGTGCATGGTTTCCCAGAAAGATATGACACCAGAAACGTCATCTGGGCAAAGCTGAGGGTGCTCAAGTGCTCATAGGTGCCACCCGCAATCGAACTCTTGCCCTCTGGTCAGAGCTGACCGTTCTACCGCCTGGGCTACCATCAACCTAGATCGAATAGTCTGTGGAAATTCTGCGAGTGAACTCTGACTTCAAGAGCTATTCATTCTTACTTTTAAAGAGGAATAGGATCCGCGAAAGCATAAGACACCAGGCAACTGCATGGCGTGCGGTGAAGTCGGTCACTGCGATAGATTACTCGATGGAGAAATGGCCCAATTATCTTTAGTTGGGGAGGCGACCGACAGCTGAGGCCATTTGCGCCATCAGGGATAGGTGGGCATTTTGATGGATGTTTAGGGATTAGGAGGAGGGTGGGGAGAAACCCAGCTTCGGCATTAGCCTACTCCCAAGTAAAGGTCGGGATACCACTGAAATTTCCAGCCATTGACGCAGTTCGAACCCAAGCCCATTGGGGCGGGAATCCAATACACTTGCCACCACACCAACCCGATTTCGAAAATTATTTAGGGTTAGAATAGCCGTATTTAGATATGGGTGGATATTCTGTTATAGCGAGAATTTTAAGGGAACCAAGGAAGAATGATAAGGAACTCAGCGTCGCGAACTAATCCGAACGAAAGGTAGGAATGGGTCTTAACTCTCCATCATACGAACCAAGAACAACGTGAAGCGCTAAACGCAGCACCCAAATAGGAATTGAGTTATCCCGGGAAATATCAAACCCCGAGTGTCCATTTGAAATCGGGTCCTCAGGTTGGAAAACCAATGCCCAAAACCATTGTGAAAGCGTGGTTATAAGCGTGTCATACTATAATATGATAAAATCAACCCATTCTTTAGCTCTGCATCCTTTCAACCTCTTTAATTCCATCTCAAATGCCTATTCTTTTCCTCTTCCTATCTTGCTGTCCCAGAATTTCACCATCTTCAACCCAACCCAATTTCTCTTAATATCTTCGGCAACAGCTACTCCTAATTTCTCCCACCGACAGCCTTCTCTTTTCCCTGCCATGCCTACCACTCTTTCATTTGTTTTCCATTCTAATAATTTTATTTGTTACATTATCCTATACAAACACATCCCTAAAGCCCTCATTCAATATTTATCTTCTTGCTTCAATGACCAAATTTCACAAATATACCCAACTATTCTCCACATTCAATTTCTTACTAGTATTTTCTTTACATTTTATATTTACTTCAGATTTCCATCCAAATTTGTCTCCCTCTTGAAAAAGCTTATTAAGCTAGTACAATTATTCCAAAGCATTATAATGCAACAACAACATAGCGGGTGACTCCGTTAAATTTACTGTTACAGTTTCTTGAAAATATTCCAAAGCACTTATTAATTTTCTCACCTTCTTTTAGAACACTTTCTAAATGGGTTAATAATCCTACCCACCTACCCTATTCTATGCCCCGTAAGCCCTTCTATTTCTTTAGAACCTCATTACTTGATTGATTCTCATCCCAAGTCTGGTTTACTGATTTGGTAATGAGCTAGACAATGATTACAACTCTTTGGCTCAATGACTAATAAAAACAAAAACATTTGTAAATCTACATGATTTGATAAGTTCCCCAGCCCCTCCCATGCTTACTTAACCATTTCCATAGCATTTACAAGTATATAGTAGAGTATGGGTGCTAATGGATAGCTTATTTTTCATTATTGTTAGGTAATCTACCGGTTAAGGTAGGTTTTTGGATGGACACAACTATCAAATAAACATTTTGTAACTCCAAGCAAAACCCAATCCAGAAACCTAATCTATATCAGGTCCCTCTTCATCTCTGTGTACTTCTTTCCTCCCTTCATGCTATCCAACATCCCTATCCTGTTCCTGCCCTTTCCTTGCTTGCCCAACATTCTTCCCTCTATTACCTTCTTCAACATTCCACTACCGCTCAATATGCCTTTCATCCATCTTTTCTGCCTCCATAGGATTTCTCTCAACAAACCTCTCTCCTCGTCCACCACCTCCAGTACTTCCTCATTTTATTTTTCATTAATGACATCAAATTTTGGGAGCTGTATTACAATGTAGGTAATAAATTTCCTGATTAAAACTCATCTCAAGTCTATAGGTAACTAAAAAAAACACCACAAATGCAACAAGAGTGGCACCATCATCATCAACTATTTTTTTCAAAAAATACCAATGCCATACTCATAGGTGTCATACCTTCTTGCCAAGTTTCTGCAATTCCAAGGTTTTACTTTATTCTAGAGTCAGTTAAATGATACATACATTATTGAACTGTGCACCACTCTCAATATATAAACCACAGGATTTATCTAGATCTTCAAATTATTAGAACAAATTAGTTCACCATATGAGAAAAGGGAATTTGGCTCACCTGTGCACTTTGTACCACTATAAGAGTACTCCTGACAGTCATAGTGTACAACTGTACATAATATTATATGCCAATCTAGCAAACACAAGATTAAATATATGACCAACAATTTGACATGACCACACAGTAGTCAATTTATTTTCCAAGACATGCAGCTTATTTCCTATTTACAGTCGCATGATCTTATTTCAAAAGGTGATTATAATATATCTTCACAAGATGAAATAACTTTAAAACTTCTCAATTTGATTAGCAGTCACACAATAAGAAGGCATGCGGTGACAACCTAATGGATAAACATGTCAAGCATGGAAGTAAATTGGAAACATTGCATTCAAATTAGGAAATTTGCATTTAAATAAAAAGGGGATTTTTATTGTCACATAAACAAATGCAGGAATGATGCCAGATAAGTGATAAGCAAATGAAGTTGACCTCGATAAAATCATTCATCATAATTTCATTGAAAATATTTACAAAACCACACAAAAGGGAGAACACTACCATACAAATTCCATCCATCCACCAAATTAGTACAATTTCATTTATCATTAAACTTTTTTAATTAATAATTTTAATTTGATTGTTGACTAAGTGAATGCCACAACAAGCCAATTCATTGGATAATCCCTACTCATTATGGTTAAAATGTTTGTGCAATACAAAGATGATGACCATTGTGAGCAATTGTAGAAATGATTAAGAAAGTTTAGGAAATGATTAATGAACTAGTTAAGATATGTTTGGCCCCAATGACAGAGAATACATTATTGAATTTACAAAATGCATGCAAACATTTCAAGAGGCAAAAAAGAAGGAAGATTTCTGATCTCAATAAGCAGTAATCTTGAACGTCAGTAATGTGGAGCTGTTACAAAATTAAATGTTATCAGAGAATACCTGCATGTGTTGGTAGTAAATTTTCTGCAATTAAAACTTTGAGAGAGAGGATGTAATCCAATTTTTCCGGAGAGGTGGAATATAGAGCAGAAAACATACAACCTCCCTGGATATTTGCCATGCAATTGATATTAAGATTTAGTTTGAGTATTCTATTCATGTACCTCTTTTCCTATTGACTGAACTACTAAATGGAGTAATATTAATATTGCCTACTACAACTATAAAGTAGGGTTGATTAGACTTTTAACAGAACTATTGGGATTATCATGCTTTAACCTGGATTTCAGTATTTCAGATGGTTACAAACACGCAGGTTATGAAAATATTTCCAATGGTGACCACTGAGCCCCGGGTCAGATATCCAAAAGAATGGAAACATGGACTTTCTAACAACAAACTCACATAGAACACAACAATGGAACTATTAGAAACAAATATTAGTGATACCCATATTGAGTACATGAGATCCTTATAAGCATGCATACTTTCATGATTTATGACAATAATAATACTTAAATTATGAATATTCTATAAGCTAACGGTATGCGATAAAATGATAGTAAATAATAATCAAATATCTATCAAAAGCATAACTTCTCCCCATTGCCAATCACTAGTTTCTCGTCTATTGGAGAGACAAGAAACTTAAAAGAAGGGGATGTGAATCAGAAGCATTCACTATTGTTGAGGAATAGTTCAATATTTATTCATTTGCGTAAAATTCAAACGTGATTTTGTCTATACGTGAAAGTTATTAAAAAACTATTATTTTTCAGATTTCAGACAAGCTAGGCTTATAGGTAAATGTTCCAAGTTTGCATGGAAATGAAAGTTTGAACGTGCAACCATGTGCTAAGAGAAATAAAAGATTATAGATAAAAGTGTTGCACTAACTGCGGCATCTCTATTGGATAAATAAATAACAGTAAATGTAAATAAGAAAAGCATCACAAAGGCGAGAAGCCATAAATAGGAAATAAAAATTATGTAAACCTATACTACCATAACACTCACAAATAGGCGTCCTATTCTGTACTTATTATTTATAGAAATAAGGAAATGTACGAGCTGCACGACATGGATGACATAACAATTGGGGATAAAACTCACGTAAACGACTTCATTAGTCCAACAAACCACATCAACATAACATTCAATTTGCAAGCATAGGCTACTGATAGCCAAGATGAGTAAAATACAAAAATGAAACTCACCGAAGTGTTGGTGGTACTTGGTCTTCACAGGTGCCGGCGAGGCGGACTCGATAACACGTCTCCTCGGTGTCGATCCAAGATATGCCCCAGAAAGGTTTTGAGCAAGGTCGGACACAGGAGAATTCGCAGCTGAGTTAATATAGTGATTCATTCCAGGGAACATTGGGGAATCTGCTGCTTCCACACAAAACTTAGTTTGATCCTTTTTTATGCGAGACATAATTTTCACTTTTAGAATACTAAAGGAAACGAAAGACAACCTTCGACAGTGGCAATATTTTTACGTTAACTATCAAATAATGGCCCTTGCTTGACCATTGAATTTTTCTCTAACTGAAGCAGTTAACTCCTGAAATAAACAAGAAAAAGGAAATCAGTAAACAAACCTTGAATACAAATTCCTGAGCATTCTCTACATGAATCTTCTAGTATTTTTGAACACTCCAGGAGATACCACCAGCAACACAAAAAGATAGGAGCTCAGAGAAAAATCCAAAATAATTATGCAAAAAATAGGCAATTATTTTTTTACACATTAAGGGGAAAATATTACAAAAATAATGATCGTGTGAAACACACAGTTCAGTACTTACAGTAACCTCGCCGCCTCTTGTACCTCAAACTATGACTTAACACTACGTAATTTCATTGTTGCTGTGCGTACATGACGCTTAATTGCTTCTTATAGGACAATAATCATAGACGTAATTTTCTCGATGAAAAACTTCGTTATATCACACAACGCCCATCGGACCAACGGCAATCCCAGCAAAGGTAGCGCCAGCTGGATTTTAAAGCACCCACTGGAACTTTTGAAGATCGGAGAATGAAATACGATTGTCTTTTTTATTACAAGTGGCGCCTCTCCTGGTGAATCCTTTGAATGTGAATTATGCTATATGCTGCGCCTGGATTTGTATTCAACACTTTCGTGCAAAATCGGTTATCTAGTGAATGAATTAACTATTTGAGGTTAAAAGATATTTATCATGGGGAATAGTATTCAATTTTGTAAGTTTCATGAAATGACATTTTGATCTGGCCAATTTTAATTGTCTACTTGGCAGTTCCGCATTGCATCGGAGCTGACCCATGGACACTTTCATCGAAGCAGCATCTCTTATAGGAGATGTTGATAGTAAGTTACTATTAAGGGGAAGTATTTTGTTCATATTCTAATTAACTAATTGTACTTGATCCTTCATCATCCAGAGAAACTCATGGTATTGCTGAGAGACGGAAGGGTTCTAATTGGGATACTGAGAACAGTTGATCAATTCGCGAACCTTGTCCTTCACAGGACTAATGAGCGGATACATGTAGGTAAAGAGTACGGCGATATTAACAGAGGAGTTATTGTTGTGCGAGGAGAAAACGTCGTCCTCTACGGAGTCGTGGTAAGAACCTCTCAAACTTTCGCATTCTTATTTTGACCAATTAAGTAACGATTTTTCACATAATTCCAGGATAAAGAGATGGAAAATAATCTACCTTTCAAGAAAGTATCAGTGGACGAAATCCTAGATGCTCAAAGAAAAGAATTGGAAGCGAAGAAAGAGAAAGATACCTTACGGGCAAAGGCTCTGAAGGAGAGAGATTTAAGTCATGACGATTTCTTTTGAGTGAACCTTTGAACTTGACATTTGTTGAAATTGAACACCTTTGTTATAACTGTTCAATGTTTTCTTTTTTATAATTTGAATTTTACATTGTAAAGTGATAATAGCGGTTACATTCAGTATTATGTACACGGAAATTAAACAAACAGGAGAACAAGTAGATTGTTTTAATTAATGTACAAATATTTATCAAGTGGAAGGATAAAAGAAGGTACAAAATTTAAAAGTGTATATCAAGCATTAAAGACAGCTGTACAAGTATTGGTTATACATTATCTGTCATAGACAGAATTTCCATAGATAAAATACTGAAATAATGAGGAAAACTCATTGGTAACAAGTAAAAATTGTACTCGTAGTGAAACTTAAAGAGAAGTTTCAAAAACTTGATTGTTCTTTGGCCTGTCGTTTAAAACATTAATATTTTGGCGAGGTTGACGTGCATCTGAAATCGATTTCTTTAATGATGAGGGATAAGTACACTCTGGAGTTTCATTATTTTCTGCTTCAGCACTTGGCCTTTTCCTTGGTCGTAAGTGGTACTTTCCATTAGAGGTTGAGCCGCTAACCTTATCTCGCTCTGTGCTGGTACTACTCTCGGATGGAGATGGTATGTTACCATCTAAGCAATAGAGGAGGGACTCTGAAAGATTTCCACTTCTAAGTGAATGAAAGTCAACTGTATCAAAACTGTTTTCATCTTTGAAAGACAGGTCAATAGGGCTAGCAGTTAGAATACTTCTACTTTGGAGATAATTAACAAAAGTACTAGTTAGTGACCCTGAATCATCATTATTCAGCTCTTGCCCATTTTCTGAAGTGGATGGAGTACTAGTGGTAACATCTTTGGGAATATTTTGTGAGGATGACCCAATGCATTCGTTTTTAATTGGAGTTTTTCGCCTGGGAATATCATCTTCTTTGCATGGAATACTGGAATGAATACTCTTATCGTCCCTCTGCCTTTGAATGCAGTGAGCCATGGAAGGAAAATGTGATATGTTAGAACCAGATAATACAAGAACTGGCTTCCTGCTTCGTGGTGTCATCATTGTTTCCTTAAAAAGAAAAGAAAGAGAACATGTTACAATCACAAGTGAATAGGAACTATAATTACTCATAATTTAATATTCAAAATCATCAGACTACTATTTTAAAGGATCACAACATTAAAAAAAAATTAATTTGAATGGATGCATTTTTCAAAATTGCATTGACAGTACAACATGTAATTCCAAATTTCATTAGGAAAAGCAAACAATAACTCCTGTCATATAAAGTTTAATTTCCTGTTTCATTAACTATTTCTGATACAGTGATTCATTAAAATACATGTAAGATGCATTTGTCAAAATTTCATGCACGTGAGCAGTTTGCACCTTGAGAGTTACAGGGACTCTTCCCAGTTTGATTCTCCTTTCAATAGGTCTTACTAGTTTCCCCAATGAGCCACTTATCTTTCATTATTTTGTGTCAAGTATTTAAGTCCTACCCCATTGTTGTTGATGAATTTACTGCCATTTACCAAGTAAATACCATTAAATTAAATGCAAACTACCCTAAGTCTCAATGTAAAATCAATAATTAACAGAAAATCAATGGACTTGATACACAAAGAACTTCTTATAAGTATTGGTCTCCAACAATCATGAATTTAAATGCAGAAACTGTGAATTCCATTGTACGTATCCTTGGATCATAACTGAAAATGTTCATGAACTTTTCTCAGATTTACACCACGTCAGGAATTTTGCTGATGACAATTCAAAATTTGTCCCTGTTATGGGAAATCATCAAATGGAACATAATGGTCGAATTAGTCTTTGAAACATCACCAGTGAAATATCTGAGTAAATGAAAAACCTAAGTAGACTTTATGCATGTCATACATAAACTTGGGGAACAAATATACTATGATTGAATTTTTAGTTACAAATTCCAGGATTTACAAAATTGAAAAAGGTGAATAATTAGAAACTTTTGGCATTTGTTCATTGTCCATTTGAAAATCTTAGGCATCCTCAGACTTGTACAAAATGTTCAGTTTTTTACAAGTGGCAACATCTTTGGCTCTCGTGGAAAATTTGAATTCATTTTTAAAAATGCATTCCTTTGGTAGTGCTCCCTTAATTAAGCTGTCCATATGAAAACCTGAGAAAAATGTAGCCAGCAGGATATATGCATTGTAAAAAATCAGAAGCCCCATGCAATTTAGAAGAGAAACATAAATGGGAAAATGGACCAATGAAATTTCCATGGCAGAATTTATAAACCAATTTTAAGTTTCCTACTGACGTAAATGTAACAGGTTTTTAGGATGCTTCTACACAGACTAATGATTGCCCATGCTCTGAGGTCCCCTTTAAAACTTATTTCTGGAAGTGATTGTAAGATTTTGAAACTCTTGAATGCATGATACAACAAAGATATAGTATGTGGACAATGTTATGAATGGCATCAGCCACACATTATTGTAATTGAAACAAAAACACTGAAACATTGAAATTCAAGAAATTAACAACGCAAAAATTTCAGAAAGTAAAAATCATTCGCCTTGACCAGGATCTTGGAAATCAAGAAATTAAGTTGTGATGCTCATTGCCACTTCTGTTTTTACCATTGTCACAAAAGGGAAAGTTAGCAGAAATTAGTTCGGAACAATCCATGGTGGTTGGAGGTGTTAATCTCAGTTTCCCAACCTACATGCAGATGTATGAAACATGTATTGATGTTAGTGGCCTGTTTCTATAATTGGAGTTTCCAGGTTTAATATGATTCCATTTCCCATTCAAATGAATGCACATACAAGGATTAGTAAAAGTCCCTTCCCTTTGTAGAAAAAAGGCTAATTAACTCTTAGACAAAACGGAATGCACATAAAGGATTAATAAGCGTTCAAGCAAAGATGGGGGTGTCATAGACCAAAAGATCATGACGTGAAGAGGAAGTGAGAAAGCTTTACCTGCATAGCTTTTGACATTTTCTGAGTAGACTTTGTTATGGGAGACATGGAGCTGTTTTCTTCACTGGTGACTGGTGTCAAGAGACAACTGGTCTGGTGGCAGAGCAAGCTGGTTTCAATGCTGCTTCTAGCTTTTAATCTCGCCGAGCGTCTGGGGATGTGGTTTGCAGGTGTACTGGTCACCAGAGATCTCAATTCAGAGCAGTGTGATTTCAGCTGCTTATCCAAGATTTCCAAACTTGAAGGACTCTGATTTGACCCTGGTAACCAATTATAACACTTCTCTGCATGCTGATGCAATGGACTTTGGAATTCACCTTCCCTGGTGGGCAAAATTAAGTGGGAACTTAATTTTGAGTGGTCTTTTGAATTTGTGGAATCATGAACAGACTCCTTCCCCATCTTGCTCCATTTGTTGGAAGGCGTAATACTGATCTTGGATGATATAATCAGAGCTGATACTCTATCTTCTCCTTTACTATGCTGACTAGTTTCGACATTTGGCTGTTGATTTTCTGATGGCAGGAATTTTACAGAGGATGAATTGATCTTGGAGATGCTTTTCTGGTCTGTACATTCATGGATTTCACAACTCTTCTGGGAAGATACAGAGTCAGAAAACTGAAGTTTCCTCGGAGAAATATGCGTAAGGCCTTCCTTTTCATCCAAGTTTGAGGGTGACTGGGATGGGAAGCACAAAGATGCTTGTGGCAGTGGTGACAGTTCATCCCTGCTCTTCTGAAACATCATCAGCTTAGGAGTGGGAGCGCCATCTGGGCTCTGTAATGGATGACAAGGACAAAAGTAGCATGCACTTGTTATGCATTAGTAGAAAAGGGAAACTATTAAGCATGTTATTGGAATTCATTAGCGCGGAGCACAACACCAAACCACTTTGAGAGAGATGGAGCCCTTTGCATGTAACAAATCAAATCCCATATTGATGAGGTTAATTGGAAAGCATGTAACACCGCACAATGCATGCAAGTCATAAGAGCAGCAAAAATGCCATCAACCAACACACATATAACCAACACAAAAGCATTTATAGACACCATGTAAAAAATTAAAGTTGTACATATTCAGGGATAAATAAAATATATTGAAATAGGTTGAAAAAGCAAAAGTAAACCTACAAGGAAAAGTTGCCTGGTATTTTAATTAAAAGTTCAGGCTTGCTGAAAATCTGTGATATCCATTATACAATGGTCAGTAAATTAAAATTATTGCACACAAATTTATATAGTGGTGTTTTATTATGAACATTAAAGTTAATTTCAAACAAATTAATATATCCTTTAGTCACTGAACAATAAACCAAGTAAATGGAGAGCTCATCCACACAAAACTTGATCTCCATAATACATTTTATGCAAGTCTCCTATAGAAGAATTATACTACTATATGCATGATGGGCGAGGAAAGGATTTGTTTGGAGAATGTAAAGGAGGCAGGAAAGGGGAATGAAGAGCATTATGATAGGTGATTAAATGATGAAGAATTTGATAGAGGGAGTGGAAAAGGATAAGAATGTCGAATGGAATGAAGGGAGACAGACTGTATGCAGAATTGAAGAACAGTTTGATGTAGTTTGGGGTATCAAGGTGTCCTGCTAGGTTAAGATAAGAAATATATACAGAGGTGTGTTTGTGTCCATCCAAACTTACTTAAATGATAGACTACTGTAATAATAATATAAGGATGTAATAGGTGGTATTGAGTAGGCAACAGTGATGAAAATTATTATTTATACATTAAATCTGGATGCTTCGTACTTGTATAAAATGTATACTTTTCAAGGGTTGGAAAAATCTCGCTCACCAAATATGTCCCAAAATTCAGTAGCTCACATACTGAAGTCACAAATTTAAATGAATCCATTTTCTTATTAAAAATCTTGAAATTAACAATTTTTACCTTAATATATAAATATATATATTTATCTTTGTATTAGAACCAAAATTACTTTAAATAAAATGTATGACCAAGTAAGCTAATCTAAATGTGAGATTCTTACAATCAATCTCAACGATAATATTGCTTGGTGTTATGAGTCTTGTCTCTTAGTGCATCTGAAATCCCATCACCCTCACATCTCCCATCTTTGTGCAATTGGCACAAGCATAAAAAACCAAATAAAATACCTGATTATTACTCAAATATTAGATGGAAATATCATCTGAACTATAGAACTAAGCAGTATATTAAAGAAAATTAGGAGAAACTGAACGGAATATTGAGGGAATGGTTAATAAACATTAGTTAAGCCTCACCTGGAATAAGCCTCGAATGCCAGTGCAGGGAGAAGACTAATATGTGTCATAAATAAAATTTGAATGAAAGCTAACTAATTCATCAACATCTTAAATGAAGGAATGGAAAGTGTGATATAGTTATTAGAAAGCCTTTGCTGTGAGTCACTTGCAGAGACATTAAGATAAAAGAATAAACTACTAGAAAATTACAAGTGCATGAATTTAATGCTGACACCAATGAGATTATTATAAACTCATATTGCATTGGAGGATAGACCACAGGGGAAATAATATACCAAAATCACCAATTTAAGGAATTATTGTCAACATATGTGCTCATGATTGTCACTGGAATGGCACATGGCCTGTGCAAATGGAATACTAAGAGTATCACATGATGTTATTTTGTGTTTATAGACATCAAACGCAAGATGGATCCCCTTTCTCTGCATTTATTGCTGCAATCTGTACAAGAAGAAATTATACACATGACCACCATGGATCATCAGCCTTGCAATTCCAAAATATGAACTATATTATTCTTCAGAACTTAGCCATTACAATGTAATCCCAGGCTAAGTAGACAAAAATACCATGTATTTTTTAATTATCCAGTGTTTTTCTTTTTTTAATACTCGTTTTGATGTGAAATCATCAGGAGGCTCAATCCAAAAAGACCTTTATGAATTACAAATATACACTTTGAGATTTAGTAAGGGGGTGGGTATTTAGCAGTTAGGATGGTCATGTATGAGGGACGATCATGTCAGTTTTGGGAAAAGTGGAGAAAATTTATATCATGAGTGGTTTATAATTGAGAAATCATTCAAATGTTGTCACTCTTTAACTACGTTTACTTTAATTTAAACTTTTTAACCACTTCAAAATGCTCAGGCATGAGTTTATGACAGTTTCGAAGCACAGGGAATCAAGATTCAACTTAGATGTGTGCCAATTTTATTAGTTGTTTCACATGTTGATGGTTCATCTGTCCTCACTTCTCTTTTAAGTTTAGCCTGGACTTGAAAAAAAAATCAATTTAACCGAGATAAACCATCCACAATTCAATCTATGCATTCCAATTTCCTATATTAAGCAGTGATAAAAGGCCGGACTAGAAAATGTTATTTTAAATTTATTTTTGGAGCAAAAGACAGCAACTTTATTTAGCAATCTAGATAATCGATGGTTTCAGGCGTTATTTTATGGAATCGGTTCATACTTAAGCGGATAAAATGATACTTTGTAATTCCACAGATTTATTTCACAAACACACGACTCGGGTTTCGACGTACAACGTCATTTTCAGGTGCAGACATACAGGCGACCAACGTATATATACCCTCAGACCGGGGGGAGGGGGGAGGAAAATGGGGGGAAGGTAAGATAGAAAAAGGGGGGGGGCGAGGAGGAGGATGGTAGGGGAGGGGGTTGGGCAAGGCGCGCTTGTGGGTGGAGAGTCAGGCGGAATAGAATGAGTGGGTAATGGAGGGCCGTGGGAGAGGGGGGGGAGGTTGTGGAATTTTTAGGTTCACTATGGATATCTCGGAGGGAAAGGTTTAGGAGAGGGGAATGGGAGGTGTACAATAAGTCATTAACAATAATTTTTTCCTTGGAGCGAACATATTTTAAAATCTCCAGTTGCTCTAAAGCGTCAAGTCTATACCCTTTCTTCTCAACATGTAATATTTCTAGTTGAAAGGCACTCTGGTGGTGGTTGTCCAGCAAATGTTTAGCAAAATGCGAAGATGGCTTTTGGTTCCGCACACAGGCCTGGTGTTCCTTCACTCGCGTGCAGAATTTCCTTCCTGTTTGACCCACGTACACTGCATCACACTCACAACGTAACATATACACACTGCTCTTTTCTCCTTCTAAAATTTTGTCCTTTGCGTGAGAGAGCAGGTTTTTAAGGCTTGATTTATTATAATAAGCGATTTTTAACCTATCTTTTGGTAGCAATTTGTAAATTTTTTTCCAGGTTTCACCCAGATACAGGATTCTTCGCCACTTGGCAGAGGAATCTTGTAGTGGCTGGGATTTATAAATTCTGTCAATTGCCTGTTTTTTTATTTTATCTAAATATAGTTTATCAATTAGTTTATCATCGTAGCCTTGACAAGCATTCCTTTGTCTCTATGCAATTTCAAGAAAGAACTGTCAACAATTAAATTAATAGCACGTAATAACGGCTACGATGATAAACTAATTGATAAACTATATTTAGATAAAATAAAAAAACAGGCAATTGACAGAATTTATAAATCCCAGCCACTACAAGATTCCTCTGCCAAGTGGCGAAGAATCCTGTATCTGGGTGAAACCTGGAAAAAAATTTACAAATTGCTACCAAAAGATAGGTTAAAAATCGCTTATTATAATAAATCAAGCCTTAAAAACCTGCTCTCACACGCAAAGGACAAAATTTTAGAAGGAGAAAAGAGCGGTGTGTATATGTTACATTGTGAGTGTGATGCAGTGTACGTGGGTCAAACAGGAAGGAAATTCTGCACGCGAGTGAAGGAACACCAGGCCTGTTTGCGGAACCAAAAGCCATCTTCGCATTTTGCTAAACATTTGCTGGACAACCACCACCAGAGTGCCTTTCAACTAGAAATATTACATGTTGAGAAGAAAGGGTATAGACTTGACGCTTTAGAGCAACTGGAGATTTTAAAATATGTTCGCTCCAAGGAAAAAATTATTGTTAATGACCTATTGTACACCTCCCATTCCCCTCTCCTAAACCTTTCCCTCCGAGATATCCATAGTGAACCTAAAAATTCCACAACCTCCCCCCCTCTCCCACGGCCCTCCATTACCCACTCATTCTATTCCGCCTGACTCTCCACCCACAAGCGCGCCTTGCCCAACCCCCTCCCCTACCATCCTCCTCCCCGCCCCCCCCTTTTTCTATCTTACCTTCCCCCCATTTTCCTCCCCCCTCCCCCCAGTCTGAGGGTATATATACGTTGGTCGCCTGTATGTCTGCACCTGAAGATGACGTTGTACGTCGAAACCCGGGCCGTGTGTTTGTGAAATAAATCTGTGGAATTACAAAGTATCATTTTATCCGCTTAAGTAGCAATCTAGAAAGGTAACATACACATTTAACTCTTGAGAGACTAAATACACATTTGTATTGATTTTTAATAAAAATTGGTTACAACGAGAATGGCTAGCATTCAATACAATGCATCAATAGTCAAGATTATAGAAACAAATCTTGATATCAATGTCTGATATGATTAGGCAATTGATAAAATTTGTTGTTTCCGGTGAAACTTTATGGAATTTGCATAACATAATGAAATGAAATTATTGACTTTGTAATTCCACACACCTTATTTAAAAACACGACCTAGGTTTCGACATTGACCGTCATCATCAGGTGGTCCTCATAGAAGTAAACTTGGTATATATACCTTCTGATCAAGGGAGGGGGGTTGGTCAGAGAGGGAGGGTGGAGGGGTAAAAAGGTTCAAATGTAGCTGGGAGGAAAAGAGAATTACATCTTCCGGTGTCAATCGTTGACTTGGAAGAGTGGTAAGTCTAGGAGTGGGGAGTGGGAGGGATATAAAATTTTGCTGGCAACGGACCCATTTCTAAACATCAACTGCTCCAAAGCATCGAGCCTTTAACCTTTATTTTCAAAATGAAGAATTTTAGTCACAAATTCACTTTTGTGGTCACTTTCAAAGAGGTGCTTCGCAAATAGGAATGTTATGTTTCAATTCTTTTTGTTATTTTTTAAGAAAGTATTAAAGAACACAAAACTTGTGTAAAATTTAAGAACAATCTGAGGCATGTACAGGTTGTGGATTAGTCTCCTATCCATCCAATTCTACACCTATTTTCTGCAAAATTTTCATTAGTTTTTCCCAATTCACTCTATTTTTTCTGATTAAATAACGTTAATTCTCCAAAATTCAAGTTTTACCACTCAATTCCAGGTTTTGTCAGTATTTATTTTCAAACTTTTCCAATTTTCAGTTTAAAAGGATTCAAGGATTTTTGACAACCTTGTAATACGATTCTATACCCCCAATCCATGGGGGCACAGAAACTTTGGTGCAGTGTTTTCTTGGGCCCACAAATATTAATACACTTGATACTGAATTCATAATATATTTGAATACTGACATTGAACAGATTAACTTGCAGTCAATATAGTTGAGTACATGAGGTAACTCCATTTTGGGGTGTTGAGATCTTTGAGGAACTTCTCATTTTGGAATAGCATAAGTCACAAAATGAGGAGGAGGATGTAAGGGGATAAAGTTGATGCGTGGAAGAGAATAGGAGTTGCAAATCAGTTCGAGTTGAGGTGTGCAAAGAAACTTTATCTATATAGGCAACATAACAGACTACTGTGATGAGTACTACAGTGAAAAGTATTCTACACAGTTTATTTGAATGAACTGAGTTTTCTATTTGATGGTTATAAAAGTATCATAACCATCACTGAGCATATCTCAGTTTTAGTCATCTCAAATGGTGATGTTGCAATAATATGTGTACGAACACATACAAAATAAGGAGAATAAAATACTGAAGGAAAGCATGCTCTACCAAAAGTGCTTTTATCTTTCCATAAGATACTTGTGTGACCCATAACTAACTCCTTCTGTGATTTACTATGTGCATAAATGTACCATGCATTTGGGTGGATATAAAAACTAATGGAATCTCTTTTAAGTTTGGAAAAAGAGAACATAATTTTAATTAAAACCTTAGTATGGGAAGCAGCTATCTCAAACTTACAGTTTTCATGCATTTCAATTCCATACAACACATTTATCTTGCATCATAATTTCATTTCCGGGCAGAAGTCAAAAACTTGATGCTAATTTCTTTGCAAACTTAAATTCAAGGTAAAACATATTGTACTCCGTAATCTGTGTTAGGAGATTCAACTACTGTGGATGATATGAACACAGAATTCTCTAATGTATCATGTATATACTGGCAAACTTTCTCCCACCCCATCAGTGTAGAGGGAATACAATATGAACAGGTTACGGTACAGTACAGTTAACCAACCAATTTTACAAAAATAAATTAATATTTGGCCAGTGCAAATATAATTTCCATATCTCTTGAGCTACAGGTAACTTAAAGATCAGTATTAGGGAAAAGGTGATATTTTTATGTAAGTCACTATGATGGATAAAACTACCAAAGTATATGTACAGAAAGTTCACTTCATACAATTTTACAATCAATCAATCATTTTAGACATCCAAAAGCTAGAAGCCAATACCACTCATAGACATGCAATTCATGCAAATAATACCCCCTGCAACAGACTTAAAATTTTTGCATCTCACAAAACTCACATTTGATTTATCTGATGATGTTTGCTGAAGCACATTAAAGTGGCCTTGGTGAACTCCATTCTTTGCACACTTTATTCCTTTGTTAAATAAATGTTTCTGAAAGAAATAACTTGAGCTTAATGCACACATCAGCTTCAACACAAACTTTACAAAAATAACCAATTGCAAAATGTACTTTGACGACAATTCTTTGCACTGCTTTCTGAGATATTACCTTATTGTGGGCAAAATAAAGTCAACTCTGATCAATGGGCAATCAATTATGCATCACCAAGATCTGATGTGGCCAGAACATTAATTTCTCCAAACCTGATTAGTCTCATTTTATCGACTGTCAAATAAGCAGCAATGATGACTTATGGATTTAAATGAACTTATTATATGAACTAAATGAAGACAAACCTATCAAATCAGCATAATTGTTACTCATCTACTCCAAACAAAGCAGTAACCCAAAAAAAATTAATGTCATCCTTCCCCTCTGGCCAAGTCTTCTCTTATCATACCGTCAACTACTGAATCTCTGTCCTTAAGTTTCTTTCTATGGAAAGGGGACATTTCTTTCATATACTTCTGCATAAATACATGCAACAATTCAACTATAGTCATATTGCAGATTACAAGAGGGTGGCTAGAATTAGAATTCATTAAGTAGTCATGTTACAGGGATTTCTTCTAGATTGCTTCCATAATTATGAGAAGATATACAATACATTCAAGTAAAATTACTCAGCCATCTACAGCATACCTTAATTCTGCACATCAATGGACTTTTTTTTGAGGATTTTACTTTAAAAGACATGACAGTGTAATTGTGAATACACACATGGGTTTTCCCCTTTCCAGATTCTTCCGTATAATTTTCTTCTGACTTAAACAGGCTTGAAAGCAACTCTAAATTTGCCATTAAACATTTTCTGTGATAGAGATTTCCACACAAATATCACAATCAACCTTTCGTCATTCAAATTGAGTAGCTCTTTCACACTGAGCAGACAGTAGCTTGAGTTTGGTCTGGTTGTCAGTATTAGATTTGAAATGACTTTCCTCAATAATTAATCAAAACAATAATATTATCAGTTCAATTCCTTTTGCTTGGTAGTAGCCCTTGTGTAATTTGCTGTTCAAACTTATTTCCATGCTCCCTTATACACACAAAATTTTCTCCAATAGGTAGTTGCTCCTAAATTGTCAGTGAAAAATAGGTTCTAAACTCAACTTGCATTCTATATTGTGAGAAAACCATGACACTTTCAAGCAATAGCATCAATTTTTTCATGTAACATATGCTCTATCAGTGGGTCGCAGTGGTCTAGTGGGTAGAGCGTTGGACTGCTGACCAGAGGGTCCCGGGTTCGATTCCCGGGAAAGGCACTTTGGGCACCTGCAGCTCCACCCAAGTTAGTTGATTTTTCGGGTACCAGATCTTCCTGGGAAACCATAACCGGCACAGGGAAAGGAACTGGCCCCCCTACCCTAATGTGTGAATATTCACACGCCGTCGGGCCTGGTACATGGATGAGCTCTACCATCACCTAATAAACCGACCTTCGGGTTGATTACTGTGTTTTTACTGTATATGGTTTTTATGCTCTATCACAGAAAATGTTGTACTAAGTTTGCTCATGGGACAAGGCCTCTACTTAAATGGATTGTGTGGTCCATACCTTAGAGCAACAAATGATGAGGGGCTGTACTTAAATGACATTTGCATTCACCAGAATTAAAAACAGCAAGGAAAAAGAAAATTGTGAGTAAGCATAACAAATTGAGTTCTTGACAATGGAGATTAGAATACCAGGGAATTAGAAAGGTTCAGTGATGAGAATTTTGGTTTCCTAAACCGTATGAAAGTAATTCAATAATTCCATAGAAATTCTAAGAGATGGTGCTTGTAGTATCGGAAAAGGATTGATTTTGATGGAAACTTACAATTTTACATACTTTTGTTTCAATACCTGAAGGAAATATGCAGATGTGAGTAGTGAATAATAAAATGAAAATTAAAGCAAAATTATTTTCCTCTTTTAATTGATTTTATCTCTTGGTTATCTTTTCGTTTTTATAAATTATTTGGATTTCCAGTGGGAAACTCTGAGAGAAGTCTTGTTGGCCTAAATATAAATTTCTCACAAAATAATGTCATATTTTGTATTGAAAGGTTCCCAAGAAAAGTTTGTAAGCAATATCACATTGCATTTCAACATTTATTTTTCAGTAATATTTATGTAGCAATGCTTGGCTCTCCAGAAGCAGAAGCTAATGTTTAAAATTAATAATTGGCCAACGATTTAATCTACTCACAACATAACATTCATGACCAATAATATCACTGTAGCATCACAGTCAGTTGATGATGATTAATATTCTTGAGAGGTTACATGTTAAATTACATTTTCATTGTTTTCCATCTATGTGCCATACATATGTACATATGTGTGTACTTTGTCTGGGGCAGGAATGTTGGTACGTATGTGCCCTACTGTATAATTAAAAGGGTTAAAAGGTCAAAAATATAATAATAATGGATCCATGTGTCACATCTAATAACTCTGAGCAATATATATGTATTTACAATGTGTACTCCATTACCATGGATTTAAAACAATGTTTCTATTTTGAATTTTTTCCACAAAATTTTGATTCAAGTACAACTTTCCTTAAAATTGACTAATTGCCATACTTAGGATATCAACCAATTTCTATTTCTTTGATACACTGAATGGTTGAGGCCTTAACTTTGTAGAAATCCATGTTTAACTTAAGAAATTAATATTACCTTTGCTTTCTACAGAAATGAACTTTATTTGTTGACTAGTATCGACTCGACTAGTAAAAATGGTTAAGAAGAAGGAAAGGATAACTAATGACCACCTTTTCCCTTTCCACTCACCCCTCCTGGACATTCCTATTCTACACCCGAAAACCCCATGACACAGACCCACGCTCTTCCCTCCCTCTTCCCCCCCCCTTTTCTCCTTAATTACACCCTCCCATCCGCTACCTCTACTCGACCGAGTATATAACTCAGACAAAATGTACATTGTACCACTAGTCCTGAGGATGTTACAGTGTAAACGAAACTAGTCGACAAATAAAGTTCATTTCTGTAGAAAGCAAAGATAATATTAATTTCTTAAATTTCTTTGATAATTAATTCACTAAAATGAGATTATGATATCTAGTAAAAGTAATGGAAAACTAAATATTATGACAATATCGTCTAAAAAAACTTGACAAAATCAATTAACCTGAAATCATAATCAGTTGTTTTAAGCACAGTAAGGGGAAATGTTGATATTTCATAAAATAAATTTCATTGCATTAATGATTTTGGCAACAAAAAATCAACTGTAAATCTTACAGCAGATGCAGGGGTAATATCAAGAATACCCAGGCAACATTAACGTAAGTTAGCCAGATAATTTTAAGCCCTGAGATGAGACTATTTAAAAAAATATAACAAATAATGAGCAGAAATTTGAGGATGAATTTGAAAAGTAAACAATTTAATGCCTTCAAAATCACGCCACCACAATGTGGTTTGAAAAAATTCAAAAATTAATCCTTGCAACAATTCACTGATAAAATGGATTCACACCTTTATGGAATCACCCAAACTCCGTCCCCGAGCATTAAGGATGCGTGCATAGTGCTGTTGAGGTGTCCCCAAACCAGACTCTTTGTTAAACTGCTTGACAAGGCGTCGCTTCTCTGATGATTCGGGCAAGGAGCGAATGTGAGCATACAACTGCGCAAGGGCCGCTTCTGTGGGATTGGAGTGATGGGCCTGAGCAGTTCGCTCCCGATCCACAAAACTGAACACTGTGTTCACTTCGGCCGACTCCCCTCCCACCTTTCTTTCACCCTTGACACCACAGCTGACCTCCACCTGCACGGGAAAGATTTCAGACTGGCCAGTTGGACAGGAAGAGAGATTTCATTATTAAACGCACTGCTGGGGCCTTGACGTCATCGTTGTGAGAGGTTTGATTCAAGTGAGGAGAAGCGTTAACCGACAAGGAGAGGCTTCAACTGTTACCTTTTTGGACGGCTCCGATTCATTGGACTCTTTCCGAGCCCAGTAAGCACGTATATCTGTGGCTAACTGGGGTGGGATAGAAAAGAGAGGAGTAGCACCTTGACGAATCATGAAAGCAATGACACGTGACATTATCTGGGAGTTTGTGTGCAGGGCCTCTGGTGGCATCTGTGAAGGAAAATCAGAGACATTCACGAAGTGCACAATTTAGATACCCATGCTAAAAATGCTATAACTTGGCAATGGCTTAAAGTCATCATAAGAGAAATTTTTTCCAAGATGGATCCACAGTAACCTTTATATCCCCATAAAAATGCAAGTAGTAATGGCAGGAAATGCAGTTTGAACATTTATAAATTGTACAGAGTAGTTTCATTATTTCATAGTTTTCCTTCTTAAAATAACATCAGACAATGAATGAATGGTTTAGCACGGTTTCGGTATCTATGATGGTATTTATCACGGTAGAATGGTATCTATGAATGAATGGTTTAGCACATAATTTTAAACCAACCCAAATGACCGAAATTTTGAAATATATAATTTCACACACCTTTCAGAGTCTAAACAGTAGGTGGAAAATTAATGGTTATCATTGAATGGAAGGGCTATATTTTTTTCATCACTACTTGAAACTAATGGACATGCTCCAGGAAAAGAAATCCCATTCTGATATCTGACATTTTGTTTATTGTGATAATTATTTAATCAGTCAAGTAAACAAAAAAGTTCGAAGCACATACCTTACGGGGGCATGCCAAATGTGGGGTAAAGAGGGTAGCTAAACTCTCTGGAGACATTCTATTGACAAACTGATAGCTGGCTGTCAAATGAAGAAGACGGAGTAGATCACTTAGTAGGACCCGATTTTCAGCTGGAAGGAGCAGCAAAAGGAGCTGGAGAGCCGTCAGCAACCTTCCATCAGATTTTCCATCTGCACTGGATGCACACATTTCTAAAACAAATTTATGTCATTCATCCACACATTTTTTAATGCCTCTTTAAAATATCAGTTTTGAAGAAAAAACAACTCCACTAATATTTCATATATACTTGGAATAGCTATTTTGGCACAGGAACTTAAACAAGTCTAAGGTATCAGTGACAAGACTGTTTAAAAGAGACGGGAGGTATGTTTGAATCCTTCTAGACCATTAAGGTTTATCACAAAGATTTATTTAAATAAAATAAAGCAGAATGACTAACTACCATCCATATTTCTTGAAAAAATATCTTCACAATAATATTTGACAGTTACATTGGATGGATGGTTCTATAATTTGAGTGCTTAGAAGTGTGCTATTGGCTAGTGATATTTGGTAAAAACTTCTCTTTTAATGCAACTGACTGTGAAATAAGAAAATTCAATGGCAGGAAATAATATGGAACTTATATATTGCCTGCAGTTGATGAAACTAAATCAAAACAAAGGAATTTTTGACCACTAGGTGTTTATCATTAGAAAATATTAAGTCATCTGAACCAAAAGATACTACCTAAATGAACTGCATTTGTGATGCATTTTGTGCTTGAGAAAAATGAATATATCCAGCATGGATATAATTGAATTCTGAACGATCATACTGATTACACAACTCCAACAATTTATCAGTATTGCTTAAAAACTAGAATGCATCATCATAATTTTCATCTTGGCATGGAAATGCATATTCATGCATTCCACAGAAAAAAAGACAAACAAGGAATGGGGCTCAGTGAGGCTTTCTGTGTGAGTAATTCCTATGTGCACCCAATGCTTTGTAAATTTCACATCAATTGTGCACTTTCCTCAATTCTGGTCCCGGGCCTTGGGTTGTACACAGGGATTAGGGGATCCAAGAATCCAGATGGTCGCCTAAAAAATATTTTAAGTGCACTCTTCCAGATATCCAGTTAAATTGATCTAAAAGTTCAATCTGAATTTTTACAATGCAGACACCCAGATATTGGGATATGTAAGATCCTAAATTTTACATAAATTCAGTTAGCATAAAAAAAGTTTGCTGAAGAGATTAAAACACAGAATTGAGGAGATGAAAATTTATAACAATAAATTTTTCAAAATCATGATCCTAATGCCTAATTGGGGGATGTGACAGTCCATTGGTAAAGTGTTGGACTACTGAATGGAGAGCCCGGGTTCAATTCCTAGGCACCCTCAGCATCATCTGAGAGTTTTTCAGGTAACGGAACTATTGGGAAACCATATGCGGCACAGGGAAAGAATCTGGCCCTCCTACCCTGATGTTTGAATTTCACATACTATTGGGCTAAGTATTACGTAAAGTCTACCAACACCTGCAAAACCAGCCTATGGGTTGATGACTGTGTTAATGGCTTTTTTCAATGCCTACTTATGACATTGAAATGCACTACCGGAACTTAATCTGGTATAAATGTCAGTCCTTAGTTGCAGCAATGGGAAATATCTCAAAATTTCAATTATTTACTTGGGTTATCTTACTAACCATTTCATATAATTTCAAGAATTCCCCAAAAGAAATTTCTCTGAAGTTACCACAGAATTTTCATTGTTGTTTATGCATTGCATTTCCATGCAATGCTGATTTCTTCCAATATTAGGAGGGGCTTGTTGGCACTTCTTTTTTATGCATGTGTGCTTTTCTTGTCATTATTAGGTAATCTACTGGTTAAGGTACACGTAGGTTTTTGGATGGACACAAGTATCAAATAAACACTTTGCAACTCCAAACAAAACCCAATCCAGCAACCTACTCTACATCAGGTCCCTCTTCATCTCTGTGTACTTCTTTCCTCCCTTCATCCCATCCAACATCCCTATCCTGTTCCTGCCCTTTCCTTGCTTGCCCAACATTCTCCCCTCTATTACCTTCTTCAACATTCCACTACCGCTCAATACGCCTTTCATCCATCTTTCCTGCCTCCATAGGATTTCTCTCAACAAACCTCTCTCCTCACCCACCATCTCCAGTACTTTCTATGTTGTCCATCATTATTTTCTTGGGAATAATAATTGAGGTGGTTTCCCGTTGCCTTCCTCAGCTTTTCTTGTAAACTTAGGTATAAAAACAAGCAAAAAGTTGAGGCATTGACAACTGTGATGAATTTATTTCACAGCTCTGAAATTTTCTCAAGGCTCAGAGGAAATGGCATCAACTGATCTTTACAATGTACAACGCAAAATTATGTAGCCCTACTTAGGCAGAAGATGCATATCCTGGACCAGAAGGTATTAATTAGAAGAATGTCATAAATGATAAGTAGAATGGAGACAATATATCTTGGATTATAGTTAATGAACCTGCTGGTCAGTCAGTTGTGAAGTGTAAATGGGTGTTCTATCTCAAATGTGAAACAAATGGTGAGTCTATAAGATAAAATATAGCCTAGAAGTGAACGATGTTTCTCAGCAACTAGGTGTAGAGTAGGAGGAAATGTAGTAAGTAGTAATGTGAGAAAATATAAAAGCTTATCTAGATGAGCAATCGAATGAAATGAAGGGAATTAAGGGCTTTGCCAGGAACCAAGAGCCTGGAATTTGACCATTCTTGGCATTCTTTGACTGATCATTCTTGGCCTTGACCAATGTAAAGCTAAACCTGCATTCATTAAAAGATAACTAAAAAGATTATATCATACTTTTTCTGGTACTTAGTAACAATACAGTTAAGACTAAAAAATAAATAATTCCTGTCCTAGTATGAAATTCAATATTTGGAAGACACTAAGTATTTTGTAGGCATGCACATTGGGCATGGCTGACATAAAGGGATATACTCTATTGCTATCCCAAACAAAGTATATACGTTGAAGATTTTTCCCTAAAAGGAGTAATGCAAACCAGTAACTACTCCTGTTAACAGACTAATATGATTAAGCCATTACCAGATGGGGTGCCTGGTCCTGTATAAATATCAATTAAATGGTGCTGTTTAATATTTGTCAATTGGTACTCACTCAAATACAGCACACAATACCATAAGGCCTAAATACTTGTTTTTTCACTTGAGCACTACAATATTTTGAAGAGACAGGTAATAGAGGGTACAAAAGATTTATACACAATGTATGACAATACACATACCTCATGGTGGAAGAATTTGTATGTTCTGATGACTCTTAGGGACTGAGATGGTGGAAGCCGACACTAGTTATATTGTAGGGTAGGACCAATTTGAAAGGTAGTCTACACAACATCTGTCCCTCAGTGAGTTGACCATTGTAAAAATACTACTGATGAAGACAATAGGAAAGCACCTTCAGCCAGTAATTAAGGCTTCTACAGTTGTTACGCTAAATCCTTGGATAGAGGAATCAGAATCAACAGCAGCAGCCGAAAAGAAGGGACAGAAGAAGACTGAACCTGATAAAATAGACTTGGATGTTAGGATGATATTGAGCACAAGGAAATTAGAAAATTTAAAGCAAGAGATGGAAAGAGAAAATTAAAATATTTTAAAGCAGTTCAAGGTGAGCTGGAGAGATAGTGGTGATTAAAGAAGTGATAAAGTAATAAACAACAGGCAGGAAGAGAGCTAGTGGGATGGTAGTAATATTTAAAAACAGGTAGGAAGAAGCATTGCATGCATAGTGCAGGTTGGTGATAAAATATTATTAGTAGAGGTAAAAGCTGAACCAAAAAACTTGATCATTATTCAGGTTTACATGCTGACAAGTAATCACAAGGAGATCAAAACAGAGTGTATCAGGACCATGAATGATCACTTAGGGTAAATAATTGTCCCTGGAAGAAGCATTTGATAATGATGGGAGATTGGAACATGGTGGTGGGCAAAGGGAGAGATGGAAGCGAGATAGGGGACTATAGTTTAGGAATAAGGGATGACCATGGGGAGAAAACAATAAAGCTCTGCAAAAGAAATGGTTAAATCATAACAAACACTTGGTATACACACCGAAATGGATGTACTTTGATATAGAAAAAGCCCAGAATTTAGGAACAGTGTACTCAATTCGCAATTTCCTAGGAGGGGATGTAGATTCACATAATAATTTAGTGATAATGAAGTTTAAAAACGGAGTCAAAAGGATATAAAAGAGAAGAATAAAGAGGAAATGGAATACAGAAGCATGAACTGAGAAGAAAATGAGTACCAGGGGCAGAGGTAAAAGTTTTGAGTGGGGACCAGTAGAGCAGAAGATGGTAACATCTCAAAAAAGGGATATTGAAAGCCATTAATACAACAACAGGAACATTTGATAGGAAAATGACAAGAAAACAATGCATTATAGATGTGATAAGAGAAGGAAATGGAGGAATGTAAACACAGAATTAGATAGAAAGAGGTGTAAAGAGATAAATATGAAACTGAGGCAGAGTGTGGCGAAACATATTGTGCAAAGAAATGAAGAGTGTACAGAGGAAGGGTCATATGGATACACTGTACACAGAAGAGAAACAACTATTTGGAAATAAGAAGGGAAAATCCACACACATGTACTATCAAAATTATAATAAGGAAATTATTAATTGACCCAGGAAACATAAAAGAAATATGTCAAAAATATATGGAGGATTTATATGGTAATTATATAATGCCAGCTAGTTCACATATAGAAAGGGAATATGACGCCAAAGAAGACAGCATAGGCCCTAGCATTCTTGGTAGTAAGAAAGGAAAGGCATTAATGCAAATATCAAATAAGGCTGTGGAGATAGATTGTACCCCATGGAACTACTTATGGGTTTATGGGAAAGAGAAAGGAACAGTTTTTATGGAGTAGCATTTGATGGAGGGATTAGACTGAAAGACTTAGTCAAATCCATAATAGTTCCCACCCTAAAAAAAGGAAGGATAATTCCATTCCATCCATATTTGAAGATTGTAGAACACATTTTGCCAAAAAGTGATGAATTGGCTGGATTACCATTTCATTGTATTGCAAACTAAAAGTATTTCCCTATTTGCTAACTATATTCACAAACCTGCGATTTGGTAATGTGCTGGGTAATGTGCATCAGTTAGAAGAGGTTCCGGTAGTTCAGCCAAAAAGTTTTTTAAAACAGATGCACAGTCATGGACAGAGTAATTGCCTGCATTTAAATCAAGGGTAATCCCTTGATTAAGAAGGGCTTTCAATTCCTGTTGCCTCCTTAACTTTCCACTTCTGCGGAAAATGCCCTCTTGTTGGATACCTTAACAAAATTAAAAAAAAAAAAGATTATAGATGAGCATAAAATTCACCATATTTTCCTCTTTGGGGAAACAAATGTGAGCATACATGCATTTATAAATTATCAAAATTACACATGCATATGTATTTTTATTATAAGGTAATCTACCAGTTAAGGTAGGGTTTGGATGGACACAAATACCAAATAAATATTTTGTGACTCCTAACGAAACACAATCCAGCAAACCTACTCTACATCAAGTCCCTCTTCATCTGCGTGTATTTCCTACCTCCCTTTATCCTGTTCCTGCCCTTTCCTCGTTTGCCTAACATTCTCCCCTATATTACAGTCTACAAAATCCCACTGCCGATCAAAATGCCCTTCATCCATTTTTCCTGCCTCCATAGGATTTCTCCCAACAAATCTCTCTCCTTGCCCACCATTCCTAGTACTTCCTCATTTGTTTTCCTTTCGGTCCATTTCACTCTCTTCATTCTTCTCCACACCCACATTTCAAAAACCTCCAATCCAATACGTCTATCCTCCTGCTTCAGTGACCACATCTCCGCGCTGTACATAGCTATGCTCCATATCAAAGTTTTTAAGAGTATTTTCTTTTCCTCCCTACTCAACGTCCCGGTCATCAACTCCCTCCTTCTTGAGAAAGCCTCCTTGCCTAGTGCAATTCTTCTTCTTACGTCCCTACTACTTTGACCATATTGGTCCAAAACACTCCCCAGATATGTAAACTGTTCTACCTGCTCTATTTTTTCCCCTCCTATTTTAATGTTTAGCTTAGCCTTTTTCTTTCTAGAAAATCGCATAACCTTTGTTTCATTAATATTGATTCTCATCCCATATCTATAGCACTGAACCTCCAATTCACTCAGCAATGCTTGGAACCCCTTGGCTGACTGAGCAACTAATGCTTGGTCATCAGCAAACCTAACCGATTTTACGAATTCCCCTCCAACTTTCATTCCTAACTCCAGTTCTTCCCATGCCTCTTGAATCATTTCCTCCACATATACGTTGAACAGCACCGGTGACAATAGGCAACCCTACCTTAACACTGTCTATCTGGATTCTCCATTCACCAGTAACATCTGAGCAGTCTGAGACATGTACAGGTTGCAGATCAGTCTCCTGTCCCTCTGAACCATTCCTATTTTCTGCAATACATACATTACTTTTTCCCAATTAACTCTAGCAAACACGTTTTTAATATCTACGAAACAGGCAAATACCTACTGTCTGTATTCTATATTCCTCTCCATTAGTGATCTCATTACTGCAATGGCATCATGTATGCCTCTCCCCTTCCTAAACCAAATTGATCATCCCCTAAGTAATCACTTGCCCTACTATCTATCCTTTTGTTGATGATCCTGAGAACAACTTTAGCTGTAAGGAATATCAAACCTATTGTTCTGTGGTCCTCACATGATGTAGCCTTTACCTTTTTCAGAATAGGAAATAACACTGATCTCAAAAAGTCTTCCAGATAGATTCCTTCCTCATAGATACTACGAATCAGTCCACAGAGACTCACAGGAGTGTTATCTACCCCCTCAGCCTTATTTGGTTCCATCTCTCTTAATGCCCTTTCTATCTCATTGTCTAGTATGCATGGAACTAAGCTATCTTCCTCTACGTCATTCTCATTTTCTGTCTAACCTTGTTGGCCTAAGTTCTTTACAATAAAGTTCTTCTATACATTCCTTCCATCTCTTTTGGATATTTTCTGTTTCAACTATTATCTTATCCCACTTATTGTTAACTATTAGCACAGATCTCCCCTTCTTACTTCCTGATAATGATTTAACCTTGCTGTATAGTGGACCAATTTCACTCTTCCTCTGCAAATATTCCATATCCTTGCACTTCGTCTTCCACCACACTTTTTTTGCTTTATTTGTGGCCTTTCTCAATTTATTATTTAACTCTTTGTACTTCATTTTGCCTAACTCTGTGCTTACATTCTTCTATCTTCTTCTCTCATCCATCTTTGCAATCATCCCATCCGTTACCCATGGTTTCCTTATCCTTTTCCCATTAATGGTTTCACTTGCAGCTTTCGATATCCCTTTCTTGATACATTTCCATTTTTATTCGGTAGTACTAAGCTCTTCACAATCATCCATAATTTTATCTACAGCCTGCTAGAGACTCTTCTTTCCTTGTCAATCCATTTTTTGCTTCTATACATTCCATTTCCTAGCCTGCTACCTCTGCCTTATCTTTTTGAAATGGAGGCTACACTTCATAACAACTAAATTGTGGTCACAGTGAATCCACTCCCGGGAAGCTGTGCAAATTGATCATACTGTTCCTGAATCTGTGTCTAACCATAATATAATTTAACTGATACCTAACTGAGTCACCTGGCATTCTCCATGTATACCTATGCCTTTCGTGGCATCTACACCAAATTTTGGTGATGACTAACCCCCAACTTCTACAGAACTCAATTGCTATTTCCCTGTGGTCATTCCTCATGCCTAACAGTAGTCCCCCATATCATTACCATCTCTTCTTTTGCCTACCATTGCATTCCAATCCCCCATCCTTATCAAATTATTCCCTGCAGGAACACACTCTCACTTTTATCTCTACTAGTAATATTCTATCCGTTACTTGCTCTATGTTGACTATGCTTCTTCCTACCTCTTTATTCAATATTATGACAACCCCTTGTTGGCTCTCGTCCCCACCACTATATATTATTCTATAACTATCACTCCAGTAATCATCACTATCCTTCCATCCCACCTCGTATAAACCTAAAATATCTATATTTCCTCTTTCCATCTCTCACTTAATATTTTCTAATTTTCCTGTCTTCAACATTGTCGTAACATTCCAATTTCCTATTCTAACTAAATTGGTCTTCTTCTTCTGCGAATTCTGTCCTTCTGCTGTCGGTATTCTTTTGCAAGGGTTTCATGAGACAACGACCGCAGAAGCCTTGGCTCTCCTGGTGCCAGGCACGACACACAGCCGATTGGGTAGAGTCCCACAGTTGCCAAGCATATGTATGCGTGTGTGATTTTGAAACACAGCAGTTTTATCTTTTTACTGGAAATACAAAGATATAGCTATTCTGAGAGGAATGCCACGAACAGCATTAGTGTCTCTCATATTCTGATGTAGCTCATTAAACTGTACATTGCACTGTGATAATACTTAATATTCCTGTTGGCATTATCCTTAAAATAAGTACCATATTAATTGTCATTACCATGAATTTTCCTCATCAATGTCGTAAATTAAGATAATTTTGCATATTTAAGCTAGATTTGAACACATTAATATAAAGTCCCTATTTTAAACCTTAAAAAATTTGAATTGTTTGTAGATCTTGGGAATACAAAAATATTTTCAAGCACCATAAAAAACGTATTGTTCTATATTACTCAATTCCAATAATCTTAAAGAACTACATGAGGCTGTAATGGGAGATATTATTAAATATCCAAATTTTAGGCATTTTACTCAGTGATTGAGTAGAGATATGGAGCCAAACATGATATTTGTAAGGGATTATACAAAATTAACTGGGTGAATACTCATTTTCTGCTTACTTTGCTCTTTGCTTAAATACTCGATTAACTGGTATACTTGACAGATTCCTTCTTGCGTTAATGGTGCTCCTTCCATGACACCTTTTGATTGAGATTTTGATTTTTTGGCAAATGGAAGCAAATTCCATTTTAACACCCGACTTTTAACTTTGTCTGAAGCAGAATCACACCTATAATAAAAACGTACAGAGTAGAATTAAAAATTATGTAAGTAGCAATGGAAACGCAAGCCAATTAATAGGTTATTTACTCCTTTGTGTAAATGTTAGCAAAAATATTCGTCGAACTTTCTGCAATGGCCAGTCACTTAAACGCTCTAGTATTAGTTCTAGGCCCACAAAAAAAGCCAATGATACACTTCACAACCCTCATCTGGAGGTGGCAACCAAAACTCAACCAGAAGCTATATAGCAAAAATGAGCTACGGAAAAGAAGAAAGTCAACAAGTGATGAAAAAAGAGAGATCAAAAACATTCGAAACATTACACTTACTCGTCAGTATTTAGGTCGAGCAAGAATGACAAATGCATTCGGATCAACGTATGATATTGCTCTGGGTCTTCTCTTCTTAACTTTTCAGCAAGTAAGCTGTCATTATCATTAGTCATTGGACCCATTCCTTCTAAATACTATTATGCTTCTGTAATATAATAGGGATGAATTTGAATTACATGAGCAATGCAATTTCAAGATTATTAGAAAAATCTAATTAAATCACCTCATTTCAGACTCACTCATATTTCCATTTCAAAACGCAACAGGTTTTTTCCGCCTTTTATATTAAAATGAGTAAATAGTCGTCCAGGGTAGAAATAACGGTCATGATAAACATCCAAGAGAAAACATACTCATTTGATATCACAAGATTTTCGTAGCACCACTTCTATAAACATCATCAACAGAAATTGTATACCCTTCTTCTGAATGAAAGTTCAAATACGATGAACTGTAAAACTCTAACGTTTGATTGGTCGGTTTCATTTCCTGTGGTTTTAAGCCGTCTACTGGGTACATTCAGAAACTCTTCATTAAAATGAAAAGCGATACTTGGGGCGGCGCGATTTTCATCCTTATCACAGTAAATCAAGTCGTGGAAGATTTAAAACACCAATCGTTTATAGTTTTCTTAATTTAGAAAGGTAACGCGTGAATTTTAATATGTATTTAATAACAAATTATTTTTACCCCATAAAAATGGTATATTGCTTGGCAAATGGCGATTAGTATACCGAAAAGATGTAAATCTTTTATTACAGTTTGATATAATTTGGTCGGAAAATAGCATGTTACAATACAAGTAATAAAGTACTTTTTCTTTTTGTGTTATTGACCTCTATGTTTATTGTGAGAATAATATTTCAAGGGATCATCAATGTAGTTATATTTGAGTTTGGCTTCTCTCCTTGCGATAGATTATGCAACTAAGCTTAGTGCCATTTATCAGAGAGCACTTTTAATCTGGTATATCTGGCTTTGAGTTAGAGAGATACTGACTTTGAGTTTATTTTGTGTCCAGAATAGTCATTATTGTTGTAAGGCTCTGTACTAAGAGTAGTAAAATTCTCATTATGAATAAGCAAAAATCTTTGACCATATATCTGCAATGGAAGTAATAGGGTAATTAGGTTAAGAGAAATTCTGAAAATGAGAAGAAAGACTCCAAATAACAATTGCAATGGAGAAGTAATCAAAAAGGTAATAGTTGAAAATGCTGGAATCCAGTTTAATTCCCGTATTTTCCAATAAAAGAATTAAAGTGAAAAGTACATGTTGTAACAGCGTATCTTTTCTTTAAAATAGACATATGTACATATAAGAAAATACTGACGAGCCATTACATCACTTTTTTTAAATCTGCAAAAAATATTTTTTTAGCAATTGATAGAACTCAGATTTAAAACATTTCTAATGACATGATTTTCAAGTAAAATATGAGGAATGATTTACAGAGAATATGAGTTGGAGACAGTAATTTCTTCTTCAATGCACTGGTGACAGTATTTCTTTTGAATTTCAAAGATGTAGAACTTTTTATGACAATTTTAGCATTTTAATTTTATTAAGATTTGTTTTTAATAATTTTAATAAACAATAAATGTGGATAATTTGGAATTAATAGGCACTGTTATAACTGCTGTAATATGATTTATTCTTTAATATGAGAAAATTATATGGTTTTCGAAAGTGTTTGCTTCATCTCTTGCTAGAGCTTCTAGGAACATGATTGAAAAAGTTTAAAAATTTTCACACCACATACTCTGTAGAGAATATGTACACTAAATGCTTAGTTATTATTGATATTAAGTAAGTCGTTTAGTACGTAATAAAGCATCTGCTTTTATTTCCAAATAATTTAGGGATATGTTTTGAATGATAGCAAATATATTGTGATGGTACAGCCTTGCAGAAGATTTTAAACATGAAGGAACCAAGAGCAAGATATACATATTAAGTTTTGTATGTATATATGTATATATAAAAGTGGAAAATTATTTACAAGAAAATTTTGATATGGAAAAGACTTGATCATGTACTTCAGTGATTCAACACAGAATTAGTAGATTTTGAAATATACCCATCAATGTCATTTGCAAAATATAAACATATTGACAACTTTCCATTCCCCAACATGTAATGCAAACCATTTCAAATATTCAATATATAGGCAACATGTTTTATATTTACAGTAACATGGTGACATTTGCCAGTAAAAATATGGAGATAGAGAGAACAATAATAAATAATAAACAGTACATAAATGTGTTATAAATACATTATTTTTCTGGGCAAACTTCCACTCATATTAAACACTATTTAATATCTCTCAAAAATCATTTAAAATGGTAACTTTCATCAAAATAATGTCTTTCTGTACAAGAATGGTCTTAACTTCTTTTTAAACACATTAGAAAATGTAACATATTTATCCATGCAATATTAGATTAGTTTATCACTTGGTCTTCAATTTCAGTGCAACAAGGTAAATTTACAAGCAGAAAAACCACATAGTCATAGGCAAGGATGATATATTAGTATTTAAGTGTAAAAGTTATTGTACGAGACTTTAGAGTGTCTTGCTATATACACAAACAGGATGATTTGCTAACATATGAAGAACAATCTTCTCATAAATCTTTTGTGCTCTAAAGTTTGGCAAACAAAATTTGATACAGTCCAAGTCTAAAACTATGAACATTCATTATAGATTACACTGCAAGAGCATTATGTACAAAATCTGTGTGGACTGTCATAAAAGGTTCCAAGGTACATTAGTTGACCAGCATGCTTATGATCTATTCAATTACTGGGGCTGATTCAGCCATGGGATGATGATAGATTCAATTATCTTTGACATTTCCATACATTTAAACAATTTACATTCTCTCCAATACACCTCTCAAACACACCACTTCAGAAAGCAAGAAGAAAATTCATCACAAAACTCATGATTTGTCTCATTGCATCCACTTTTGGTTCTCTCAAATGGATAAGTACTTGCACCTGCTTATGGTATAAAGTCCAACAACTTGACACAAGAATAGTGTTCATAGGAAGAGATTTCTACAATATAACATTTGCTCCCAAAGCATGCAGAAAACAATCATTGAGACTTTTTAAATGATATGCGTAATTCTGAGAAATCTCAACAAAATGACATCCCTTCCTGAAACTGCAGAGTTATTACGAAAATTCGTATACAATCCATAAAATCAACGACTAAAAAAGCTGCAGATTTGTTTGATTATTAAAATTTGAAGAAGATGAATTTTTATTTCTTATGCCATCTAAGGCTTCACAGGATCACACACTCCCCTTAACGCTCCACATCACTTGAAAACTTGTGCTGGCCTGATGCTGTCATCATAACTGGAAATCAATCCTCTTGAGTACCAACAATGAAATTCATAAAATGGAGGTAAAACTAAAATGACATTTATAATATGAAGTCAGTATCACAGAAGTTCACGACTAGAAAAGGGCAAGCTCAGGGGTACACAAGATCTTGGAACCAACAAATTAAACCCCGGGCTAACCATCACTATGACTCCCCCAGTCCCATCTCCACCCAGCCCGGGGAAACATTCCTCATTTCCACACTCTCAGCTTCTTAAGGGAGACCTTTTTGAGGCGTGACACAGCAGAGCGGAAGTCGTACTCACGCTCGTCGTCACTTAGTGTCTCTCCCTCTGAGTGCACCTCCCTGTGACGAGGACGATGGCTTCCATCACCGACCGCCCCCACTACCTGAGAGCCTCCGTCGCTGGGCCCTGTCGCCGCTGTCACCACCACCCTATGGGAGGCAGTGGGATCACTAAGAGCCTCCTGCACTGGAGTCTTTCCACCACCACTACTGCGTGCCGAGGCTGCCCTCAGCCCCTTGCTCAGTCGTTCTAGCGTGGCCGTGCGCAAGTTGGTCCCTCGAGTTCTGCCTACTCCCCAGGCGGACCCGCCGGCTGGGGACACGGAGGAGGTGTTGGAGGCCGAGGTGGCCTCCATCCTTTCACGCAACACAAACCGCCCGAGTGTTCGCCAATTTGCCTGCGTGGCGTACACATTTTCATCATCATCCAGGATCCTCTGCTGACGCGTTCGCCTGCGCCCTGAGGATGTTCCCGACAAGGCACCTGAGGTGGATTCTGCTCCTCCAGTGCCACTACTACCACCCCATTCCAACTCCTCCACGAGGACAAAGCGTGCGGGGTCCTCCATGCGACGAGCCTTCACAAGGGCCTGTGCCAGAACATCTTGGGCAGATGCACCCAGGGGCACCTTCAATATGGCATAAGGGATTTCAGGAGACACATTGTAAACGCAGACCAGGAAGTTGTCATGCTCCTCCCATGAGTGCATGCCCCCACCATCGCAGCCATCTCCATCCTCCACCTCTTCCACACCATCAGCATTGTTTGTTCTCCGGTGGAGGCGATCTACCGTTGATGCCCCACCCCTTCGACGCCCAGCACCGCTGCTCCGTATGGAAGACAGCCATGCTCGGCTACTTGGGTCATCTCCAACCCGTTTGAGAAGGAAACGACCCTCACCAGTCCAAGCAGCCTGAGCTTCCAGTGGTCTCTCTGCTGGATCTAGCACCCTTTGTGCTGGGGGAAGTCCACGGTCTCTGGCCTCCCAACCACGGGCCACTTCTTCTACTAAGAGGAAATCCCTGATTCTCTCGGATCCAATTCCTGCCTTGGCCAGGGCTGATGCTACAACCTCTCGAGTAGTGCTCTCTTGTGTGATCTTTAGGATGGTGTATGGTTCCTCAGCAACCACTCCATAAACCATCAAAAAGAACATACGGCGCTTTATGGTAGGTGCTGGAAGGGGTGTGGAGGGAATAGGACCTACAGGTGCAGATAGACTCAATTCGGTACCAGACTCGCTGGCATCCATCATTGGGATGTGTGGTCTCTTTGCATCACCATTCTCCTTCAATCCCTTGTCTGCTGTAATGGTTGTTTCAGTTCCTTGGGTGAAGGTTGTGTCCACACCGGGACCGGAAGCAGAAAAATCGAGAGATTCCTCTTCAATACGGGAGTAAACAAAAAGGGTCGAAAGATACAAAGGGGCATTGAGCGGGGATCGAAGTCTAACATGGCGGTAGCCAGGACGTAGGCAGTTAAGGGGTAAAACACGTTGTGCATGAATGTGCCCAGTTCCTGCATCCAAAACACTTAAACGCAGAAAAGCAAGATGACGGAAAGACACACGAAAAAGCAAAGGATCACCACCCCAAATGGGATTCAAAGCATTCCTGGGCACAACCCGAGTTCGCTGCTTGTTACAATCTGATGGCAAACCCACAAGTTCTACCTCGACACATACAGAAGCTGAAAGATTACCTGGGCACACAAATTGTCCAGAAAGAATGGTCAATGACAAAGTGGCTGCATGCAAGCCATCAAACTCTTTATCCCATGGATTGAATCGACGGTACATCATGTGGCCCCTGTCCCACATTACAGATGGCTTCCTCACATAACCACATCGGCCATTCTGCTCAAACATTGCTGCATTTAGATGCAGTGCTGGATCTTCTGTCTGGTAGTTGAGTGCCACCATCTGTATACCAAATGCCCAGAAGATGGTGGGATTGAAGTTGGAGGAGTCGATCCGCATGCCAGCTGGATATGTTCTGACCAGCTGTGTCTCTGTATGTGCAAGGAGGGCCAGAGGTTGCTTCCGACACAGCTTCTTTGCTGTGTTTTCATTCAGTGAGGAGCACTGATAGCAGGGATGATTGACATTTGGCCTCTTCCCAGCAATATCTGGTGGTACACATGGTGCTTGGCTGCCACTTACTGTAAGATTGGTACCTGGAGTGGGCATGGCTACTGGCGATGTTCCTGTAGTTGTGGAAAGGGCTAGGGAGGCTACTCCGGGCAAGTGTCCAGATGCAGCACCACCCCCGGTTGTGGTTGGTGTACCCGGTGCACTTGGAGCAACTATGGCTGATGCAGGTGCCCCTGTCACAGACCCCATTGTCTGGGGTGGACGACGGCTCCTTACAGAACTGCTGGGTGAGATGGTATTTAGGCCTCGAAATTTGATGGCTTGAACATAGATGACCATGTCGGACAGTTCTCTGGCAATCTGGCTGCTCTGTTTCTTTGGTTTGAGGGGAGTTGGTGAGTCATCTTCACAGCTCCACTCAATGTCGCGACCCATGCGGGCTGGTGTGGTGGATGCTGCTGGAGGAAGTGCTGTGGTACCAGCATGGGCCGGAGTAGCCGCATGGGGCTCGGAATGGTGGGAAGTTTGTTGCTTTGATGATGCATGGGATGACTTTGAGTGCTTGGCTCCACTTTCATGGCTGGAGGATGAATCAGTTCGAGGAACAGTGCTTTGTACTCCGGATGATGCACTTCCAGAAGCTCCCCCTGATCCTTTACCTTCTGACATGAGTCCCACCATTTTGTCTGTCACAAAAGAGAGAAAAAAATTAGTTTTATTGCTTGGTGGCATAGTGTAGTGGAGTCCTCAAAACTGTGGATGTTGTATATCTGTTACACCAGAATTTGGAAGCATTGAAAATGGAAGTCAAGAGCTTGAGAAAAATAAGATTGTATTCTGCAATATGATTAGTGTCATTTGAAGGGTCTTACTCAATGCTAGCTAATGTAGAAATATTTTTTCAAATGCAGAACATTTTTTTCACTATTTTATTTCTTTGATATTTTCTTTAGTACTGAATCGTTAATGGTTTATTTTGGATCTTTTTCAAAAATTCAATAAATTTGTCATTGACTTATAAAATGCTAAATGTCTAAATTGACTAAATCTAATTCTCATCTAATTCTAAAATCCCTGGTTGATGGATGGCATCCTCAAATGAAATACATTTAAGAGTAAACGCAATATGTCCCACATGTAATTGTAAGTTAAATGAATACACTGTAGGTTATTTTATTCAAAATGAACATCATTTTATTTATTATATATGCTATATAATGGAGCGAGTAAATAAAACTAATTGACGGGCATTCAATATTTCATTGATCCAATGAAATGTTTAAGATTGTGATAAACAGATAGAATCATATTAGGGAAATGAGGTAGAGGTAGGAAAGTAATAGACATATTGAATGAAATGAAGGAAGGCAAGAAATACGTAGGGTGGGACTGTGGAAAAAGCCTGAGTTTCCCCCAGTTCATTAACTCTCAATTGTGTATGGGTATTCCCTATGGGCAGGTAAGATTGAAAAGATGGCATAGATGATGAGAGACTTAATGGGTCACTTGGGATGAGGATAATAAAGTGAAATGCATTGAAACCAAGGTTGTTCATAGTGTAGTGAAAGTGGTACTTCTAAATTGGCCAGGACATATCATGCAGAGAGAAGAAAGGATGAAAGCTTGAAGTGCTAGGTATTCACATAATTCATGCTCTATGTACCTGCTTATTTCTGTTATGATATTGTGTTAAATTGGAGCATGATATTGCTTTTCAAAACTTTAGATTGCCAGTTGAAAAAGATAAGTTGTGGAATGACATCAACATTTTAATAAGTGCAATGTTCTATTTGCCTAGGATTACATAATAATTCCTGTTATCAACAGTCACAGTTGTGAAGTGTTGCATAAATAAGTTGAAGAAATATTGAATAGTTATACTTTCATCAGTTTTTACTTGAACCTATTTTCCTTTAAAACTGTACCTTGACTCATTAGTTTTTTCTTATATTCACTATTAGACTTCACAGTTAAAGTAAAAAGTTGGAAGATATGATGTTCATGTAATTCAATTATTCACTGGTATATTATTATATGCCTATGTGCCTGGTATATTATATGCCTTCTTTTTTCTCATAAACGATAAAGTAAATAGGATAGGGGTGATGTGTTTATTACAATTAAGAACTCATCCATCATCAGAGCTGAAAAAATCCAAGTAGTAACTTTTTAGAAACTGTGTGGTGCTCAGAGTCCTCAATCACAAAAGGCCAATATATATGCATTTTATAGACCAACATATACTACGTTTATTTACTAATACTATACATGTAGATTCAGTCCTCTAATCCCCAAACAAAAACTATATAACAATGGTGGAGATTTCATTCTCTTCTTACATCAATTAGTCACTTTATTCACCAGAGACAAGAGCATTCTCGTTTTGAAGGTTGCATTGAATTATTATCATGAGCTTTGGAATACATTTATCATTTATAAGGATGTTAGCTAATGTCATAGAATTAGGATGCATAGAATTATTTAAGTGACATCACAAGCTCAGCTGATGCTGAATTTGGGAGTATATGCTTACACATTCTTCCGAACATAATTACTACCAAAAGAATGAAAATTCAGTTTGGTAAATAAATCAGTGCTGACCACCAGCCTCAGCTAATCTGTGTCAGTTTCTACTGTGAGCAGTCCCATATAAATATATTGTAAGTTTGTTCAGGCTAATCAGCTCTGACTCACATTGGCAAAAACCTAGGTTCATGCACTTACTTTGTGAATGACTTTGACCTCCACCTTCCCTACTTCAAGAGGATAGAAATTACCTTCCATTTTCTCTCTTAGAACTGATCTTCAACGACTTACTGACTTGAGTCTTCATTTGTCTACCTATTCTGTTGCCTGAGAGAAAAAAGGCAGAGAGAATATGAGGCATCTACAAGCTCTAAGGTCATTCAATTTTTCTCAGAACTGGCTTAAGAGAAAGGCGTGGTTGCACTTAAAACACGTGGGTACTCTATATAAATGCGAAACATAGATGGGTGCACTATACAGTGCACAAAGTTTTTATAGTTGTTGCTAGAGTGGGAGGAAATTTCAACACTTAAAAATCATCATTTAGTGCCCAAGAACAGTGTGATCATCCATTTTATCCACTTGGATGGTTTACCTTCCATTGAAATTCATTGTCAACTAACATGAGACATATAATGATGGTGTTATGGATGTGAAAAAAATGCTTACGTGGATGCAATGGTTCAAAGAAGGCCAAATGTTTTGCAACAAAAAGTCTCAGCCAAGGATCAATTGGTTTTTACTGTTGCCCAAAAGGAACCCCTACAGAAGCATTCTCAGTGGCCACAAAACCATGACATAAACTTTGTGAAAAATATGCAAACCTATGAGGAGAGATTGTTGAGAAATGGCCAAGGTATTGGTGTTGGTGCCAGGAGCTATGAGGGGAATGAAGAGATTGGCAGGGAACAGGACAGCATGGAAAGTTGATGCATACCAATACTTGGAGTGGTAATGCATGATGAAGATGGACAATACGAAATGTATACCCGATATTTTTTCTAGTCTGCTTTTCATTATAATTAGATAACTCTCAGGAGTAGATACTCTAAAACTCTTCTTTAGAATCAATGGGAAAAAATTCTGTATCATGACCATACAACAAACAACATTTCATTACTGTACCTTCACCCATGTTTTCATCATCGTCATCATCATCATCATCTTCATCATCACTGAAGTCATCATTGACAGACCCTCCACTGGCATTGCTGATGATGCTTGATGCCCTCCCTGCACCAGTGCCGGTCTGAGTTGAACCAGTGGTTGAGCTGGCGGCTGGCTGTCCATGGCCCCTGCCAGCTTGTGGAATGGTTGCTGCTGCCCTCAGGGGTGCTGATGAGAGGGTGGCTGACATTGATGGAAGGGGTGGGAGTGGGAGGTGTGGTGGCGGCACATCTGCTGTCAGCCTTTTGTTTTTAACTAGAATTCGACCTTTCAGCTGATAAGGGGAGGGCAACCGTGGCTCATCACTCAGGTCAGCCTCAAAGAGGAAGTTGGACACAAGTTTTTCTCCAAAGACTGACTGAAATGAGAAAGAAGATAGGCATTTAATGTCACTGTTTATCTAGAAGGAGATTGATTACAGTTTTAAAGCATATTATGAAATGAGTATTATTTCATTCTTTATGCATTTTAATATTAAATACATAGAATGGCCTCATTTGTACGTGTACCAACCAAAGTGAAGTCTTGAAAGGGGTATAGGTATGTCCAAGAGGTGGGCAAAGGAGCTAGTTTATCACCGTGGATACCTACCTAAAAAATGTTATACAACTAATTTTCATATTCAGTGAATTCAATTTTTGAAAACTAATGTAATTTAAGTTTATAATTAATGCTATTTGCTTTTATATTAGACATGAATTCTTCCTCCTGATTTCGTTCAGATATATTAACCATGTGTTCCTTAGGTTACTTAAGTAAGCCAGAGGTTGAATATTTCATTTGTAATTCTAGTGCAAAAATTTATATTATTGAAATTAAACATTAGAAAATAATTGTAAATTCGAGTTTTACATATCTACGTATCAGCACTGTGAGGAATTAATTCAAGCCAAGAGTGGAAATTTGGTGTAGATTCAGTGACTAAAATGTGACATTTTATAATTTTATTTTTTTAGAAGAATTTTAAGCATTCCTCAGCAAAAATCTTATTTGAAATCAAAAATAATTTTATCATCACTGTGATTTAAATATTTTCAATTTTATAACTTTTTATTGGTTATGAAGATACCACCAAATATTTTTCAATTCTTATAAAGAATACAAAAAATCCTCAATATGATAGTGTAAAGTTTTACATGAAAATAAATGGGATCAATTCTGGAATTCATCAATTCATACATTATGGCTCATCCAAGGTTATGTCAACAACTAATATATTATAAGTAAATCTCATAAGTCCACATAGTTAATTCCAGAAAGTTTTGATATGACACCTGGTAGGCAGCTTATTCCATAGCAGCTACTGAAATCCTTCCACCCATGTATATTCAGCAAACACGACTTCTCAATGAAGCTAACATCCAGAAATATACATATGTATATTTTTATTTGTTTGAGTCCTGAATTAGTATGATCTATGAATCAACATAAACACATATCCTATCTTCTCAGGAGAAGAGTCAAAAGTATGTTTAAAAATCATAGAAAGAAGGTTGGTTTAAATAAGAAGGTGGTACCAATAAATTGGTATGGTCTGTACCTCTCATTATTGGCTAGATATATAAAATTGATCTGGTACTCTATAGATTACAAAAATTACAGGGTTAAGAAGACCTTGGCCCATGACATGTTGGTGATGGGGTGATTACAATGTTTATTATTCATGAGAATATGGAATTGGTACTTATTCTGTTATTTCATTAGCTTCAATGACATATAGATTTTCAGTTTTCAAATAGTGTCCAATTTGTATACCTTTTAGTTAGAATAGAAATTTAGAAAGTTTTAGTAAATGTATTGTTTTCTTTTTATGTTATAAAGCAGTATGGCTATGATTTAAAGGGTTTCAAAGTGTCTTTCGGAAATCCTTATAAAACAATTAAGGATGCAAAATTAATATCTTCTGAAAAAAGTTCCAGGCAAAAATTTATCCTTGTTAGGTATACAAATTAAAATAGTCATTATTTCAACCAACCTGAAAGATATGGGCCATTCTGGCCTGCTGCTGGATGGAACAATGATTTTCAATTGACAGGATAACAGGATAAGGGGAAGTAACAAATGCTGATCGATTGATAGCTTCAACAACTGATCGGAAGGGAATCTTAGTGGTAAAGGTATGACCATGGTATATTAAAGGTGTGCCATCATCTCCATCCCAGCAGTCCAATTCAACACATCGACAGCCTGTTAATAGCACCTGTAATGAGATAGCCATCAATATTAAATTGCACTGTAAAGAAAACATTACAATCAAGTTTATGTATGGGTTAACAATTGAAATAAAAGGACCTTATTATTCAACATGTACTGGACTACACATTTTGTTATGAGATCTATGAAATGAGAATCAAAAAGAAATGCCTTTTATTGGAATATTATTGCCATAAAATATCACTTAGGTTATTTAAATGGTAAAATTAAGGAAGAAAATGACTAACAAATCCCAATGAAATTATTAAACTGGCCAAGCAAGATTTCATATTCTCACATGTTAATTACAATTGAGAGAAAGAAATTCCCAGATCCTTATTCCTTCAAGGCCTAATGCAAGTATGGTTGTCTTTGGCAAGGAAAAATTAATTCTCCAACGTAAATTGTTATTCTTGGAACCTATGGCATAAGTCTAACACTATTTTTGCTATCATACATATAAATAAGAAAAAGAAAACATTAGCACTGTGAAACACTTTTTCATTATATTGAATTCATCACTGATGATGACTGATTCATGACTGATTTCTTATTCTCAGTTCAAAATATTTGTTTAGAGATTGAATATTTATTCACAATGGACTCTGAGCTATGGCTGCCTGGAAATTATATCCTCCTCCCCAGGTAAAGGTCTTTGATTAAAAAAACTAACTGAAATTTAAACCGAAAAAATTCTTTTAATTTGACCCCTTGGTCTTCATGAAAAATAAAATGTATTTGATTTCCATCTTATCATACACTTATAATTTTTTTATTGCGAAAAATTCTTCAATCAGCGTTTACCTGTATAGGTAAGAATCAATCATTACCAAAATAAGGAGGAAGTTATCAGTGTGTCTGTGGGATTTTGAGAGTTGGATGTGTACATATTTTTGATAAAATTTACCTGGCTGTACAATTCAACTGAGGACTCTCCTTTAAGCTGATGGCCGGTTAGGTAAGTGTTATGGGAAGATGCAATGTAGTAATGGGACATTGGCTGGTCCATTTCATCATCATCAGGAGCCATGCGTTCACAAGGAAATGCATAGTTGTCCTTGTCCATGAGAAATCGAGCAAAGCCCTCAAAAGAAAGGCACCCTTGTGACCTTAGCCATGCATCAGGCTCATGTCTCTGTGGGGAAAAAATTGATTATTTGCCATAAATATAAAAGTGTTTTATAATATACATACATATACAATAATTACTGTGACTGAGTGTGACAAAAAAAGGCCCTTCTTCTGAATATCATCATTCTTTTTCAAGTCCTTTGGGCTAATATACTTAAGCAATAAGTCATATTTCAAGGTAAAGTAGGCATATGTTATTCTCTTAAATCACACTGATGCTTATATATTATTTATCCTATTGCAAGCAAATATTTCTGCATTAAATTTACCTGTATTAAAGCTTTTACTTCATCCTCTGTGTGATGCTCCAATTGTCTTGTCTCTAAAAACTTCCAAAATGTTGCTGTTGTAATTACCTGAAAAAAATTAAGATTTGAAAAATAGAAAAAAATCATATTCCATAGCTGTGAGAGAAATCTAATACATTTTATTGATTACTCAATTGAGAACAGTAATATACTTTTGCTAACCTGAGATCTAGATGTGTCAATGCCAGCACAATTGGAAACAATGCTGGCAGCAGCAATAGCATCAAAGATTTTCTTCTTCTTTAAAGCTGCCAAACCAGGTCCACCTTTGAAGTTATCCTCTGTTGCTAAATCAAGGGAACTATTTCTTGTGAGCAAACCTTTTCAGAAAGAATTTTAATGAAATGATTGAGTATTAACATTTATTCTTAATCAATGTTCCTCTGCATGTTTCATATTTTACTAAAGTATGTAGAATAGAATGAGTACAATGTACCTCATAATACAAACAATTATTTCATATGCTTTTTAAAAGTTAATTGTAAAGTCTATGGAATTCAAAAAGCATACACCTATGTTATTTTTAAGTATGTCTAGCACTCTGAGACTTTCTAGATATTGATTTGGTTGTAAGAAATGTGCCTTAGAAGATCCCATAGTAGTAGTTTTTATGGGGGACAACTGACAGCTAAGGTTATTTGCACCATTAGGGATGGATGGGAATGGGAGGGTGGAGAGAAACCCGGTGTCAGTATTTGCATACTCTTGTCAAAAGTGCCAAGAGAATCAGTTTATGCAGTACTCCAATGAAATTGGGATGATACAGAAAACACAACAGGAAGTGAAATTTTGGGCTGGGAAATTAAAATTACCCAATAACCCTTATGATTGTGGTTCCTATATAATAAGGGTTTTCACTCCTGGCTACTCAGTTTTTTCTTACCTATTCTCTGTGGCGGAACAGTCATGTGCTGTGTAATAGAGTTACGGCCTGTTATTCCATGCTCAGGAGAACTCTTCTGACTGCTAGGACCATCATTAAGTGAGCTGTCAGACATGCTGCGACAAGTTATGGCTAGTTGATCAAAGAGGTCACGTAGATCTTTTCTTGCTCTTAAACTAGAGAATGTCAAGAGATAAATGAATTAATGAGTGAAAGCAAAGAAAATTACACCTCTATCTGAATAAATAAGAAAGAGGAATTAAGTTTAATCTTGTCTGTGAATTGCATTTTCAGAGTTCTTATCTCATTTTTTACATTATTTTTCAAATTAACTTATTTATACAATTATATAGAGTACTTTCAAATAAGCTACAATGCCATAAAAACATTTTCAGATGTATTCTTGAAATAAGAGAAAGATCCTTTGAGATAATGCATAACTTGCAAAATATTTGTAGTATGAAAATGGGAGTGGTAAAACTTCTATAGGTCTTTTACATTTGGTCTTCTCTCTATCTGCATGCACATTGTAGATAAACATACATTAGGGTATCAATTAACCATGTAAATACAAGGCAATCTACTGACAGATACCTAACTATATCGGATTGAAAACCATTTTTTCTTGAATGAACAGGTAATTATAGCATTATATTCATTGGCACACACATACAAAGTTTTTCATGCATATTTTCTCAAATAATTTAGTCTTTTCCTCATCATTTTGGTAACCCAATCAATTATCCTGTTTACTCTTCTGAGACATTTTATTTAAACCTACTATCAATCTAGGGTAAATTAAGAAAGACTAACTTTGCAGATTCGACTAGAATTTTTATTTTGCATGATCACAATGATGTTGCTTTGCAATGAAACCATGGTGGTGCAAAATAAGAATTCTAGTGGAATCTGCAAAGATAGTCTTCACTCATTTGCATAAAATATAAAAGACTTCCACCAAGTAATACCTGAGACAGTATCTTACTACCATCAATCAATTGTGTGCATTTAAACATTTTAGAGAAGAATTAACACTGAGCAATTGTGTCTAACTTTTAAAACAATTGAACAACTTTGTTGATTCCACAAAATGCCATAATGGTAATTACAAAATGAATAATCTTAAGTACATGACCCAGGTTTTGTGCTATGCAACATTTTCAGATGTGTTGCAGAAAATCATCCACAAATATACACAGTCAGTTTTTGGTGGGAGCAGAGGGGGTGAGAGGGTGGGACAGAGGTGTTGTTGTTGGGGAAAGTGTGGTGAGTGATATGATGAAATGGACAGAACAAGGGTGCGTTTGGAAGGCTCAGTGGGGAGTCACCCATTAGTGGGGAGGCAGAAGAAGGATGGTTTGAGTCACTGGGTCCTGTATTAGGTATGGGAAGAAGGGAGAGGAGAGTGGATGGGATGATATATTGTTTGTGGGGTAGGTACTTGGATATTGGGATGTTAAGGAGGGGTGAATTGGATCTGTTCATATTTGTGTGGCTGTTACAGTCAATGCTTTGTATGCCACTAATTTCTATTCTCAAAGTTTGCCCTATCTGGCTTCTCACACCAGAGGACCGTACAGGAGAGCAGAGTTGGTGATGCGTTCACCGATTTGTCACTAGTCAGGATCTAGACTTTTTGCTCTTTACAACGGTTCTACACTATCTATCTCGATGTTATCTGTCTTTGATGTGACTAAACATGCTTCATTAATAGTGTTTGTTGTAATTGCAGGTTTTATTTTGGTTTTGTATAAGAGGTTATTCTTTTTTATTGAAATGTTTTCTAGGAAAGGGACATTCTGCCATTTTGGAGTACCATAGTCAATGGGGAGTGTTCCGTGAATATATTTGATAGCTTGATTGGCTTGTTGTCTATTGTACAGTGTGTCTATGATTTTGGCAGAATTACTGTTTTTGGTGGCAATTCCCTTGATGACTATTAGTTCTTTTTTTACATTATATTATGACAGGGGGATGGTTGGCAATCTAAGTAACATTGAAAGAAAGGCAGACATTTTTTGTGAGAAAAGATACCTTGAATTGCTGTGATAATTTGGTCAGTATATATGTTCTTCCAAAATATGGCAAATTTGAGTTTTTGGTTGACATTGGAAATGCTTATGTCAAGGAAGTTTCGTGTACCTTTATTTTCAGTCTCATATGTGAATGTGATGGATTTGCTAATGGAGTTGAGTATGTTCATGAATTTGTAGTGTTATCTCCCAGTACCCCACCAGACACAAAGACTAAATGAATTATTACAAATAAATTATGGATATATTTTTACTTACTGTAGGCCCTGATTTCAAGAGTATTAAATTTTTGCCTCAAAACTATTTTTCTTAATATTCCTCACCATAATAACATATTTGTACTAATGTTAAAATATATATCTACTGTATAGTAAAAAGTTAACAGATTATTGAATAACTCTTGTTCATTGGAACTAACTTTTCCGTGCAATTTACAAATATAAATTATATGTTATACGTAATGTTTACAAAAAGTAAATTACCCATTTGATAAAAATACAAATTTTTTTGTTGTAGCAGAAGAAAAAATTGAACAAACATATGACTAGAGCACCATGGAAAATATATTTATCATAAAAATATTATAAAGCCAAGTTGTACAGAACTGATAATATTGGTAAATAAGAGAAACAGAAAAAAGGAAGAGTCAAGACCAGAGAAGTTCTGGTAGACAATATCATCAGAATAAATGTTAGCTAACTAGATGCCTTATCTTTGTTTGTCATATTTGCTTTAAATGGGTGGGTTTTAATTTGGTATTTAATTAAAAATTATCTTGCAATTTGATTCCATTTGATTAATTTTTTCTTCTTCTTTGACACTGAAAGAAAACCGATAAGCTTACCTAAATGATCTGAAGAGTGCTACAAAATCTGCAAAATCTAGCTGGGTCTCCTGAGTGATTGAACCAGCCCTGAGATGTCTTGCCTGCTGGGGTTCTCCCAGTATTCCTGGGCTTGGAATGGATGTCATTCCTGTTCTGGACCGCTCTCTGAAAGAGGAAAGTTTTAAGTTAGGAGCACAGAGAGAGCCCGTGCAATTTTTAAAACACTGTCTGGATTTAAAAATAAAATCTGAAAAAATACTCTAGTAGGATGTTATTATAGTGTTCATAATTGCCGATTCCATTTTATTTTTTATTGAATAACCATAATACGTCATTAACATGAGCTGCATAAAGGGAAGTCAAAATTTTAAATCATAATTTGATATAATTTATTTTTCATCTATTATGTATTATCATTATTTTTGTGTACCAGCAAAGAAATGCCTTGTAGCCATAATGATGAATACATCATTGAGTTATTTAATAAAGATAATAATCCAAACAAGGGTGACAGAGAGGTACTTTTGCCAAATTTGCAAATTTATAATGCTATTCTCAGGCCACATTGTTCCTTTAATACAACCACAGGTTTTGTTTACTTAGAGTATTATTTTATCATAGATCAGTTTAATTCATCCCTTGTCAGCTTCAAGCGTATTCTAGTCTTCAGAAATATTCTAAGTTATGCAATATTGCTGCATCACCAGCATTACAAACTGAATTCTAGTTGAATTGTTAATTTGATTGAATCATTTGGAAATTATTTGTTTGGGAAAGCATGTTAGTTGGGCTATGTATGCTGCAAATATTGGTATGATCTGACTGAGATTCATTCTTAAGGAGGGTGGAAGATAGCTTTGAGTTGGTGGATAATGATTGGCGAATGAAGCTGTGATATTTGTGATTAAATCCAGGCACTCATTGCAATCCAGTTACAATTATCTTTGGATCATTAATTTAATGAGATCATTGGGAAATTCGTTGCCTGAGAACATATAAGTGAGGCTGTGTGCTTTGAGTTCATTGGTGTGATCTTACTGGGATCCTTACCTATGGAGGATGGAAGCCATTATTGGAGTGGTGGACGATGGTGATGTAGCAAGGAGAAGATTGTGCTGCTGGAGGAGGTGGTGGACAGGTGATGAGGAAAGCCTGTCAAGGTCATCTGCAGAGCCCCTCGGGCTCACTCCTATTATGATGTCACTTGAGGCAGAGCGGGATCTTGGTGGATTGGGGATCTTTGTTCCAGTCGTGATGCCTGTGATTGTCGGTCTCCGTGGGCTGGGATCACATCCCATGCCTCCTCCAACCATTGCCAATGTTGAGAGGGCCTCGTGTTGCTTTACGCTTAGTTCCTGCAAGGGAATGAGGATCAGTTTTTGCCACCCAAATTGAAAATTTAGTCCAAGCAAATTTTAACATGTAACGCATATGAATTGTGACCAATCGCAACAAGTTCATCATGCTCAAAAGATTTACAAAAGAAAATGCAATTCAAAATTCTGTTTTGGTAACTTTGTACAAAATCAGAAAATTGTCTGAAGGATGCTTTCTGATATACATTTATCATCAGCTTCTAAACATGAACACAACCATGATCATCTGTATTTGAATTAAGACTGTCGACTATTAAATTTATTTTTACATGAAAGAAGAAATAAAATCATTCCATTTTAAAAGGTGAATGAATTACCTTAAGTGTCTGAATGTTTCCTATAGATTTCTTCTTCTTAAACTTAACAGAGGTTCCCCGCCTTAGTGTACCATTGTCAGGTGGTGATGACCCTCCAACATTACTAGCCAATGTCCAATCTCTACCACCAAATATCTGGAAAATAAATTTCAAATGTGATTGAATTACATCAGGTAACATCATACTGGATATTGATATTATGTTTCAGTGGAATATGATTATTCGAGATTGCGACCTTAGGATTCATTACTAATTGGGTGCCTTTGCGAATTGTGGCAAATACACAGGGTTAAGATTAGTCATTAAGGTAAAATTAGCCATCAAGGTAAGATAAGTTATTAAGTTCAGTTGAATAAGTGACAATTTCATAACTATTTTACCCATTGTTGGTTGGGTTCTTGGTAGAAAGGAAACAGAATTTGGACATAGGATAATGAAAAAATGTAGCAAATATCCACATCCAAAGTAAAAATTCAACAACGTAAAAAGACATTTTAGAAAATCATGAAATTTGAATAAATCTAGGGTTGTCAGAACAACAGACATCTAATACCACATTCTTTCTTTAGAGTTTATTTTTTTCCTTCAAAGGATGGAGACGCATAAATATTTGAGTACCAGTACTACTTTAAAGAAGAAAATAGAATTATAATTGGGTATTGATAAATTTAAGAATCTATTGACCTTTGATAATATTCAGTCCTCTCACTGCTTCTCATATTTGGAGTTATTTTCAAAAAACACATTTAGTTTTATTTTCTGATATATGTTTATGCCAAATATACATGTGTGTGTGTGTGTTGGTATGTATATCTATATATGTGTGTGTGTTTATATATAAAATATAATTACAGTGGAACCTTGCTTTACAAGCACCTCACACATTGAGTAATTTGCACAATGAGCAAAAATATTGGTCCCGAAAATGACTCATTTAACAAGCAGCTTATTGCATACTGAGTGATAAGGAGAGAAGGATTTCCAGATTCATTGCAAACCTGCTACTGCAGTTTATCTCTAGCACTCGTTCCGCTAGCATCTTAGTGTTGCTAGTTACCTCACATTTTTCCAAACTTGTGTTCAAACATATTATTAGTGATTTTTTTGTGCAAAGTTTGATAATATTTTGTGCATAGTTTTAAAAATGACCTTGAGGAAAAATCCATAAGAAGAAAGCCATAAGAGAATAAAAATAGCAGGAGGAATGAAAAGTAAAATAATTGAAAATTGAGAACAAGGTGTGAGCATGGCTGATCAAGTACACAAATCAGCAATCAGTTTACATTAATAATTGGCCTTTACTCCAAGAACAAGGACAAGCCTAAGGGGATAGATGCTTCAAATAACTGACAAGTTATCCACACAATGGTTTTAGGCATTCTCAATGATGTTGAAAGTTTGCTTCTCATATGCATAAATGATAAGCAATTGCAGCACTGTACTATTAATGAGAATAGGAAAGTGATTTTTGTCGACCTCATCAATAAGATGCTAGGATCATGAACGGCTGAACAAGTATTTAAGGGGAGCAATGCATGGTTCGAGCAGTTAATGAGAAGAACCATTATCCATGACATTGTGTGACATGGTGAAGCAGCAAATTTTGAGTCAAAGGCTAGAGAGAACTTCATAGGTGACTGCAAAAAGCTCATAGATTCTGATGGTTGCCTGCCATAATATGTTTTTAATTGTCAAAAGATTGTTCACTTTGGGAAGAAGATGCTGATGTCCATCTATATTTGTGCGCATAACAGTAGAAGAGAATTCATTGCTTTACCATAAGGCAATAAAAGGTCCTATTCCACTGCTGAATTGCACAAATACGAGTGATGATTGGAAAATTAAACCCCTGCTTGTTTACCATTCAGAAACTCCACTAGCCTTCAAGAAGTATAAAATCCAAAACAGTAGATGAAATGTAATGTGGAGGTCATGGGAAACTTTTGCATTCTGCCATGTGTACTAGGTATCGTCTTAATATGGTAGTGGTGATGTGCCCCTTAACTTTATTTAATGATCATTCTGGGTCGCATTTTTACCAACTTTGGAAGTGTCAGCAAAGCAAATGTCTCCAGATAGCTTTATAGTAAAAAGGAATTAAGTGCATATCATAAATAATTAACAATTTCTATTGCTTCTTTTTTGCTTTTACAAATAGAGTTCACATTCCTAGTTGTTTCATTCTGTGATGATCCATGATCCCAAACAATGTACATACTGCATAAATGAACAATGTACTTCTATGCATAATTTTCATATATATACGTACACACACATATGTATGTAGTATATATGTACACACACACATATATTTATATAGACATAAATGTACACTTTTTTATGATTACTCACTCGTATTGCTTCAGCAGTGTTTGGACCACAGCAATTATCTTCAAAGTAAAGTTGCAAGTACTGCTCTTTGAGCCATAGCATTCTTCGGTCTGAAAGTTGCAACTGACGCTTTAGTCCTCGCACCACTCTACTGAGCCCAGAATACCACATACTGGAATAAATAGAAGGGAACATGCAAATATATGTTGTTTTTGAGGTGACTGAATATGAACATAATTTCAGGTTAGATGGTAGCCACCACAATGCTCTAGTATGAATTTGACGGTTGGCTGTACTGCTCACCTTGATCAGTTGAGGAAATGAAATTAGGAATTGTTGGATTTTCAGCAAAAAACAGTTATCACAGTTATTTTATGTGTGCATTGTTTTTAATATTAATATTATATCAGGAACACATATACATAGGAATATGTACACATATACACCTACTGTTAAAAATCCTTAAAATTAACATCCTTCACTTATGAAATAAAATCACTCTTTTACCCTAATTCAATTCATGGTACATTCTTGCTTGCTAAATAGCAAGTTTTTATTCTAATCCTCCCTTAAAATTCAGTTAGACACCTATTTCATCTGAAATAATATTTTAGGCCATCTGATTGGTAGAAAGGTTTGGAGCCTCTAGATCATTATGAATGACTTCTTCAAAAGAATGAATTTATAGAAGGGTTACCTGAAAGGTTTTTAAAATTATTTTTGTATCAATCACTCATTCTGAACAGAGAATGTGTAGTTAGAAAATCATTAACTGCCAGGAACATATTAGTTAAATATAATAAATCATCTGCGAAAATTGGAGAGGCTCACTTTGGTTCTCAGCACTTCATATAATCTATTACAGAGAATACGTGAATATTATTACATAATTAAGAAATACTTAATGTGTATTCTTTATAAGTTTAGATTATTCAATTTAAAATGGCAATCAATTTACCTATTTATGGATGTATTTTTGCTTTAATATTTTCTATTACAAAAAGAAATCTGAGTCCAATATAATTATGGGGACCCACAATAAGCTAAATATAATAAGCCTTAATTATTCATGTCACGTTCAAGTCACAAGCTCCTAAAAAGGACAATTAGAACATTACTTGAGAATATTTATTTTGGAATTCATGAGAAAATGAGAAGAAAAAAGTTGTTTGGAATAATAGTACCAAATCAGTAAGATCAATCAGGAAGTAGAAATTTCCCATGTTGTTGATGAATTCTTGGTTCAATTACTAAAGTTCACTCATGATGTCAACTGATGGGAAGTTGAAGAGCACATAATAAAATATTTTCATGGTTTAAATCAGTGCATTTGGCTCTGTCATTCTGTGTGAGACATAGTTGCATCCAGGTTGATTGTGCAGAAATGATGTATGTAGAAATTAGTACAAACAAGGTTTACTTGAAGCTCTGTTCTGTGTACATGGTTTGAAAATGAGGACTCCAGTATCAGTGGTTTAAGTTTTTCTGTAGTTCACCTGGATCAAATACGAAAATTCTAGAGATAATGAATCAATATACAAAACTGTTTTACATACAATTAGTATTCAACTTTATGGGTAAAAAGTTCATTCATAGCTCAGCAATAATATATTTTGCCATTTTTATAACAATTTAACTATTGAAATTAAAAAAGAATATGCTTTCCTCTTGTTTTTTTTCTGTATTATAGTTGTATCTTACATTTTCTCCTTTCATATTCATCTTGATCCCTGAAAATTATCCTAGTTAAGGGTGATCAGTGTTGTGGCTTCTGATGGATCTGAGCCTGGTATCTTCCAGGCCTCCAATGCCAAAACCATTCCATGCATTTTGAAAACAGGAGAACTACTCACCCGCACAGTGTAGGTGGACACAGGAAGAACAGTGCCCTATTGTCACTCAGGTTGGCCCCATACACTATCGCCAGAGCAGTCTCCTCCCCCGGCCGCCTTTCCAGTCCAAACCTTCGGGCTGCCGCAGCTGCCTCAGCCCCCCTCTCTCGACCCCCTCCCAGCACAACTTCCTTGACAGCTGGTAAGTCCAGGAAACCTTCATCGAGCGATGGAGGTGGAGATGTTGGCGCACCATCAGCAGAGAGCCTGAGTGTTTGAAATGCAGCATCAACACATGAACATTCCCATATTCCCCAAATCTCAGAACACAAATGTCAACTGACTTTGGTAATAAAATTAAATAATGCTCTTGAAGACATATAATTGATTATTTTGGTCATATAATGATATATACACAGTGCCAACTTTATAAAAAATCAATATTGAAAACTAAATTAACCTATGTGAAATAAATTGCTCCAAAGGAAGGTAAACTATACAGAGTGGAAGATAAACAACGAGAAACTAATTTAGTACAAAAATGGAATTCACTCCATAATCAAATGAAGCTTTAAAAATCTAATATGCAAAATGTCCAGATTTTTTTTCGTATAAGTGGCCCACACTTTGATCACTTCTGTAAAAATCTACATTTCTTCACTACCTATAGCATATTTAAAATCGCAACATACAGGTAGTACGTATCTTCGTTTTATGTGGATATGGATGTTTGCTCCTCATACAATATTTTATGAAATTAAGACTTTCAGTGAATGATCCCAGAAGTCATTCATTAAAAATACTATCTTTTAAACACAAGGAGTTTTCATTTCTCAGATTAAATATTCATGTATATTTGTGTATGTTGGACGGAATGAATGGAGACTGTATGTGGAATTCAAGAACAGTTAATTTTAGTGTGAAATGTCAGGTTTGTCTTTTTAAGCAAACCTATGAAATGTAAAATTGTAGGCTCTCGGTCCATTCAAAGCCTATCTTTAATGGTAGACTTCCATATAATATATATTTAATACTCAATTAAGGGCAGATATCTGGGAAGTACGCTTTGCCGCCCGGAAGGGACAGAGAGGAGTGAAGGAAGGGGGTGCCTCACCTGAGAAGGAGTCCCGGGGACACGGCCTCCTCGGGGTCCGCTTTGAGGGTGTAATCGGGGGACGAAGACGAAGAAGAGGACGATCCGCCTCCGCCCCCACCGCCTCCGCCGCCCACTCCGCCGCCGCCGCCCCCACCGATTCCTCCGCCGCCCCCGGCGCCTCCCACACCGATCACACCCCCGCCCACGCCGCCGCACCCACCGCGGAGGCCGCTCCACGTGGGCCGGCTCCACGTCAGGGTGGCGCAGCTCCGCTCCAGTCGGATGTACACGAGCGCGGTCCGACCACCTTCTGGTTCCCAGTGGACGGCGGTGGTGCCATGATGCAGCACCTGAAGGGAGGAGTGGAGGAGGGAGGGGGTGAAACGGTGCGGAGAGGCCAACCAACCAACCCTTAAGGTCAGGTGGGAGACCATTTACTCTCAAATCGATTTTTTTCCACACGAAAAGATGTTGTATGGTGGATGAGGTGATTATTTATTAAACGGTTTCTAAATGTTAGCAGAAAGATTGTTGTTAGCATTTGGATAATGTAAAATAATTATATGTTCATTTGTACGTAACCCATGATCCTGAATTCCTCTTTAGCCTGTTAAGTTTTTCTGCTGATTTGCGAAAGAGTAATTGTTGCATGCAACAATCAGCTCGTTCTTTTGAGGGTGATTACAATGCTGTTCTTGTACAAGAAAAATACAGAGTTCCGATTACTATTCTTAAACGTAAAAAAAATGTTTCAAAATATTTTTTCTTTCCTGAATGGATAAGTTCCACAAAGTCAAGCGTGAAATTACCGATGTCACAAACTATTCCGAAAATTGCTCAAAAAATATTGCCAATGACTCTAATGAGCCCCGAGACTATCAATGTGGTTGAATTATACCAAGTTTGGTAAACACAAACTGATAATAATTTAATTGGACCGCGAAAGGGAGTCATAAACGAAAAAAAGTAGGGTGTTGACAGAAATTTGGGAAGGTAAAACCACTTTCCTTTTGATTGTGAAGTTATTCAGGTGAGGTTTTCTCCAAATTTGGAAACTTTATTTTATTTGAGTGCTTGAGTGACGCTGGACATTATTGGATGCTAAAGACGGAGAAGGAATATTATGAAGAAGGGAGTTGGGGGTCACACGTCGTGGGTTTTATTGGGTAGGTTTTGAATGGTATAATGGAGTGAGTTGGACATAGTGGGTGAGAAAAGTACCGTTGTCTCCATACAAATAGCCTCCTCACCGAGGTTCTTGTTACGTATAATAACCCCGAGATCCTTAAGTTATTAATTTATTCAATTAAAAAAACAGGGTCTCTGGTGTAATGTTACAACGTAATGCTCAAGCAAAGGGAAAACGGATGCTGCATTTCGGTTTCTATACATTTAATGAGCAGTATCTTTAAGTGATTCTTAATGAAGGGAGTCATTAAAAAAATATTATCATAAAAACATAAGCAAGATCCATTGACACGGTAAGGGTTTGCCAATGATTATTTCGGTTTTTGGCTTTTGTTTCGATCAAATATTTTACAAATGAGTAGTTCTCGACGCCAATCTGCGGTCTGAATTGGTTGAAATGAGAAACTTTTCTATGCAGTTATTATTATTTCAACCGAAAACTATAATTAAAATCGACAAGCAGCGAGAAATATGCAAATCGATTAGGATCAAATCGACACAGAATTCAGTTAAAGGAGGAGCTTTAATGAATTAAAACATAGCAGTGTCATTGATATAATCAATTAGGACTGCATTTTTAAAACCACTGCGTCGGGATGTGTACACTACTTAAAGACAGAGAGACGCTGAAACGAAACAGGAAGACGACTAGACAATAAATATGTCGTGATTACGAGCGGTTGAAATTTGGTATCAGATAATGGTCCTCACAAACAGTCTGCTGTTACACTCAAGAATACGATCCCTCGGCGCTTTTGGGAACAGGAGGAAGTTCCTTTCATAAAAGGGAAAACAAATCGAGGGAATACAGAGAGCATTTCCGGAGTAATTCTGGTTACATCAGACGTGGGACGACCCGTCTGTTGCAGATGCTGCCAGCCCCTCCCGGGTCGCCGGAGAATTTGCAAATTGGGGAAAGGGGTCCGTTGCGAGACGCCGTTCAAACTGTTGTTTCGGAAATCTCCCGAGACTCGCCCCGTAATGAGATTTACACGCTTCGTAAGCTTACGAAAACAACGCATGCGTACTCCCTTTGTATACGAATCGCCTTCGAGTTAACCAAGTGTAGAGAGTGGCATATTGGAACAAGGGCGCGAGCACAATTTTTTTCACGCGTCATCGCTATCGTTACCCATAACGCGATTTTCATCTGCGGCACATTGGACTCGAGTGTTTTTTGCGATCTTGCGACTCTGCTCAAATGATTCGCGTTGGCGTCAGAAATCGCGTTTTGCCGAGCTCCACATCGCGAAACTGAACGGTGTCTCTGTCGTTATTCACCAATTCATCCAACGATGACGCGCAAGCGTTATGAAGATTAATGATCGCCTTACGGGTCTCCGTATATTCGCAAATCCACATATTTCGCTAGAATTGGCAATCACAGTTCGTGAAATAGTTCAGTCTGTTGAAAGACCATGAAAGAGGAGTTATTTATTTTTTTACATTTTCTCCCGAAGAAAATTTCATCGGCTTACCTCAAACAAATGATACAGTTTTAAAAATTTTAAATAACTAAAATTTCACGGGTAACCCTCAAAATTCTTTCACTGAACGCCATTGTATCCCTGCAATCTACTGCTGGGGGATATGATAGACCACTTTAAATTATTATTATGATTCACACAGTTGACTACATTCCCTTAGGACGATTAGACCCTGATGGCTATCGAACGCGAACTATGCAATTGCGCATCAGGAAAGCACAAATGGAAAGTCGGTGGATCAAATCAAATCGATTTCTCCTCCATTGCTATGGAACATGTTTATCGGGACCTTGAGTTTAAAAATCTCTTGAAAACTGTAGGGATCTTCAAGCACCGCGACTGCGTAATATGGGTGGTCGTGGGAATGGTGAATTGGTGCGGGATTACGGCGTTGTGTGACTCCTTAGGGGAGAGATGTATCTGACGGGGAACGAGGTGTGGTCAAGATAAGGTGAGATAAAACCTGTGCTATTCTTCTCTCTCAGAAAAGCCAGGCGGGAGGAAATACTGCTCACTCTTCACGGAACGGGCAGAGGCCTTTAACGCACGTATCCTTTCACTCAAGAGAACCCTTAATGCGTCTTCCGCCTGACTATTAAACACATCCTAATCGAATGCATATGCCATGCATATATACCTTACATCTAATATATCCATACCCTAAATACCCTAGACTACATACATACCGTCGGAGAATACCTGAAAGATGACTTCAGTGTCGACCGAGGCAAAATAGTCAAATAGGATAGTTAAATAGATAGGTAAGTCTTGAAAATGGCATAGACGTGTCGGAAATCGGCAAATCTTGGAAATCCCTGTCCTCTACAATCTAAATATTCCATAAAACGAAATTCAATACCGTGAATCTAATAAATAATGCAACAAATGTTAAAATTTTTGAATGAGGTAAATTTAATATCACTTATTTCAATAATTTCACAGGTATTATCATTTTTATCGTCCATGAACAATCAATTATATTCAGTTTTTAATATGATACAAAAAACTGAACTATATTATTTGCCGCTGCTTTTACAGTGTTTACATGAGAGGGGTGAAATGACTGCCATGTCGAAGCGAACTTCAAATAACTAAAACCTTGGCAACGAGCTATCGAAATTTCGAAACAATACGCATCACAGGCTCGAAATCGATCCGTCATTAAAAAGGTATATGATATTAAAACAATCCTTAATTCTTCCGATGAGTAATTCCAACTGTCCCAAAAAACTATTTGACCCACCCAATTGCTACCCACCCTGTACAGGTAGTGGCCATCAAAAATTACGAGGACACAATCGTCCTTTGCTTCTACACACATTCTTAAATAATTAGTTTTAAATCCGTTTTCTTTTGGAATAGGAGCAGTTATATAGAATCTAATTGTTGGTTATGGTTTTGGAAACTGACTTTCTTGATTTCCTCCCATGCATTCACGTATTTAACCTTGGTCACATTTAGGTAATGGCTGAAATATTGTTCCTGAGACTCCTAGTTCCCATCTTAAAAGTCTCTTGAATTACATTCACCCATAAACTTTTCCCTTCAAGCAAATCACCCTACTCTCATATGTACCTCTGTTTGGTCAATTTTGGAAGTAGATTTTCGCGGCATTATTGACTGTTTTATTAAATTTCGAGATCGGCTGCTGGACATTTTTTGTCCAACCTTTCGCGTCCACTACAGCACTGAGAGTTCCTGATGGTGCGGCCTGCAATGAATGCAAAAGCTTGGGCAAAAATATTCCCAATGACGACACAGATGCTCTGCGAATATGATGATGATTGATCCTTTAAACATGACCAAACGGAATTGAAAATGGAATTTCTTTAACGGTCTACTACCAATGGCGTCATAGTATCTTTCAATGTTTTCATGATCCATCAATTACTCATCTAGTTCTCCAATATTTACCACAACCAATCCTCAAGTACCACACACCCTTCGCAATAATTCGATACATTTTCCTAACATTGTATACTCCGAGTTTTATTTTCATGAAATATTTTCGATCTTAGGGAAGAATTTAAATGTTGATACACTCAACACACTAACGATCTTACTCCCAGCATTAGAACTACTTGTAATCTCTCAATTATCCTATACTGTTTCACAAACAATGGACTAAGACGAACGCAATCAAACACTTTTTCAATCACGTCCCGGTTTACGCTCGTTGCGAAGCAAGTAAGCACCACTAAGGCTTTGAACTGATACACCCTCAATTCAGTTCCCTCCTCTACCTCACTAAAGGATCCCATGTGAATCACGCGCGGACTCAGCAAGCAAAGTTAACACCATCGGCGAATGGGAGAGCGCGCACAACTCCCCTCCTATCTCCTCCGTTCGCTTTTACACCAACCTGTAGCACATGGTGGTCGATGCCGGACTTTGGGCCGCAGATAGGGAAGAAGGAGACGCCGTGGTCGTTGGCGAGCGGCTGGACGGGTCGGTAATCGTCCGGCTCTTCCCTCCAGTTGGTCGACGCCGAGTGCACCGCCACCTCCTCCTCCCCTGGCAGCCGGATGATGGTCGTGGCGAACACCGGCGCCGGCGCCTTCTCTCCCCCATCGCCCTCCTCCTCCTCCTCCGCCACCAGGTACGACCGCTCGATGCTCGACGTGTGTATGCTGCGGGCGGACGGGGCAAAAGAGGGCGTAAAAATCCCGGTCGAGGACAAAGGGCCGTTGCCCGTTGCATCGCGATCGGACGCTTCGTAAACAGCGAATATTTATATCTACACAATGTCCCTCTCAAGCCGCCGCAAGGGTGTGCGGCGGGGGATGGTAGGACAAAAACCTTTTATACACGACTATTCACTTATAAATAAATGTATATTTCACACACATGCACACACTCACATAAGTGCCTGTTTATACAAAAATTATAATCAGTGTGTAAGTAACCCTCCATGAAGAATGTGGCCAATACCGATTCAACTTCCCGATTGGCTCCGCCGTTTTCAGGCGACCCCAACTGCATTATTCAAATTTATTGTGAATTTATAGATGTATATATTTATATTGTGTACATATATATGTATATTTATAATTTATCAATATGTGCAAATTCGTAAACAATCATAATCTTCTTAAACGTCAAACGATTGCCATACATTCATAGACATTCATTACTAACACAAATAATTCAGCAAATGCACGTGTTTTAGACTGCTCACTTCCTACGACGAGTATCTGTAAATCTTGGAAACTGACGTTTGTTTCCCGCCTCCGTGATTACGGTCATGGACGTTCGGGCTCCTTTTTCAAAGCTAAAAAAAGTCCATTTACCAGTTCTTCTGATTTACTCATACAGAGTTTGATGACGGCAACATGTGGCACGGTACTTGTAACTTGTCCAAAATGAACATTATGCGAATTATCAAATTATATATCAAATTTAAGACTTAATTCAGGTGATCTGTAAATCGCATGGTAGTTTTGAGAAGAGCACCAATATGGCTATCTGACGAGCGACAACGGCCAAACTCATACTCTAAGGATTATAACGGGTCGTACATGATCGAAACGCAACATAAACAGATTTCAGAGACACGTGTATTTTATGAAGACACTTTAATAAGCGCCCGTTTCCATCCACCAACGTTTTAGGTTCTTCCTTGGCGTCCGTCCAACGTTTCCTGAGGACATATAGGGGAATGTTTTTTTGTGCGCAGCCTCCAGGGGCTCCCCTATTTCCTCAAATTAACCTAACCTTCAGGTCATACTCCATGTCATCTGGTAAGGTCTCGAAGAATTAACTTGGCAGGGCATTACGTCAAGATCTCGGTTGAAATCTCGGAAAACGCGATGCTTGAAGAACAGATAAAGAGGCAGTGGGAATCACCTCTTCCTTTGTGGCTCTTGCATATCTCAACATTACCATAAATCACAGGGTTTGTGGATAATAGCTTGTGCATGAACAATCAAATGAAGTACGAGCCTCGTATTAAATCTAATTTAAATGACAGATTTCACCAATCCACATACAGGTAACACATACATACCTGTATCAATAAAAAAATTAAAGACCTAATTTTCGCCAAAAATAAATAAACTGAGTGAGAAAAGTTAATGTACCGATTGTACTATATGAATGCTTTCGGTAACAACAATTAGAGCAGTGAGTACTCATAAAAATTACGTACTGCGATATTAAGTGATGCTGGTTTTAAGAGGTCACAAGAGGATGTGAAAACGGTCAATAGCATTCCAAGGATGAAATTTTAATTTGATTCAAAATTCATCGCAAAAAAAGTTTATTTGTCGGAGTTTATTTTCAAGGATACTTACGTACTGAATGAATGATTTTCACTCTTCATCAGGCAAAGCACTATTTATATACGCTATGTTAGCATATTTTGTAGCTAAGCACACGCAAAATGCTTAGTCAAAGAGAACATACCAGATAATGAAATTTGGTAAAACTGAAGAAAATTTTCAATCATGCATGCAATGAAACATATGCCTTTTAAAAGAGTCAGGCAATTTATGAATATACCTTTAAACCTACTTTCTGTGTATAATACAATATACATTCCTAATATAATTACTATAGTGGAAGTTATCTCTTCTTGTAAATTCTTTTGACAAGTCACAAAGACTGTATGGTGTTCAGATGTTTTTATTCTATAACTTTAAGAGAATAATGCATAATCATTCCTGAATATAAGTTTTTCGTGAAAATTTCCTCGAAATTTGTCTGTTCCGGGTTTGAAAACATTGAAATGATAAGTTCTCGATTAAATATTTTTGAGAAATACTCCGACGGGTATTTAATATTTGATTTATATTTAATGGTAAATGATAATGCTTCGTACATTGGTACTCTTTGTGTAAGCAAAGGAAAGCTGATTTTCCGAGCTATCTCAGACCTCTTTTCATTTTAGTCAAGCCGATCAAGATTCTAACTGCAATGGAGAACTTAGAAAAGCTCTCAATAAATCGAATCACTCCTTTTAGAAAAACAAATACTCGACTAACACCAACAGGAAGGATTATTATATTTACATCTACTCGTGTGCTTACATCTTTGACGTTAATCTATCAGCAGAAAATTAATAATGCGCTTTTCAAACTAACGGGGCCATACTTGGTGGGTTACATGAAGTTTAATGAAATTGTGTTAATATTTTTATAACAGATCGAGAAATTTGAGAAAATCACGCTATGATACGTTACTTTTTCATAATAAAAATTTAATTGGGTTACATGTATGGGTTCATATGCCCCTACATATTCATTCTAATCAATAGTAATTACAATGATTATTATTATAGCTACTAGGTAGCAGCGTGGCTGTCCAGAAAGAAAGTCCATACGGCTAAATGGCTCATTCTACTTCATCTTAGAAGATTTTCTTGTACAAGAAAAGGTGCAACATCACCTAATCTATTCAATTGCAGTTTATTTGATAAATTAAGAAGATTTTTCTTCATTGGCAATTGCTATTACATCATCATATCATATACCGTACAGAGTATTTGTATACTGTCAAATACCATCGAGGGTCCACGGAGGTCTCCTTAAATTTCGTCTTTAATCTACAGGACCTGGACCTGTATATTTTTATCTACGTAATATTCCGCAAGCCGCCGCAAGGGAGAGTACCGGAAAATGTTAGGTCATCACCCGAATGTACGAACGAAGATTTTCCGGCAAAATTGGGAAGTTGAAAATGGGGATAAAAAGGAAGAGAGTTCCTGCTATGTAAAGATTTAAAGCAGGAGTACACACTGAGTAAAACAGAAAAAAATAACTTAGATGAATGAGGATGAAAATTTTGAAAAGTGGAAACAATTCGTATAAGAAAACTATTTAGATCCGAAGGGTTGGATTGAAAAAATCCACATAGACCATCATTTCGCTAGACAACCGTGAAAAACACGCCATTTATTGGTGAAATATCTAACGTAATGACATAGTGCTTCTATAACAGGTCAATGAACCTGCCCACCTATAGCAAATTTATGGACCTACCCAACATGCTGAGCATAATTGCCCGAAATGCGCTCTTTTACAAATGATATCCCTAAGAGTCCCTGAGTCCGTGCCGTCTTTTTCCATGCCACTCGGAGAAGGATATCGAAATCCATTGTTACGCATAAGAAGCCCGAAGAGGAGCGGCCGGCTTCATTAGCCTAGACTGAATGAAAGGCTTTAAGAGGTCTACAGTTCGTCGCGTCCCACCCAAGTTTAATTGAAATTGGATATCTTTCAGCACAAAAGACAATTCTAAATGATACTGAACCAAATTTTGAACCATATCCTAGGGGGGGGGGAATTTAGTACACCAGCCACCTCATCAATCCGATTCCATTGATCAATGGTTCCGTTTTCTAAATGGATGGAGATTTATCATCTTCGTCGATTTAAGGGATATGCAACAAGGAAGATTCAAAAAATATTTATAACATTATTGCGATTTCATCATACTTTGAGGTAATGATAATTATGTCTAGGAGATGAAAACATTTTTTTCCCGCGGATCGTGAAAAACAACCAGATTACCATTTATCGTAAGCATTTTTTGGGCGTAAGCAGAACGTAGATATACGATAAAATACCAATTTTACACTTCACTCTCACCTATTTTCCTATTCGCGTTGACAATCCATGCCTCATTATCAAGGAAAAGCATCCTTTAGAGGGATCTATTTAAATAATGATAACTAACGTATCCTAACTTCGAAATTTATCTTATTGCTTGTCAGTTAACTTTATGCTAGTAGAATGCCTCATTAGCTTAAGGTATTTTTATCGCAAAATATTTATTATATTCTCCATCGCTAATTGCTTTGCTTACAACATCAAAAAATCTTTTCCTTGTTCTAGTTTCTGCTGCATTATTTTAGGTTTAATTTGTCGTATTATAGAATTTCAAACGTAGATATCTTGACCGACATTCTTCTCATTAAATGACACTGGTTAATAGGACAATTTATGAAAACGAATATATTCTATTGTTTCAGGCTTTACTTCGTGGAAGTATTTAATATCCACACTAAAAGAACAAGTATTTCTTTTTAGTATGGACATGAAAACAAATTTAAATCAAGAGGAAAAAAATGTGAAAAATGAAATAAGGCTAAAAAAATAATCATCTCTTCTTTCCTTTTATAAGTGCAGTTTTAATGAAAACATTCTTCGTTTATTCTATTGCATAAGATACCTTCCTTGGCCAAGAATTCGCGATGCACCCTTTCAGACTTGAAGAAAGTACCCCTACAGAAATCATTTCGCCTGATGATAACTATTTCATTTTTAACTTTTTACAGTATTCAGTTTTATATTCTCAACCTTATTTCAACTTTTGAAGAAACCTCACCCTCGGATACTCCAATAAATTCAGTACCATCGATTTTTTTCTACGAAGGAAACCGAGGGAAGGGATAATTATCAACCCCGTTAATCCCGGGCATTGCCATCACGAATTTATTATTGTGCTCTCGGAAATCAATGGCCCAGCGGAGACTTCCGTGACCGAATGGCATTAAGGAGTTCGGGCATATATCATTCACTCATAAAATTCACTTAATACCTCCGCAGATGGAGCCGCCAGTGATACTCGTAGACACGCACTTCCAGTCCGACTCCGTCGCCTGCCTTGGTGTTGTATTATGACCACATTGTAATTACGTTTCTCACGTTCCACCCCCATGGGAGGATATTATCATGCATTGAAGACTATTTTGGAATGGGTTTACAGGCTGCAAAGGTTTTTAAGAAATTTGAGAAAGGGGAATAAGCTGTAAACTATACGAAACAAAACTACTTATTTTTTTTAAGACTAGTCATTTTTGAATAGAATTTAGGGAAGATGGAAGTAAGTAGATATAAATAAATAGTAATTTTAATGTGTAGCATGACTTTTAAGGATATTTTGTGTTCTGTTAGGCAGGTTTGAAATCATTAAGTAGTGCCTGAGTCCACCCTAAATCAACTGTAACCCTGTAGTCTCCTGCTAATAATTAAAGACGAAAGACTGAAACTTCCGGCAGAACATCCCAAGATGAGATAGGGAAACAAATAAATAAGGATTTGAACGAACTATTATCAACACCAAAAGCTCCCAAGATGAAACAGCAAGGTCGGATGGCCTTGTGACAACATGACTCTCTCTCGGGCTAGCTGTCTAGGGAAGGACTATAACAAATCACCTAGCAAGGCTTCCACGCCAGGTACAATTACTAAAGTAAGGGGCCTAATTTTGATGGCTTGGATGAAGGAAACTCCACGCTGACGGAAAGATTTCATTTGAAATTGAGAAGGAAACCAGTCGAAAACATCAGAAAACCGGAGAAAATATTTTTCGCTCGACTTCAGTCAGTCAATCTTCGCTCCTCTAAAATACTAATAGGTTGAAGTTTTTCTATCAGAGACCATTTTGTCGTACACTAAGGGATAACGGTCTTCCAAAGACAACAATAAAGGGAAGAACAGACAAAAGGAACTACAAAAGGTGTCTACAAATAGGATGTGTGAAATGGTTATTGGGAAATATTTTGGAAGGTATTATGAATTATGACTTAATGTAACTACAAAGTGAGACAAGTTCTTGGAGAGTTGCGGAAAAACCAAAATTTGGATTGATAACAGCTGGTGATGATGTTTTCCGGATAGATAAAATCAGATAACACTTTTCCATTCTTTCGTGAACTTTTCACAACTCATTTTTTCCTCCTAGAGGGTCATTATCGCGCGGATTCTATTTACAGCCAGAGACAAATAAGATAAGTGATGGAGATAATTTTCTGTACAGGAAAAATACATTAGCGTGCATTGAGGAACGAGATGCGTAGATGATTACAAGGATTTGATAAATTCTATCTCTGCTTTGAAACAGTTGGCGAATATGACCTCTAATATAATCCTAACCATTCGGTGTCTTTATTATTTCTTAAGAACATCTCTTAATAATTCTTATGTAACGTGCGTGGGTCATGACTTCACACAGAAGGAAAAACGGATAACTGGATTAAAATTCATTTCAAATTAATAAAATAATTAAAAATTACCTGTAGCCTCGATTAAGATTTTTCATTATTTAAGTTTTGTACTCCTTTAATTAAAACACCAATTTTATGGTTAGTCATTGAATTTTAAGTTTAATGTCTCATGAAAGTATTGTCTTAAAACAGTCCGCAAATCTACGCACCAAAATAATTAAAAATCGATTTGAATATTCTAGATACCGACGAGAAGTTTTAGACTTCATATTTAAATAAGGATTCAATTATTGACATAGGATGTTCCACAATCGTGGACACGTTTCTTCTTCAATTCTACAGTACTCCTAAATTAAAACATCCTATATAATATTCTTTATTTTTGGCAGTCTTAATTTTATTTTCATATTTTTAAGGATTTGTGAACTGTTTACATTATTTCGCTGCCATGAGTACACACATCGACGGAACATTTAAAAAACCTTTTGTCGTAACGCATTTTATGATATCAATCCGATGCTACACTTCTTTTATGAGGATAAATCATTTCGTAAAATAATAATTTGTCATATATTTGGACATTTACGAAAACATTCGTGGTGGTCTATTGGGTAGAGCGTTGGTCTACTGGCCGGAGGGTCCCGGGTTCGATTCCCGGGCAAGGCACTTTGGGCACCTGCAGCTCCACCCAAGCTAATTGATTTTTCGGGTACCAGATTTTCCTGGGAAACCATAACCGGCACAGGGAAAGGAACTGGCCCCCCTACCCTGATGTGTGAATATTCACACGCCGTCGGGCTTGGTACATGGGTGAGCTCTACCATCACCTACTAAACCGACCTTAGGGTTGATTACTGTGTTTATGGTTTTTAGTTTAAAAATATTTCTTCCAATCCATTTTGAAAAAACGATTTCTCCTACACAATTTTTATTATAATATTTATAAATTTATTTAGTAATTATGGAAAAGCAAAAAAATATTTTTCAGTCATCACACCCATTACAAATTCCAAATGATTTTCTCAATTGACCCTAACCTAAGGTTTCTTGGTAGTTCTGTTACGCCTATGGATACTTTCAGGTTCGTGTGATTTTTTCGTTGACACATTTTGAAAAACCTCAAGCGGCACAGCAAATGGAACCCCTCGCGAGACCTAGGAGTTTGGCGATATGTATCAAGTTGATATCGATAATTTTGATTCGAAAGAAATTTGATGGTTTCGCTATCGAATGTTACCCGATTATTGATTATTAATTTTCGATATTTTATTTGATATATAGATATTCCAACATTCTACATCTCCAAGCTATGAAGTCGACTGACTAGGAAGTATTTCTTAGAGGTGGTTGTATCTAAGATTATTGAGAAGACACGTGATTTTTAGAAAATATCTAGAATATACTTGACTAACGGAGTCGTAACCTTACAAGTTACTAAATATCCAGTGTATTTTGGATTTTATTCAAATTAGGTCCAAGCACTGCAACATAATAATGTTGAAGTCTTGACTTGTAGTTACTGATTTCAACAACTCAATGAGTTGACTACGTACTGTTGGGTAATAAAAATTAAAATTTCTCAGCAAATATGCGTGCAAAGAAGTTTTTAGAAAAAAAAATTGGCAACTGTCATTTTGTCACTTGATTCGATACAGCCTTTTATCGATAATGTTGAATCAATACATCACATTATCATTTCGAAAATTTTCCGATGTATTGGCCCCGGGTTGGTTACCCTAATTGTGGTTTCGATAATGTTGGTGAGCAAAAGGAGGGAGCTTACCTGATACCGTCCCTCTGGAGCGTCGCCGCGGGGTCTTCCTGCGGCTCCTCGTACATTTGATGGATGCTCCCGATTCGATCCAGCACCGTCTGGGCCTTCCTCATCTTCTCGACGTTAATGAGGCCACCGGGGCAGATGTCCGTGGCGAAGTGGTCCTCGGCCTCCGCCTCCATGCCCTGCTGGTGGGGTGCAAGAAGGGGGAATGGAATCAATCTCCGCGTAAATCACCAACTGCAATGACTCCATTACGAAAATTGTACCGGAACGAACGTTATGATTCACGATAAACGCCTCCTCACCTCCCGTCCCTAAATCCGGTCTCACGTGCCACCCAAAATTCGTGCAATCCCCTGGCAATCATTCCAGTACCAAGGTTATTACACCTTTGCTAGAATATGCTACCCTGGCACCACTGTTTGTTTTGCAGTAGGTGGACGGTGAATCCTTCTGCCGCTAATTAAAACATCAAGAAATTACACTGCGATGGTAAACACGCACGGATCTTGACGTCAAAAATAAATATCGCTACGGTAATAACATTCACCAACCGCAAGTATATATTCTTATGACTCCTCACCTTTCGATACTAAATTCGATAAAACGTAACGTAACCTCCATTAGCTTTATAAACATTATGAAAATATGGAACAAAGGAGTTCTTAAATTCAATTAATGCTTTAGTTCGGTAGCACGTGTTTTAACGTGGTGGAGGAGTAATCTAATTGGCATAGTGTTTCGGACTATTGACCGGAAGGGTGGTGTAACATCCGGGTGAATATGAAAGTAAAGGGTACAATGTAATCAGCTACTCAAGCTGTGAGATTTCTCGGGTACCCGATATGTGTATAATTGGGACCTCTTAGGAAGGAAAAGAACTGCCATTCATATCCTGATGTCACAATTGCACAGTCCATTGGGATTAGTGAGATGTGAGCTCTAACCTCACCTATCACTGTAATCAAACCAATCTTCGGTTTGACTAATTCGGATGGTTCAGCACGCCTAAAATATTTTAATGATTTATTTAATGATAAGTTTTCAAATCGTATTGACATAATTTCTATCACATGACATCATCATATTATTGAATAACAGTTGGAAATTTCAAGGCAGCAGAATGCAAAATCATTTTTAAAACGTTCCTTTCCAAGCTCAATCGCTCCTACTGGATGTCTAGCGATAAAACAACGTGTAAGGTTTCGGACATTTTCATATTACAAGTATTTCATTGTTGTAGTAACCATGGTCATTATTTTAGTAACTTTTAATTTGGTTCTTTTCTAACTTGTAAAATTTCGAGGCATCTTCAAGTTGGACCTTTCTCTTATTTTTTAACGTTAATGTACGGAAAATATAGTGCCTTATGTGCCGGTAAAATACGATAATCATTTATTTCGGTCTCCGAGAAATTTCGCCCAAATATTTTAGGTGAGGCCAAAACGGACGAAACGGGTGCTTTGCATGCCACTGCGCAGGTCAGAGTGATCGAAATGGTTTTGAGGACGCGGAAGGCCTATGCAGGCAAAAAACGGCCAAAGAAACAAGTTAAATCGGTAAAATAAAACTAACTTCTATAGGAAAAACCTAAATAAACTACTAATAATATTCCTTCCAAAATATAGTATATACGAGGGTCATCCGGAAAGTAGTACCCGTTCGTGCCGCATGAAGTGCTGACGACGCGAGTAGCCGCTGGACGAGGTCAGATAGCTTCAGTGGCTTGTCTGCCTTCTCTGAGCCAAGTTGCGTGACGCTAGCATTGCCTGTGTTGTTTCTGTGATTGTTTACAATGTTTAAAAAAATTGAGAACGCCGCCAGTTGTGAAGTGAGGGCAGTGATTAAATTCCTCAATGCAAGAAACGTTCGCCCATGTGATATTCATCGCCAATTAAAGGAGGTGTATGGAGACAATGTAATGGACGAGTCGTCTGTTCGGCGGTGGTGTCGCAACTTCAACATGGGGAGGGGGAACACACACGACGATGAGCGTTCGGGGAGACCGTCTGTCATTACAGACCAACTGGTGAGCTCAGTTGACGAATTCGTGAGGAACGATCGGCGCGTCACAATTGATGACATCTGTGAGCATTTTCCCAATGTTTCTCGAACAATTGTTCATGAAATTGTTAAACACCATCTGCATTATGCAAAAATTTGTGCAAGATGGGTCCCTCGCATGCTTACAGATGAGCACAAAACCAAGCGTTAACTTTTTTAAGCGTTAAAACTTTTGCAGCAATTTAAATGGGAAACTTTCGACCATCCACCGTATAGCCCGGACTTGGCCCCTTCAGATTTTCATCTCTTTACAAAGCTTAAAGACTTTTTGGCAGGAAAAAGATTTGACAGCGATGAAGAACTTAAAGAAGGAGTGACCCTGTATCTCAATGAGCTGGCGGCGAAGGACTATGCAGCAGGAATACAGAAACTTGTCACACGTTATGACAAATGCCTTAATTTGCTTGGAGATTATGTTGAGAAGTAGTTTAAAGTATCCTCTTTCAAATAAATTTTTTTATGTTTGTTAATATTTACTTTTGTGTCTTTATTTCACGAACGGGTACTACTTTCCGGATGACCCTCGTAGTAAATGCACTTTTATTTTTAAACCTTCCTTCATCCTTCTCGTTAATTTTTTCTTCCCAGTTAATTAATTCTTCCACTTTTCCTAGTGAATAAAAAGTATTTACATAAAATGCTCTCCTATTATATTACACCCGAGAAGTAAATTTTTTAAATTCATTACTTCTTTGATTATTTCTTGAGAGTCGTGGAAATTAAGAGCCAGGGAAATTATGAAACCTCCCTCAAATTTTTATTGAACCCATATGAGTGTAGCCCATATGGGTTAGCTAATAGGTCTTTCGAGGAGAGACGATATGCGTACGTTGTACTTTTTTTGGGGACGTGGATATTTTGAAGAATGGATAAAGTAAGTTGTAGTACGTCTGAGTAGAGACAAAAAATAAAATGTCGTATATGGTGAATAACGAGAATAGGTCGAGAGGGAAAATGCAAATAACACAGGAAATGAAATGGGAGTGAACTAGAAAGGTTTAGGGATCTGAAATCTTGTAATTAAGGGAGACTGTTAGGTAAGTGGAAAAAAGAGCATGAAAATAGTCCTCTGGACGGCATGAAGGGTGGGAGACCCTACGGAGCTTTCAATAGCTAAGGAAATGGTGTTTTTATTGCTTTCTTTATTTCACAAAAAGTCAAAGCTTTATACGGTGAACCATTTATATGCAATAGTAACAAACATACCCTAGAAATGAGTTCTGTATGGATATTATACATTTGACTTAAAATTCAGCTTATTAATATAAGGTCGCAAAAATATCTCATTTAATGACTAGCCAGCCCATATATCTCCCAGTTTTACGTTGACATAAACGGTATGCACGGGGTTGACCAAGCACGCCTTTACCTTCTCTCTATTGACTCCTCGTCGTGATTTTCTTAAAGAATTGAACAGGTATATACATAATACTCCGAGATATATTTACTTTAGATATGTAGTCATAATATGAAACTATTTCAATGACAAATATAAAACGTCTTTAAAAAAAATAAATTATCATTAAGGGAAAGTATTAAGTATTAAACAAAACAATATTATACGAATGAAGGTAGAAGAAAATTAAAGGTTACTGTGCCTCTGAACTTTGATGGAATGTCTAAGGATTTAATAATATTACAGTCATTAAATGCTGTGAAAGGGAGAATAAAAGACTGGTTGTTACAAAGAATGGATTAGGATCAAAACTTGACACAGAATATATGCAGCTTTATATTTGCAACACTTTAAGGTCTCATTTTTGTTTGTGTGCCGCCTTCTATCAAGCCAAAACTGACTGGCTTAGGAGGACCAGAATAAGTATTCCCTTTATAATTTTTAAGATATACTTATATTGTATATCATGGAGATCATACCCTTACGGCATTTGTTGAAGATTGTCTGTAATTCTATATCTGTATTGATTATAATTGTATATCTGTATTGATTGTCTGTAAGTCTGTTGTATATCATATATGATGAAATTAAAATAAGTGGGGAGAAAGAAAATACTCATTGGATTAAGGCAAAGAAGAGTGAAAATTATAGTGTCATGAAATAACCATGATAAGTTCCCATTTATCTATAGACGTATTACATTTTACGCCTTAGTGAATATTTGCTTTTTCTGAGCAATTAATCTCGATGAAAGCCAATGACGCACACATGTTAATAGCCTATAGGGGTCCAGTAATGGAAAAAAATAGTTCAAAGTGATTTTTTCCCTTTGGCTTGTAAATTTACATTCTTATTGGTGGTGAAATGCATATTTTAACTTTCAAAAAAGTAAAATTTACTTTATCTATCAATAAAATTGATTAATGGGATTAAAAAAATTCTTCTGTGGGTATTTAGGTTCTATCACTACGGAACTTGATCTTTCGCCCCAAATTTAAAAGATGAGATGAATGACCATTTAAACTTATCGTGCACGTTTTTATTATATGCTTATCGCGCTCATTAAAATGAGGAATAGTACTGCAATTAATCGATTGCAAAAACGTTTGTTGACGCAATAAAATGTGAAGAAAAATTCTCCCTCTGATCCAGTAATCAAATTTATGAACCCAAGCTGTTATTTAACATTATTCAACTACGTGTACGGCAAGTTCCATCAATTTATAGCGTGCTACAAGTCTTTAATTATCCCAAATAATAAATACCACAAAAAGATAAACATAACATTAGCTAACGAACTTCTAATAATACATGATCTAACAAGCTTAACTGACTTAAGCAATCGGCCGTACATCGAGGGAATCTGGTTAAAATTCTGGTCAAGATGAATAATTTATTAACTTTAATATTTTTGCATTTTAATCTGCATTAGCGGATGAAACCGTTAAAAACACCGCGGCACCTCCTGTCGTTTCTTTGAATTTGTCATTAAATGATCTGATACATTTTTTTAAATACATAAGCACATAATGTGTAGAGTAAAAAATATTACAAAGAGCAAATGAGTGATTTTTTTCAATTCCGTCATGCTAAGGAAATTGCGCACTTGGTTATATAAATACGTCAAATAAAATATTCCTGCACAAAGCAATGATTTCAATACCTTCTCATACTTTCAAAGCAAGGTGGAATTAATAAAAAGGAAAATGAAACGAAAACTATCCTATCACCGAGCTCAAGATTTTCACCTAGTTATTCAGGGTAAACGATTGCCTTTGCTATGTCAAGTAAACTAAAGCGGAGACCGTTATTTTTCTTCGCTAGCAAACAGTGTCGATCGTAGGAATTTAATCCGCGACTTCACTGCATAAGTGGCATTACGGGCGTAATTAACTTCGCGCCTTATATTTAGGCAACACCGCGTACATACATGATTAAGGTGTTGCATTCATAGGCGAGAGGTTTCTAAAACCATTGGAATGATAAAGGAGAGGGATCTCCCTAAATATTTTATTACTCATGTAAATTTTATTACCAATATATTATTACTCATAAAAATTATTCACCCAGCATAATTGACTAACTATTATGTTATGATAATGATAAATAATTATACTTCGAGAAAAATGTAGCGGAAAAAATATGCTAAAACTTTCTTTCCTGAATGAAACCTCGCTATGATTTCCATATCAAGAATTCAATTCAGGAATATTAATATTAAAATAAAAATATACTTTCATACAAATTGAATGAATGATATAGTATATGCAAAATATCGGCAGAGTTTGGATATACGTTCAATGAAATGTGAGTTTTAAAGGTGTAATAGTGTATGACAAACGTAGGTGAAAATACTAGGACAAGACATAAATGTGGGGCGCAGTTTTGTAAGAATGGGCAATTTGGTTGTTTAGAAAAGAGGATGAGCGCAGATTGGAGACATTAAAGATGTGGGTGTGGAGAGAAATGAGAAAATAAAATGGACCTCAAGGAAAGACAACGGTGAACCCAAAAGTTCTGGTGACGGTAGAAAAATGCTATCAATTATGAGAAATTCGCAGGTAAAGAAGATGCAGTATTTAGTGAGAGGCAATGTAATGCTGAAGATGGTAACAGAGGGGAAAACGTTGAGTAAGAACGGTGGCAGGAGAATAAAATTGTGATGATTAATGAAATTAAGGTAGTTAGAAATATGTAGAGCTAAAAAACGAGTTACTGTAATACGTTATATGGGTTTAAAGAATATTTTTCGTCAAACACATACCGTTAGTCGGTAGTCCATCGCTAATAATAACAATGATATGAGACATGGTAAGCCAAAACAATTCTGAAATATACCTTCTCAATTGACAAAATTTAATAACATCCATGGAACAATTATTCTTGGTCTCTTATATTAATAATTTTAGAATGTGTCAGATAATCTGAGGTAAAGTTTAGAATAAAACATAGTCGCAATTCTATAGTTTTTATGTAATGTGAAAGACTAACACGGTTGCAAAAGTCGCATAAATATTTTTCTGAAACCATTTAGTCATCACTTCATCACCACACAGTATCTTAAAAGAATTTGGAAAGAAAAAAGGTGCTCTACAACAACAAAAGCCTATTAATTGGTATAAGTGGAGGAATTATTATTTATAAGAAATGCATAAAATTATGATTTAAGATTTGTTTTGAGCATTAATACAATGTTTGCATAAAAAGTAAGTACGAGCACAATTTTTTATGACGTGACTCTCGTTTCGTAGCGCGCAGGCTCAGTGGTAAGGGGTCTAACCTTTAACGTACGTCAAGCGCCAATCGTCTGCGAGTGTTCGTTTAGGCTCGACCGTTTTTTTAGTGGACTCCAGTCGTGTGACTCTGTGCAAGCGCAAAATGCAGCGAACGATTAAACAGCGGTAGGCTATTCAATTTTGCGTAGGACAGGGAAAATCGGGTACCTAGACTTTGGGTATGATTTGCCAAATGTTTAATTATGAAAGCATATCACAAATTGCAGTTTTTAAATGGCAAAACTCTTTAAAGATGACTGAGAGAAAGTGGAGAAAGAACCTCGAGATGGACGGCCATCGATGTCAAGAACCGACAAAAATATGCAACATGGGCGTGAAATGATGAATTTAGACTATCGGTTATGTGTGCACATGGCCACTGATCGTGTTGAAATTGATAAGATGACAGTGCACCGCATTATCACTAAAAATTTGGCGGTGCAAAAGATCTGCACTAAACTCATCCCAAAGGTCTTGACGATGGACCAAGAGTCGATTGTCTGTTTGCAAAGACCATCTGTAACGGTATCGTGACGATTCCCCAACCCCATTACATTTCCGATTTGGTACCAGTTGATGATTTACTATTCCCAAAAGGGAAATCCTCTCTCAAAGGACACCATCATGAGACCCTAAGTCCTGTCAAGGAAGGTTGGACATGTATCCTTAAGGACCTTTCAGAATCCGTCTACCATGGAGCCCTTGAGTCGTGGAGAAGTCGCTGGCAAAAGTGTGTCGACGCTCAAGAGAGCGTTTCAAGGCTTTTTAAAGAATTTGAGGCATAATAGCAAAGTCTGAAAGAAATCTAATTTTCCGTAACTTTTCCCGATACTTTTTATTCTAACCTTGTAATAGCAGAAAAGCAAAGATTGAAAGCCACAAAAGTTGACAAAATAAAAGAATGATCAATACTAATTGGACCCATCAAGTAACCGTTAAAAAATTCCTGCGAAGATAAAGGGAAGAAAGCCGCTAGTTAAGCTCTTGAATAGAAGAGAGGAACTTACTTATTGGGCATACTCTCCGGCACTATATCCTTCCGAAGAAACTAACGAATGGAAGGGGGAGTTCCATGGAGAAAGAACAAAAACGAGGCATTTGACGCAGATATTTACTAGTATACTTATACGCAAGAACTCGTGTAGGATGAGAAAGCTGTGACCAGACAATTTCCTGATTGAGGAGCTCAATTGATGAAATTCGTGAAGTCTCATTATGAGATAGATAATCTCCACTATTTGAGACCCAAGCTCTCTCTAGTATCACTCGGGCTAGGACAACAGCATGCTCAGTCTGACCACTAGTTTGTCTTAGACTATATTAGTCTATTTTTTATAATAGCCTAAATATTCGGATTTAGTTTTAGTCCCTAAACTTAGCACCTTCGGTAGTAAATAATCTATTGAGTACAGGAGAATTCGAGTCAACATCGAGAGAGTGGACATCGAGAATACAGGCCGTAGAGAATTTGAGTCACTCGTTTAGTGGAGTGTCTACTTACGGAGATTAAATGTGTAGAATCTCTTAGGACGTAATTTTGACGGGATACAGGGATGAAAATAAAAAAAAAATGCCTTCAGTTCGGTTCACGGTTTCAAAGCGCACAAAACAGTTTTAAGAACGTCACTAAAAACCAACGAAGTGGTTTGTACCCTCGATTCTTGATTGATGAACCGCTGGTAATTATGACAAGCACATTAATTAGTTATGATGGGGTGCATAAATAATAAGTATGTTACTTTCATGGCATAACAAGTATTAGTTTTAATTTTATATTTAATATACATGATCTATTCCCTGTTTAATAAAACATCAAACCATATTTGGCAGGAAATTACAGCATGAATTAAATTATTACGCCTCCTACCATGAAATTAAATGTTATTATATTCAAATACATATTACTGCTAACGCTTTTTCAAATGAATGACCACGCCCTTTTATAAAGTAGGTCACACACTACCAATCAAAGTTTATCAAATGTCTTTATCAACTTTGAAAACCTATACAAGAGCAAATCTCAGTTCTACAGAATTAATTAAATTTTCATGTGATGAGATGAGGCCAAATGGGACAGATTTTTCGAGGCAAGAAGCATTTTGGGTTTCAAGAATACGAGAAACTCTGATGGGTTGTGAATATTCTTTTCTCTGATACCAGTAACAGGTGAATGATATATTCACTTCAAATCTCTCCCATTAAAATAAATGTGCAACATATATTGAGAAAAAGCTAGTTTCAACGTCTGTTTCCGCTCAGAACTTATTTTTCTCCACTGTGCTAATTTCAGCCAAATTATTTTACTCCTTATACATTCCGGTGAGAAGGCGTACAAGTTTTATTCATAATTCCGCAGAGTTTAATGGACCTTGCACACACCATGATGATAGAGGTTGAACTGAATCACGGTAGTCATTTCGTATGCCAATATGAAAGTTTGTGGGAAATTACCTCGTCTAGAAAAGTTTCAAGTAACAGTGGAATATTGGCCTTATGGCTTAGGGAACAATATTGCCAAAGTTTCAGGGGAGATTGAATTAATCGAATTAGCTATTCATGGAGATGAAATGCATTGCAATGCTGACTCATGTGCTGAATACAGTTGAATGAGCCTTCTGCGGCAGTCTTGTTGAAGTACGCATCGTGTGTAAATATCAATTTTATATAGAAGGACTATGAATATTTGATTTCATTTTGCATTTGATTTTTTATAAATGTCTGTCTCAATAACTACGTCAAGGACTTTTTATTTTTCTTTTTTGAAAATACATTAAACATTTTAAGGAGATATTGCACGGTGGAAATGCCGTGCTATGCCGGAAATACGGCATTAGCACAATCACTCAAAAAATTTAAACGAAAACCGATCTATATATTTTTCCCAGAATTCCTTTCGGTCATTCCTGCATTTCTTTTTGGAATATTTTACTCTAATATTGACTATACATATGCAACACAAAGGATTTCGAAGTTAAGTGAACCTGATTACGTGTAATATACTTAATTTTAGTTTGAAGGTGTCCGTTTAAAATTTGGCTATGAATCTGAACACCCCCTACAATACTTATCCTTGTCAAACATGATAATCTGATACTTAGCAATAAAATAAACTCTTCCTCGATTCCGCATAATTAATATAATTAATATGTGAATAACCTTTCTCGATTAATTACTTTTATTTTATGACGTATTAATCTTACAAAAAATACCTTTTAATTGTAGAATTGCATTGGAAAACTGAAAGGATAGGCTTATTTTATGTGGCGACGTAAAATTATTTTTTCCCTGAAATTTCTGGGTAACTATTGACAAATTTTGTAAATAAAGTAATCCCATATTGCTGACGGATATCAAGAGGACGAGCGCTTCTGTACATCAATTATTCATTGTGACATAGATTTCCTGGGGTTGCTCTATGAATATTGATGACCGCATTAATTCCTCCGCAGAAAGTCACATACTCGGAAATAGATCAATGGGATTGTTTATTGTGTTTGCTCCGATGACGGCGTGCATTGTATTTATGCCATTTACTGCAGAGGAGGCTGTTCAACGATTCACGGAAAAGGCATCAAAGTGTGAAGCATGACTTCAACTGTCAACAGTGAATGTTTGCAAGCTATCTATACAGAGTTTTAGTTTACGTACGTTTAATTTATGGACAAATATCTGCCACCACTATATAAGAACTTACACAGCATTTTTTTATCTGAAGAAGTAAAATGTTAAAACATGAAGTTATTTACGACGAGTAACGAGATAAAAAACTTGAAAAGATTAATAGGTTTCCTAGCCTGGAGAGCTTTTGAAAACCCTGAACTGAGGGTATTTTCTTTGAAGTTAATCGTCTTATTCTCTATTAACTGTGGCACAACAAAGAAATGAAAATCTTAAGAAGAAGGCTCTTAAATTAACAAGAGATCCAGAACCTCCGCGGTCACCTCTTAAGGGATTATGCATTATGAAACGAGTCTTATTTTGCTTAGTTAAATGAAAAAAACCAAGAGGAAGTCATCAATTCAAGTACTCGGAAATACTCTTTGAAAATCGTTGATTTAGTATTCAGATTCAGAAATAAAGGCATTTTAATATTTTATTATTTTGGAATGCACATATAACTAGGAGAGTTTACGAGAAATAAGGGTGAATTTCCAGCGTCATGATACCTTCATTGCAACAATCACATTCGGTTTTCTACGTTTTCTTACCAAGCACATTACTTAGCGCAAAGGTTGATTCTATTAGATGAGAGTCCCCTTAACTCCTTTTGCGTATTGACTAAATTTTTACTGCTCATGAAAATATTTTGTTGGATACTCCTTCGAGATACAAAACCTATGAAAAACCTAGATCGTTCAAAATCGTTGGAACTTATTTAGTCAAAGCCCATTGGATACGAGAGTTAGTGGAGTAATGCAAAATGCAAATCAAATTAGTGGTTGTGATATGACCTTTGCTGTTGGAGTATTAAAAACCAGATTTATCACTTTTTGCGTTAAGATATCGGAGACATTGAAGGCCTTCACGCACGTCGATAAAACGTCTGCCTTCTCAACAGGTGGAAAAGTTTCAGCAAAAAAGGTACTACCCCACACTGTGGAGTAATGTCAAAGACTCAATTGGATGACTTAATTTTTCCATTAATTTTGAACAAAACTGGTTTTAAGAACGGATTTTTTATTCTGTCGCGAGAAGGAAAAACCGAAGAGATTCAAAAAACTACCTTGTTTTCACATTTTTTTGCGCAAAAATTTGTAATTCTAATCGAACTTCTCACGCCTCATCCATTCTTCTCTGGTATTGATTGGGCAGATATTTGCATCTAGTAACAAGAGTAATTTCGGGTAGTTAGTAATTAGTATTAGTAATGCAACTTCATCTTTGATATCGCGTGCCACATCTAAGGTAATATTTACTATTTTCTCTCTTGAAATACTAAGTGAGTTTTTGGTGATGCTGGAGGGTAATTGGGGAACTAATGGACTTGAAGTACACGAGAGTTATTAGAATGAATTAATTATATAACAATTAAATTTGCTTAGATCAATACACAGTGGTTGGTCACAATCAATTAATTAGTTTGGTTACTCGTTACAATTAATATTAAACTAAACCCATGGACCCTAAGGTCCACGATCATTAATCTCACTTTCCGAGGTAAGAACACATTTCTGATACCGGAGAAATTAAGACTTTGTGGAAGACAGAAGTATATCAATCATTCGTGGTAATTCTAGAAAAGTATGCCGCTGGCAATGCAGTTCAATTCTTTACGAAGATTTGTGCCAGAAGGGTGATTCTTAAATGCTTAACTATTGGGGAACTTGTATAATTATGAGAATTCAGCGTTACACAGATAGAATATATGTATGAAAATATTTTTGCAACGCCGTAAGTTGGCTTGTCTATTCAAGTGGATGTCACGCCCGTCAGGTAACGAGCGGACACCGGGTTATTACTCCCCTTTGAACATGAGAGTTATTTTAACTACGATTGGCCAGCCCCTTTGAAGAACTAATGAGAGTCAGGGGTGGATTATCGTCATACGATGGCAGACCAAGGCCTCTATGAACTTTTGGAAAGAATAATATGAGTATAGTATCCTAAAACGTTTTATCCTCAAATATCAAACAAACAATGTGTATACTGTGTTTTCGGTTGGTGGTAATACTGTTTCTCAATTTTGGACGTATGGGAGGAAAGAAGATACTATTTAATTTACTTCCCTTGGAAAGATGAAGAAGAAGTTGCGAGCCAAAAATTTGAAGAAGGGAAAAAAGTGGGTGGTGGAGAGATTGATGAGTGTCATGTGACATGGCAATGGTTTTGACAGAAGAGAGGTTTCTTTGAATAACTGGGTGAGGAAGGAAGCCAGAAGACATTTTGAATGGAAAGAAGGTATGATTTGCGGAATAAGAAAGCGATGCGAACCATACAATTGCTTATGTTTGAGGAAATCCACGATAATCTGCTAGGGATCGTCCATACCTTCACCCACTTGGTAGATTACCTGTGGCGAGATGAGCATTGACTACTGCCAATAGTAATGCTCAATTCAATTTTCAGGACATACACTCATCATAAATAACGTCATGTAAATTTGGCCTTGAGACTCTTACGCAGTCATGTTCTAAGGTGAGGCGAGAAATTTCCGTAAAACTCGGCATGGATGTAAACCATTGTACTCGCAATGAGAGTATACCAAAAGTGAACGGAAAAAATTGTTAGAATATTGAAATTTGAGTGGATAAAATTGAAATCTTAGTAATTTTACCACAACGGGACACATTTGAAAGAGGTCATCCTATTATTAGCGAGTATTGGGGAGACAAAATTCCGTATTTTTACGTAACATTTTATAAATCACTGCGATAAAAATACATTGGTCTCAAAGTGTAAAAATCATTTGCCTTGACCGGAATTTGAACCCAGATCCCTCAATATCCGGCCGAATGATTTGGTCAATTGAGCTATCCAGACGACCTCTTACACTTAAAATTTTTTAAAAGTGCAAGAGGACGTCTCGGTAGCTTAATTGGGTAAATAACTCGTCCGGATATCGAGAGATTCGCGTTCGAATCCCTGTCAAGCGAAACATTTCTACGCTTTGAAATTGATGCGATTTACCGTCATAGTTTGAATTTTCAAAAAAATATCATGTGCCCTTGCATAAATGAAGTGTCAAAGGGCTCTACCCCCAAACCTATTCCATGCAAATACCCCATCCACTTCCATCCATCCCTTCTACACTGCAACCCCTTTCAACCCATTTGTTACCATTCCAACGACTGACCGTAGGATTTCCCTGATATTCCGACGTCAAACAGAGTATATATATTTGAGATTGACAATTTTAATCGAAAATTCAAAATTGGAGTATCTCGTCGACAATAGTTATCTATCTATATTCGGTCCGGGAATACACTGATTTCGAAATAGTGTTCACCGGCTGTTTTGCGAAATGATTTGGACATAAGTAAACAAGATAAATGGTCTCTTAAGCGGTTCTTCCGCACGTTTGTCCAGTAGTTTTGGTGGTCGTTATTTAAAGGTGGATGCAAGGCTACCCATATCACAAAAAACAGCATCAAATGACTGTTTCCACGAGAGGGATGATCAGGAAACAAAAATTTCCCCATTGAGTTAATAAATATTGAGCACATTTTTCTTCATGTGTCTTCTTCGTCATATTCTTGGAGCGAAATAAAATGGTCCAAGAGTGAAAAATATGTTCGTTAGTGACTGTGTTGCGTTCCTATAATAAGATAAGACGATTGATATTGGTGCATAACACTCTGTTTTTCGGTGTTCCATCCGCCTAAACCACTTTTAAATTGCAGTTTGGTGCGTTCAAAAATTCGGCAATACTCGGGTTTTTTTTTCGAGTGCATTGAATCCCTTCGTCACATTTCGCTCTTGCTCGGGTACTTTCGGTCTTCAGATCGGAGAGGAGTGCCCCACGTGGCTCCGAAAAAAAACGGTCGTTCCGCCTCGTTAGCGAATGCCAAGTCACGCGTTTTTTTCTCGCTTCGGCTCGTCCCTTCTATTAAGTGCAACGGCCTTTACGCCCTTTGTCGCCAGAGAGGACGCCGAGTGGGGATTTTTTTTATGCCAGTCATCAAAGAAAAATTAGTAGCTCATGGATGCACAGCTTAAAAAAGTACCAACTAGTTTTGTATATGATCGCACGTGTACGAAACAGGAATTTAGAATCAATAAAATGGGGAATGTTGGGTGGTTAGAGAGAATATTATAGAATTAGATTACCTTAATTCTACGTTGAAATTTACGGAAATGTTATTCTCATTTTGCATACAATTTGGTGTTCTATTTTCTACTTTTAGCAGCAAAACCAACTAAAAATAATGCTTGAAATTTGTTGACAATTGTTTGTCTCATCCCAAGAAAGTCGGAATCTGAAAAATCACAGAAAAAATTTGATGGCCAAAGGGTGTGAGCCCAACCTAGTATCAAAGAATATGGATAAATATGAAAAATGATTATTAACAAAAATTTAACAAAGGTTGTGCTCAAATACAATTAGGAATCAAGAATTTGGAATAAATGAATTTAATAATAATAATAATTTCATCGTCTGAATGAGATATTATAGCGCCTATTTGGCGAATTCGATTCAATATATGATAAGAAATAATTAACGGTTAAGTGACTTTTGAAAGAAATGATTTGATGGAGCTCGAGGTTAATCATAGATAATTTCTGGATTCGACTTTTTCTCTTAAGACGATCGCCGTTAAAAAATTAAAACATGGGGAATTATGAAATAATGATTAAATGGCTTAATTTCGTATTTTATCGTAAAATTTTATTTAGCACAAGGCGGATTTCGTAGTGACGCACCATATACATTGAAATGTATGAATTTTATAACTTATAAGATGCTACAGCAAGCAAGATTGAGACCTAATTCCAAAACAAGTCTGGACCGTGGAAAATATTTTTTTCGTAACTTTATCTTTATCATAACCGAATCTTTATTTAATCATATTGTAATTTGATTAAAAAAGATAATGAATGATAATGACATTAAATTCACACATAAAAAATGTACTTTTCTCTCCATAAAAATACGCATGTACATATTACTCACTATTGAGTAAAAGAAAATTAATATCAATATATTTAAAATGCATCTTGCGCAAAAAAATAACCGTTGGAAATACTTTGGGTGAAGGGGAGCACTGTGGACTTAACTACCACGGAGTACGTCAGGCGTGAACATTTGGTTTGATAAAAAAACTTTTTAATATCTTAAAAAATGAACCTAAAATAAAATACTATGCAAGTTTGGGTGAAAAGTATTAAAAAATCCCATAAATCATTATCCATATACAAAGTTTCAAATTCGAGTACAAATATATTCCTTTTTTTTAACGACACTAGTGTTTATCCTCCACTTGATTTTTGAGTTTTGGATACGGATACTCATTATTTAGGTACTGTAACACCTGGCATGATTAAGATCGGCAAATGGGAAATGGTCCCACGACTTACCTCGGGAGGTGCCGGAGTGGTGACGGCGGACTTAGGGGCCAGGACGATAAGTGACGGCTCGGCCGTGATGAGATCCGTCAGCTCCCTGAGGAACGCGCCGAAGAACGGGATGGGCTTGCAGCTGGGAATAGCCAGGGCGCGCTTGAGGGCCGCCTCGTATTGGTCGGGGTTAAGAAGCGACGCGGAGAGGAACTCGAGGGTGGGTAGGGATCCCTCCCTCTCGGATATCGAAAGCCAGAACGGCTTCAGTTTCCCGGACCTGCGGGTTAAACGAGAGGCAGCCATTGCGACGGACGCCCTCGCGAAGAGGCACCCCGGAGCACAACCTCCCCTCCCGCGTGGGTGCACCCGGGAGGGGAGAGGGTGCTCAAAGAGAGTCGGGCGTCACCACGGGACTGGCACGCGGGCGTTGCCATTGACGACCAACATGGCAACGGCCGATCTCGACACTGCGGCGGGTCCAGCGAACTGGGTTGAATGGGACAGGTGCAGTGAATGCCCCCACGAGAGAATCTTCCATTCGTCAAATACCGGACTCACCTTACCCGATAGATCCACGTCAGAATCCGTACGGATACACCTTTGACCATGTGCATTCGAGTTCTCACTTTGACAATCCCTGGACATGGATGTTACCTTATGTGCACATTAGGTACCTTACATTTTTAAAATCCAAAACCCAAAGTTGAAATCCAATGCGACAAATGCATTCCAAAAATACAGAGCATTCATCCAAAAATTTCTGTGATATGAAAAAAGAATGGTACTCAATCAAGAGGTTAAGTTATATGCATAAATTATTTAAAACATTCAAACACGATGAAGCTTATATTTAAAGAGATTCGGTAAACACGAAATAAACGTGAAAGAAACAACAAAACAACTTTTCCTGCTAGAATGTTATCAAATCTGATCCACAGTTCAGATTCAAGCGAATCACAAACAGCAAAACTTTCCGACACTTACCGCTCGTAAAAATAGCACACTAGTAAATATTTTTGTAATTCACCAAAAATTACAAAACAAGAAGAACATTATTTATATGGCAAAAATAAAACACCCATTGACGTTGCGATAGGCAACGATATTAATCTAGTACACAACACCAAGAGATTTCGTATTACCATTCGATCTTCAGCATATGTTCAACATAAGTTTCTCGTCGATCACAGGGCAGGATTAAGTAGGTCTTCGTCAAAATCTGCCGATGCTATTCAGGTCCAGGAGCAAGTAGTTTCCGCCGGCCTACAACTATCCCATTCGGCTGGAGGCCGAAAGAAACCCCTGAACCTGGACCTCAATGTCGCAACGCCCGGTGGAATGTCAGTCCCATCTTCGCCGGAAATCATATGACGGGAAATATTTTTCGCAAAATCTTTGCAAGGAACCACAAGTCTTCTAAAATGAGGGACGGAGAATGAGCGCCGTATAAAGTGTAACAGAATGGATACAACTAAAAGGCTACTACCAAAGGGTAAAGCAGACTCAAGCAATGCCTCTTAAACTTTTTTTCGTGGGTATTTGAAGGATATAGCGTGCAGATTACCGTAGAAACAACTCCGTTAACTTTCATAATATGAGATTACAATTCAAAATGTGCCTGATTAAAATTTACCATTAAAACATTTATGAACGCCAGCGACCGTTAAGTTTATTTTTCGGATTGAAATCTAAATTTCATTCATCCTACTAGACATGGAAGGCCAATGTAGATTGAATGAATCCATATGACTCAGTTTAGTAATGTAAGCTATATATTAGTTAGCATGGAGTCCGAGAGGTTAGCCTGTTATCTCAATAAAAAAACCATAAACACAGTATTCAACCCGAAGGTTGGTTGGATAGGTGATGTTAGAGTTCACCCAGTACTAAGTCCGACGGCTTGTGAAATTCACATATCAGGGTAGGGGGGCCAGTCCCTTTCCCTATGTCGGTTATGGTTCCCCAAAACGATCTGGTACCCGAAAAACCACATAGCTCTTATCTCAATAATCTTCATTCGCGAAGAAGAGTCTCTAATCTCAATAAAAGTATGTAATTCATTAATTATTGGTGACGTATTCCATCCTGATCCGGAACGATTTGGTACTGTCCTAATTCATTTGGTAAAGTTATCTGCACACCATATCCTAAAACTGCAAAATAAAGCCACCCACGTTGTTTTCAGTGGGATTACTTGAGATATCCGTGCACCTTATGGTATTTTTGGGGGATTTTTACAATTTTTTCAAACAATTTACGACTCACTTAAGACCAGCCAGTATCTCCATGGCCCCGTTGAAATTTCCGATGTTCCAGGAGGAGATAGCCAGACGGAGGATGCATGACAGTACGGCTTTCCTGTCCTCGTGGGTCGGCTGCGTGATGATCAGATGCGTCACCCACGAACTCACCTGCGAGAGACGTTCGAGAGACACGTGTTGAAACGTTCGCTCGCGGCGCGTAGTGTGAGTGTGATCGGAGAGGTGGGATGGGTGTTGCAGAAGGGTCTCGAAGCACCCTTTCACCTTATTTTCACCCCCTCTCTCTCGCACTCTCCTTGCTCATTCTTTTTCGCTAAATCGATATGGGGGATTAATGAGCGGAAGCGACGGGGGATTGTGGAGTTTGGGACTCGGTCGGCCTGGGAGCTTTGTTGGAAAACAAACAGACAAACAAGTGAACACACACACAAACACACGCGCGCGGCAGTGGGTGAGTGGGAAACGGAAGGCGCCACACCCCGCCCCCGAATTGCGAAATCATTCGATCGCTCGGATTCCCATTGCGTGACTGGTCAGCGGTCACCCTTTCGCCCTCGAAGTCACACGTTTGGCCGTTTACTAAACGTGCGAGGACCCACAATGCACCATGAGGGAAGCGCGGAGTCACCGCGTGAGGCCGCTGATTCTCAACGGGGATCGGAGGACAAGGTCGTCCGGCCTCACGGTGTGGTCCTACGCGTCGTAATTTTTGGTGAATAATTTTTTAAATTTCTACATTGAAACATATATATATATACATATATATAAAATATATGTATATTAATACATACATACACCAACACACACATATATATGCCGCAAGGTAAGATCGCAAAAATATACTTGTGTATATAAACGTGTGTATATATACTATATATATATGTATAAACACTATAAGAGTATATAAATATGTGAATATATATTATTATTAGGTAATCTACCAGTTAAGGTAGGTTTTTGGATGGACACAACTATCAAATAAATATTTTGTAACTCCATACAAAACCCAATCCAGCAACCTAATCTACATCAGGTCCCTTTTCATCTCTGAGTACTTCTCTCCCTTCATCCCGTCCAACATCCCTATCCTGTCCCTGCCCTTACCTCGCTTGCCTAACATTCTTCCCTCTATTACTTTCTTCAACATTCCACTACCACTCAATACGCCTTTCATCCATTTTTCCTGCCTCCATAGGATTTCTCTCAACAAACCCCTCTCCTCACCCACCATCTCCAGTACTTCCTCATTTGTTTTCCTTTCGGTCCATTTCACCTTCTCCATTCTTCTCCACACCCACATTTCAAAAGCCTCCAATCTACGTCTCTCCTCCTGCTTCAGCGACCACGTTTCCGCGCCTTACATCGCTACGCACCATATCAGAGTTTGTACGAGTCTTTCCTTAACCTCCCTACTCAACGTCCCCGTCATCAACTCCACTTGGGAAAGCCTCCTTGGCTAGCGCAATTCTTCTCCTTACGTCCCTACTACTTTGACCGTATTGGTGAATATATATTATATAAACCATAAACACAGTAATCAACCCGAAGGTCGGTTTAGTAGGTGATGGTAGAGCTCACCCATGTACCAAGCCCGACGGCGTGTGAATATTCACACATCAGGGTAGGGGGGCCAGTTCCTTTCCCTGTGCCGGTTATGGTTTCCCAGGAAAATCTGGTACCCGAAAAATCAACTAGCTTGGGTGGAGCTGCAGGTGCCCAAAGTGCCTTGCCCGGGAATCGAACCCGGGACCCTCCGGTCAGTATATATATATGTATATATGTATAATCTTGAAAATGACGCTCTCCGGCGACGCAAAAACACACAAACAAACACTGAGATAATAAATATTACACACACAGAAACATAAAAGAAGGACACTTACAGTAGATATTTACGTTTCGACGGCACGGCCGTCGTCATCAGATTCTGATGACGACGGCCGTGCCGTCGAAACGTAAATATCTACTGTAAGTGTCCTTCTTTTATGTTTCTGTGTGTGTAATATTTATTATTTCAGTGTTTGTTTATATATATATATATACTATGTCTAAAAATTGTGGAGCAGAATATTGATTAGCGTAGGCATATAATCTTGTAATCTCGGCAAATACAATTACAATATTTTCGAATTTATAGACTAAAATAAAGAAACCTTTATTACTTTAAAAATGGATTCCGAAGTTAAAATTGTTTTCAGTCCTTTTTATTATACATCATAGGCAATACCTACAGCTTATTCATTATCTACGAAAGTATGATAAATTTATTGCAAACCTGAGCTACGGCTTTGAATTACAGCATCATGTCATATAGTAATTCTCTATCATTATATTGCAAAATAATTATAAAAAAGACATAATGAATCTACTGTAGCATTTAATCGTATGAAAAGTGGATTTTTTGTGAAGTTATACATCTATTCTTACACAATTATATTTGTTCGTTCACATTTGCATGCTAAAAATTAGAACATTACTACAGAAACATTCTCCGTAATTTTGGAGGTATTTATGTTTCCGTATTTGAAAACAGTGTCAAATTTAACGACTACAGAAAGAATCTGACTAGGTCAAATTGTCTTTAACATTGTGATATTATCCAACACCTAAAATGGTTCTGGTGGATTTTAAAAGTTGGTGCTGATGTAGTATAATGCCAAATAATACAACTAATGTAAGCTTAAGTATTATTTTAGTGGTAATAAGTGCTGAATGATCACTGACGCAGGTCATTTTTAGTACCATTCGCGCTGCCTGATGCAACCACGGGATAATTTCGGTACTCACAATCACTCAGTATTCTGACGCTTCTTTGATGGAACTGCCGAAACCGTAAGATAGATACCTGCCTAGTACGAGCGGCTTCTGCCTTTGAACCATATCTACCCCTCTTGTTTACGCAGGGATTTATTTTCCCGAAGGCGATAAAAAATTGTGGTCAGCGGCGTTTTTTACGCTATATAAACCGCCAATATGTGTACCCGAACATAAAATACGTGGTTTTTGGATCGGAAGATAGGGTGTGATTTTGCAAAATGGATTACTCAAGAACCTCAGGACCAACTGAAATCGACCCCGTGAGTTCCCAATGATAAAAACCACAGCTTATCCGTAGCTTATTACACGCAAGTATCAAAAACTCATAACGTAAAGGAGAATACGTTTCCCTTGATAAATGTGGCGTATAGTCACATAAATTGAGAACAGATACCTCCTACACTATGACGACTGTTGTAAAAGTTAAGGCACATTTACTGTATTTATGCGTTACTTACCTTACAACTTTACACGCTTTTTTTTTAGAGAAAGGGGTTTATTCCAAGTTTTGACGTTCGCTGGCACGGAAAATAAATTTTTTATAAACTAAGGAGTGGATTTACGAACAAACCAATCAAAAAAATACCCTTCGAATATATGTTTTTATTTTGGAAAACTTTTTAAACCACTTATCATTTACGCAAATTTTGCTCAAGTTTGAGTGCAGGCAAACAAAGTAAAAGTTATAACTTTACGCATTGCGGTAAGGCGATGGACAATTTCTCATCATATAACAAATATTTTACCAGGAAAAAAAGTCATATGATCATGGGGAAAGTATATCCACGGAAAAAAAACATATTGGTTAAAATAATGGATTGAAAATTTATCATGTAGAATTATGATATGAACGGAAATATTGGAAATAAACAATGATTTAAAAAAATGTAAATATCCCGATGGAAGAGAGTTTCATCTTCTTAAATATTAATCTTAACTCTCCTCGAGTATCTGAGCCAGAGGGTATCTGGAGTGCTGAGATTGAAAGTATTGGAAATTTAAAATTATTCCTTAAAGGCTTGCAGCTCATCCAGGTTGGAGGGATTCTCAAAGAAAATGCCGAATCTACTGTCTAAGAGAATAGGAAAAAATTTCCTTTCCAATAACAGCTGGAAACGAGTGATATGAACGACATAATTATGAACAATAATTGAGATTGCTGAAAAAATGTAGCGGGAAGTTTAATGACTACGACTTTTAAAATGAAAATATAAACGTACTAATACATGGAAAGAAACTAGAAGTCATACTCCTTTGTTTCCAATATACAAAAAAGTCATAAAGGGACAGATAATGTACACGTTTTGTTCTTGATGCAAAAAACTGGTAATATATTGAGTAAGACAGTAGTAAAATAAAATCTTTAAACATTTATTGATCAAAAGTGTAAGTTTACCTAAAGAAGGTTTCAACTTGTGAATGTAAATATTTGAATTTAAAATTAAAACTGAACTACACTCGTTCTGATTCTTTGTAATTATTTGGAAGAAAAAGAGGTAGAAAGAAATAGAACACCATTTCGGTATTGATTTTCGTACGTAATAATTACAAATGACTTGACATTAAGAAAGAACTGTTGGTTTGATACGTTCGCTTCTCATTGGTTCCACGTGGTACATCTGAGAGTTTAATTCTTCGAAACGCCCACGAAATTGTCTGGAAATTTCACACGCAGTTCTTAAAAATTAATCATGAACCGTCCGCAAAAAGTGGGCTCTCATGGTAACGCAAAGAGAATCAAATTTCGAGCGGACATCATCAATGAAATCGAAAAATATATTTATTCCCTACACTGCTGAATAAAATGCAGAGGAATACGACGAAAAACAACGGAAAAACGTATAGCGTGATTAACAAAAAGATCGAGAAATATATAACTTCAACTAACACCGCCCTCCGCGGGAGAACTGACAAACAAAAAGTGAACGGAAGGGTGGACAACAAAAAACGAGCGAATTCCGCGAGAGGGCGCGCAACATGTGACTGTCGATCGAGTCCATCCATCCGCGCGTGTCGTTGATCCAGCCAACGCGAGAGAGAGGGAGAGAGAGAGACACGGATGTCGACCGGGACGCACTCACCTCCGTGAACCTCCTAACCAGTGCATGGACGGAGAGCTCCGGGGGCGGCGCCGGCTCTGATGGTCCTTCCTCCTCGTCCTCCGCGGGTGGAGATGCCTTTGTACGCGAAGCACCCGCCGGAGGTCGATCCGGCGGCCCCCCGTCCAGGGTCACGTGCCTCAGGTAGTCCTCGGGAGGCGCCTCCCGGAACAGCCGCCTCTCCTCTTCGGCCAGCCGCAGGGCTACCTCCTCCGGGAAGTGGAGCATGCGCTGCAGGGACTCCAGCTCCTCGGCGTGCTCGGACGCCTCGAGTGAGGACGCCGCCGCCGTCGCCGACCAAGACGACGACGAGGACGAGGTCGCGGGTCCGCTCCAGCTTCCCCTCGCGACGCCCGCGCCGCCACCGCCGCCCACCTGAAGCGTCAGCGACCGCTTCACCAGATCTGGAATGGCGGCGGGAGGCGTGCTGCTATCTGCGCACCGCACCAAAAGGGTTTTGCGGAGGGCTCGCCCACGCCACCACTCGTTTCGCATCGGAAGGTACCACTTTTTTGCTTTTCTTTTGTCAAGGGGATTACAAAGGGGGGGAGGGAGGGCAGGGAGAGAGGGAGGAAGTGGAGCGGGGTGCGACGGCACCCAAGAGCGTGTGCCGGTTTGGTTGGTGGGGTTGTTGTTTGGGGAAATAACCATGTTTTTTATTTTTTTCCTCACCTGAAGGTTTTTTTTTGTTGGGAGGGGAGGGCGACGGATACTATCGGTGGGAGGGGAGAGAATCTTAGGAGGGGCGGGGTATTTCATGGTTTCGAAGGAGGGAAGGGTTAGTCGGTGAGGGGCGGGGAAGAGGGTGGGGGGATGATAATGGGCAACTTCGAAACCGATTGCTTTCGTAACGATGGCTCTATTATGCATGCTTGGGGAGGGAGAGAGAGAGAGAGAGACATGGCATGCCTATTTATGCGACCGATATCCAGAAGGGATAGATCACCGATCGAGTCGCGTGAAGGCAATTAGCGATTCTATCTCTTTTGGTCTTCCAACCCGCGCTTTCTAAGGAAGGAGGGGGGAGATTTCAACTAGTCGAATGCTTTAATGGACAGGATTAAATTGGGCTTACTCAATGTTCCTCAATAAATGATCCAAATTAAGGGTCTTCATGAGTGTGACGAATTGAACGTTGGAGGACTCACTTCATTGAATTCGAGCTGATTTGGTATTACTTTACAATTTAAGAAAAAAACCTAAAACTCAATTCAAACAAGAAGAGAACAATTTAATAAGCAGGGATTGCATTTAAGAGAATAAGCTTAGGATATTACGCATTTAAAACCATAAGAGATGATATTTAAACAATTAATTTATGTGTGTCGTTTTAAATGAGGATTCGTTCAATTTTTTTCGTGGAAATATTCCTATAGTGGTTTTCAAAGGAAGTAAATTATTTTCCATTTTATATTAAATTATTTTTAACAGCAAAAAGGGATTATTTAGGTGCTCAGTTTTATGTGAAAATTTGGGTTTAATGTTAATGATTTGAAGATTCTAAAGACAAATCTGATTTGACAAATGAATGGGAGACAATGCGTACCTTATAAACGTTTTTAGTGGTGGTTTGGTCAAGTAAGAAATACACTTTTAAATGTAATAACTAGACATATAACATTTCCTTGTCACTCTTTCTTATTGACAGAAAAAGAAAAAGGTATTTAAAATAGAGGTCAGTTCATATATCATTAATTAGATACTCCAATCATTATTATACATGAGTAAGATGGCGATTTGCGTATATCGATGCTAATAAGAACATTTTTTTCAAATTAAATGACATGATGAAACCATGATATACTCTTTTACTTGACACTGGAATGTAGCAAACGTGAAACACATTTCCAGTAACACGGAGCACTAAATCGGTATCGTTTGTAATTACAGAGAAGACAAATTCTTCCGAATATTAATGCAGACTTTCGAAGGAATAGAAATTTATTTTTATTCGATGATACCGATATTAAACATTTTTTTTATTCTTCAGCAAAGACATTGTTAACTTTAAATATTTTAGTACAATTAGATTTATATGTAATCCCTACGAAACAGCTTCACTGATTTATTATATGTGCATAGTTTTTTACAATCGGCGATAAAAGTACCATATTCGTCCCTGAAATGACTTTGGAGATAGTTACAATATTAAAAGTCAAAACATTTATTATTTATTCGTTTAAGACACATGATATTTTAAATAATTTTGAATAATTTGAAACGTTGTTATATCGAATCGGAGACAATAAGATTATAATTCGTAGAGAAAATGAAAACATTTTCAATTTATATTACGCTGTAGTGGTATGCAAATTATTAAGTGTTCAAATGAAAAAATATATATATATAGATCAATAAAATATAGAAAGTTCGCAAAATATCGAATTTGCAAACGTTTCAATGTTGGCCAGAAAGGATGCCATTCGCAAAAATTGTGGAATTGTCATATTTCAATACATGAATTATTTTCAGAGATAAAAGTTCTCCTCATTAGGTCAAATTTATGTGGCTATGTGCTGTGATTGGTTTCTATATCAACTTGACACTAAGTATGCTAAGATCCGGCGCCTTAGGACTAAAAGTGATGGTGGACTCCTGTAACTGATTTGAATCTTTATCCTTGTACTTTGGATATGAAACAAATAAAAATCGAATTTAATCTAGGTAGTTGTTCATTCACCCGCAACAGACTTCAGTATGAGAGCTAGTGTGGTAGTGGCTATGAATGTACTAAGCTTGATTCATGGAAAAAGGCGCAAAAAACATACTGAACAATTTTATTGTACGGAATTCCCTTTTCGTTTTTACATAAAAATTTGCTACTACTTACTTCTGATATGTTCTTGAAGAACCTTGAACAGAGTTTGTTCTTAAAATCTAAATTAGTGAACAAAAATCGTCATGAAAAACAGTAAAAGTTCGTTTGAGGTATGTTAAAGTACATATATATAAGACTTTCAAAGACTATTTGAACATTTTGTGAAAACATGAACCTGATGATAGCCGAGAATTACTTAGAGCCTCATGGGTAAATACTGCAATATCTACAATACCGAGGCTGTTGTATGCCCACCTATTTAAAGCGCACTGAATGTTGTTAATTATTATTAAGGATACGCAATATTTATCCCAAATTTTCAATTTGGCTTTATTTATCATTAAAAATTTTAATCATTAGGTGCAATCAACTTTCAAATGATTTGTTGCTAGGAGTCATATTTTTATATCTAAGGACATGCGCGTCAGTATTCTTGATCTTATCGACAGGAACAAGTTTAATGCTTCAGCATTTTCTGGGCGGGAGTACGTATTTATTCATGTGGATATAGCAACACACTATTTAACGAGGGTATACCTGAGGGGAGATTACGAAAATTATTTTAAGAATGAATAAAACGACGTGTATTCGTGAACTGATTAATCTGTTAATTACTGATTTTCATTCGTTTCACCGATATTGTGTGATAAAATAAGTACGATTTATCCACTGGGAAACCTTTACATGGAGAAATTGGGTAAATAAATTAAATGCAGGAGGTTGTGAATTACGATTCGTGTAAAGAAAAGAGAGTCACAAAAAAACAGATATTTAGGTTTAGTCACTGAGGTGAGTTTAAAAAAAATTGGATAATAACACGAAATTACGCGCAACAAAGTCAGAGCGTGGATTCGATCTCCTTTTTAGGTTTGCTACAAGTAATCCGACACCGCATGATAGAAATTATAAAACTTCGTGAAGTAAAGATAAACAACAGAGCCGTTAAGTAGGCAATCGTGGTGGGGGAGATCAAGGGGAGACATTTAGGGAAATGGAAATACAGAAAAGAGCAATCATACCTACATGCATACGGTAGCTGTCAAATTAATTGCATCGCGTAATGGAAGTAAACGCTCAACTTCTTGTTGATTTCAGAGCAAAGAGTGTGTGTCGTCTCGGTAATCACCGACGAGCACACTTGTAATTCAAGTGCTAATGAAATCAACCTTGCGCCTGTGTGATAACAGTCTATGAGAACTCTGATCAGGGTTGTCCAGATTTCCAAATCGACAAATAAGTCAGCGCAGTTTGCTACATTTTCCTGTTTCAAAGTGTAGCATATTCCTTAATTGGCAATACTTTTGTGGCTGATAATTTTCGCATTTTGGGAAAAGAGATCAAAACCTCCAATGGAAACTGAACAAAAAATAGAACTCCGATACATTCATCCATTTTTAAATAAAAATGGCATTTTATAAGCAAATAATAATGCACTGTGATCATGTCATATTCTTCGCAAAACTAACCATATGTGTCACACATTTAGATTATGTGCACATTTTTCTTTGTCCAACAATCCCCACTGAAGAGGGAAAGTTCGAAATGTACTTACTCCTTTATTACAAATCCACTCGCAGAGTTCCTATTTATTTGATATCTTCAATCCGTGTTAAAAAATTCTATTATATCAATTTTCAGTTACCTGTATTTGCTTCAAATTTTAAACATGTCTGGCGTAAAAATGCACAAAAGACTGATACAAAAAAATGTTAAATCGCTATTAATCATGATTTTATAATTTTAATTTCATCGATAACAATATTAAAGACCACGGGATTTGAAACACACGCTCGAAATTCGTTGCGGATTACAATGACGCACGTCACGCTCCACAATCACATTGAATAAAGCTAATTTACGTTATTAAACCGATAGCACTCGAAGTGTGGGAAATCTGTCTGAGGTAATCGATTGCCTTTGGGTGAGCAATGCCCGTATTTTTTATGCCTCATAAATGGCCTCAATGGTCACGTAACGTTTACTTAAAACTGAGAAAATGCGGAACACGCGAATTTCATATTGAAGTGCACGGTGGTCTATCACAGATTTTTCCAAATTTTGCCAGGCGAAAATTATGGTGCGGATGTCAATATATTTTGCTATGAAATATTTATTGCTCTACTTATTGTTTCTGTGAATACATTTCCACGTGAGGAAAAAACGTCATTAGTTGGCTAACCACAAAGAGGAGATAAAGTTCCTAATTTTATATCCATGCGGTTTTCTTAGTATTTATTATTGCAATTATATTTACGGAAAGGAAATATTTTTTGAAAATCCCAAAATAAAATAGGCGGGCACGAAACGCACACGGAATAATTTACTCTCGGCGTTTTTAGAAGTAACACTGGCATTGATAATCTAGGAGAGAATGAAGAATTCTTTAAATATTGATGCAAATCTACGATAGTATTAAAAAGTATCAGATTCTATGAAGTGCTTCCTTACCATTCAGTACTATTACAAATTTGACGAAGTGCAAGTTTGTGTTCTGCAGAGAACTATTATATTTAATACTCAGATGATAGTTTCTGGCGCTTTTAGGAACCGTTAGCACATATAAGATCTTAGAACTGAACTAAAAAGTCACGTCTACGTGTCCTTTTTCGTCACGGAAAGCATCTCCACCGGAGAATTTACTCGAAAAATTCATTAGAGAAAATTTCGTTTCAACTATTTCTTAAAAGTGTCCCAAAACTCGGAAAGATGTTACATATGATTCCGCATCTATTCTTTTAGTTTCTTATGTCGTCCATTTATAATATTACAGACCGCATTCAAAGTTTTGAAAATACACACATGGGAGTATTTTGGGCCAAGATGGCCATAGCAGTGGTGATATAAGAAGAGGAATAGCGTTAGGCCAAGAAACTTTCCCAAGGTGATGGACATTGATGATGATAGGTGTTAAGAAAGGATGTTAAGATAGGTAAACATTTTGATATTACGAATCTGTGTCTATCCAAAGCCTACTATAAACGAAAGACTACCAAATAATAGTAAACAATAAATGAAAAAGAAAAACTTTGTTTCAATCCACCACTTTATTTCAGGTACGACTAGTTTCGACGCTACGGCATCATCCTCAGGTAGAAAGTTTAGAGACACAAACATTGTATATATACCCTCTTCAAGAGGGAGTTGAAGAGGGTATATATACAATGCTTGTGTCTCTAAACTTTATACCTGAGGATGACGCTGTAGCGTCGAAACTAGTCGTACCTGAAATATAGTAAAATGGTGGATTGAACCAAAGTTTTTCTTTTTCATTAATTAAAATGAACTTCCACAAAGTTGAGACTGAAACTATGGAGTTAATAGTAAACAACGTGACACTCTACATGGATCGACGATTGGCTCACCACAAAATGAGATCTTCATTTTACTCGTCAGGTCCCTGAAACCTGTTGCAGCAGGCAGATGCGAAAGATCATGTGGATGTATGAAATCAGAAAAGAGTAAATGTAGGAAGACGTCGGAGAGTAAAAAAGGACACGAAGAACAACGGTGTAAATAGACAAAAAGGATTGGGTGGAAAACGATGAATTTTTCATGAAAATAATAGAATGGGTGACCCCAAAAGTGCAAACGTATAACTTAAATGAAAAAAATACAAAGGAGAAGAGCTTTCTTAAGATCAGTATCGAAAAAAGCAGCTTATGCTGGACAATTGCAACATAAAGACTGCAGCGAATTAAACACACCCTTTGATATGTTGACTTACTGAATGCCGTAGGTGATGAATAATGGAGGGGAGGAATGAAGAAGGTAGAATTAATACCGAGAACAGGGAACTGAAGACCAGGGCTCAAAGGAGCAATGAAAAAATGAAACGATGGGTAGGGAGCCAGATAACTCCAAACCAATCCATTGACTGATAACCTGTCAGGATGAAAGTGTAACGGAGGGGAAAATAAACCAATCTTGCTTTTGAAAGTGCTGATCCTGTACGATCACAATTGTTTGCATCACATACGACTTGAAGAACTTATTCCTATCATAGGAAACCATGTAGATGTGGAAATGTTTTCACATGGGAAGAGAGGAGGTCAAGAAGCATGGTGTTGATTATTTTACTCATGCATGAGCGACATAAGATATCTTTCGAAGGTGAAATAACTCTGATGGATTAAAATGGAGTGTACACGGAGGAATCGTTGAGTATACGCAAGAATCCAGGATGTGAAGAGGAAAAAAATACTTGAAAATTTTGGGCGGACAAAAAACTCGGGATCCAGGCTGGGGTATGTAAAGACTCACTTGATCAGAGGTTTTTTAATGCGCCGTGATGGGAGAAAAAATACCCTCTATTACCGCGAATCTGATGCAATTTACAAGGACAGCTACCGAACTATTTCATATATATATATATATATATATATATATATATACATACATATGTTTATGTATAAACTAATAAGTAAACTATTTTAAACTTAGACACAAAAAAATACGCGTACACTCACAGAAGCTTTATATCGTATTTTTGGTAGATGCACAAAACACCATCATAAGATGAAGAAAGAATTCTCCGTTTCATCTCTTCTCTTTTAGTCTATGTGTTTGCCCCAAATCTCCCTCTGGAGTGAACAATACTACTATTTTGCGAACTAATTCATCGTATCCTGCTCAATCCATTAGTTGTTTTGAATTCCTCGATAATTTAAAAAAGCTTTATTGAGTGTTTCATTCATTATTTCATCATTGTGTCTGTGTTTAAAGTAGCGTAATTTATTAGTGGATATACTCGCGCTATAAAGTGCTTTACCAATGTGTGTATATATATATATTATACACTTATATACACATATAAGGAGGGAGGACTGTGGGAGGGGGACTCGGCAGCGCCGTCCTCACCCTGCTGAGTAGGCAGCCGGGAGAGCTGTGTCTGTGTCGAGGGAACCGACTCTGCGGCGATGGCGGGCAGATGATGAGGCTGTCCTCCTCCTCCCCCTCCTCCGCCTCCTCCTCCTCCTCCTCTTGCGGCACCGGTGGCGTGGGTGCGTCGCGGGGGCAGGAGGGCGTGCTCCTCCAGGAAGGTGGCGTCCAGCTCGCGCAGGATCCTCCAGAGGGCCAGCCCCACCTCCCGCATCGTGGCCACAGAGGGCACGACCAGCGACCACCGCGCCCCGCGGAACTCCAGCTGCAGCCTGTCATGGGAGCGGCCGCCGCACGTGCGCCACTGAATGCCGAGCGATCACAGGACGGCGAGAGAGGGAGATGAAACGGGAGGAAGAGAGAAAGAGAGACAGTCAGTCAGAGAAAGAGGGAATTGGAGAATGCCGGGATTCACCCGGGGGGTTGCCGGAAGGACAGTCCATGGGTGCTACCCTTCCGGTATACGGTTTCGTCCACATCTTTTATTTCTTCTTTGCGAATAACAATGCCTATTATCGGTAGACAATGGATGATAAGACTCGTAAAGTTGTATTGGTTTTGTCAGAGTAAGTATAATTTGATACATCTTGTACGTAATATTTCTATTATTATTAACCAACTACTGTTCATTACTCCCTATTATCAAGCTGTAATAATGATTAATAATCCGTAGATAATTGATAATGCGATCCCTATAACTGCAATGTTATCTTGAGAGTATGGTCTCCTTTTGGTTAATGCAGTACATTTTGTAACATTTAATTTAATTCCAATAATGGCGGCCTACAGATCAATGCAGGGTTTTAAACACGGGCTCTATGCACTACTAAATTTCTAAGCCTCGCCACACACACGACAGTAAATGACCATAAACTCCAAATTACAGAAAGATACTCTTTATCATCACATACCCCTTAACTCCCTTCATTCCGCTCAACGTGCCTATTCTTCTCCTCCCTCTACTTGTACATCTATTACCAAGCACTCTCTACTCTATTCCCCTCATATAATTCTTAAATTTATCCACAGCAAAGTATGATCTCTTAATTAAATGTTTTAAGAACACTTAAACTACAAGGATTGATGAAAAACGTGTTTTCGAGGAAGTTTATTTGTTAGCATTTTTATGTCATAATTTATCTTATTTCGGTAGTTGTTAATGGCTTAAACCTGTCATGAATTTACGCGCAGTAATTCTTTATTTATTTTGCATAATAAAAATTGCAATTTGCAATTGCAAATTAAACATAAAAATGAATGTTTTTATGTTTATTTTGGACACATTCTGCACTCAAAACTACATTCTAGGAGCAGATAAAATTAAAAGTGAATTTTATCCTAAAATACTCCTTACATTAGCCCCTCGTCTTTATCATAGAAATTCCTACCATTGAATTTTTTTCGTAAAATGGAAATTCTTTCGCATCTCCATTTGAATGGGTTATCTCGAACACAAAATAAAAAATATGGAAAGATTTTTTAACACGCATTCCGTAATGTCTCTGAATCTCTAAACATCCTTGGAGATGTGAAAAACACAGTAGACATTTTATCCTACACTCAATATCTGTAGCAGCCGCGTAGTCATGACGTAAAGGGACCTACACTGTCTTCTCTCTTTTCGGATTGCAAGCAAAAGGATTCCTTGTAAACAGACTCGAACTCTTTTGAACAGAATTAAGTCTCGTCCTAGATAGCAGGCATATTTCTCCAGATTCCCTGTGACATCAGGCAACCCGCCACATTTTTCTCCTTTCCACCACCTCGACATTTATCCTTTACCTACAGAACCTGTTTTTTATCATCCATGAAATTACCCTGTACATTCTTTACCATTGAAGTGTGTAGTTTTTTGATATCCCTACAAAAAATAATCGATAAATGTATCTACAACATCCAATGAACACACGCAAGATTCAAGAAAAAAATATAAAGCATGCCAACTTTCGAAGCCATATTATTATGCTGAGGAGGATTAAACTGATACGCACCTTGTTTTTCCAATACACACAATAATTATAACCGTTTTATGAAACTTTATACTCAAGACTCAAAATAAAACAAAACAGCAGTACCACGCAAGTTATTAAAAGCAACATTAAAATATGATGTTACCATATACTAGAAGCATATTCTAAATGAGGCCTAACCAGCAAAAGAATTCCTCTTTGAAATTTTCATCACATTTATCCAGTCCTCTTCTAATAAATCCTAAATTTTTGTTAGCTTGTCCACATATTCCCCGTGTGTGTTTCACCCAGGAGACAGTTGGCATGCCATTCCTTATGTCAATGTCTCACTGCAATAATATCTATTTAAGCTTGGAAGATTAAATATCGTAGAACCAAAAACACAACGATACTAATCGTGATCTTGACTTCATTCTCACAAGACGTCTCACATAAAAGGAGAAAAGACATTGAGGAACCACCATTTTTCCGGAATTTTCGTCCTCATCCCGGACACAAATGACACAATACTGCCGCACCTTACTTATGAAAACCCAAATCATTCGCGTCGCACCGTCTCATAACAAAGAAATAAAGGTGAGGAAAGAACTGTAGACTCACAAGTCTGGACATCATCCAGACATTTCGTCCTGAGCCTGGACATCTCCTCTTACCACCGCACGCAACTTATGACAAACAAACCGATCCGCACGACTTCCCTCGTGATAAAGGAATAAATCACCTGAGATTCACGAATGGGAAAAATCATCCAGACGTCCCTCATTCTGGACACGCACACGTACACTCACACGTTACTCATATGAACCCACACAAGATACGGACCCCACTCACTTCCAGACTCCGAACGGAACAAATGTATGTCACTCTGAGAAATGGGAATACGTTTGGCATATTCAAAGAACATCCGTACCGGCACCGAGCTGCTCCCGCGGAGGCGTGCCATGGAAGGCGAGACTGAACTATCCTTCCCGAAGGCTCCCGGTTGTGTGCTCGGCGTCCATTTTCTCCTCCAGCTGAAGGGAAGATGCATGCGAGGGCGGGCTCTGATCTCTCACTTGGGACAAGGGAGGCGTAGGCGTGTGTCGGTGTGTTGAACCCCGCGGAACTTCACTCGGACACTGCCTGCTTCATGACTGCCCCGCGGCTCGTCCTTCCCTCGTCGGCGACACCGGTGGGATCCCATTAATTTATTCCGAAATGAGAATGTAGATGCGAGGTGGTTGCCAGAAGGTCACTTTTTACTATAAGGCCGCGCATGGCATAAGCAATCGGAACAGATGTACACCAATCTCACGAGCTTATCTGGAAAGCCAATTAACCGGCTCTCTTTCTCATGCAAAAATTCCAGCACGCAAGCGGACCCGGAAACTTGACGGGTGACAGGAGAAGAAAAGAAACACGAAGTGATCCTTCTTTTTCATGTCAACTCGGTAAACAGAGGCACGTGTTGATTCAAAACTTTCTTTCAGTGCAGCGGAAGGTCCCAAACGACAAAAGGTTGGCATCTTGCTTGCCGCTCGAAGAGTTGGCAGTTAGGCGTGGTGACGTAATTAAATTTATTCCGACTTTCCTCCAATGGCGGCAAACCTAAATAATGATCTGATGGCAAATGGGTTCCTTCAGCATCGCAAGAGGATGGGTGAAATACGTGGTACCTGCAGTGTTGTCTCATCGCGAAGCCGACAACACTTTATGGACACCATTGCATCACGTTCATGTGTCTGTCACCAGGCATATAAGAAAAACTAACGATCGATAAAAACTGTAAAGGGTACACCTTTAAGTGACATCTCATGGAAGATTTTTCCCGATACAAATTGGATAATTTTTTGCCAACGAAAAAGTGTATACATTAACTAACACAGCGTTCAAGCTAAATTGGTGAACGATCGAGAACATAAGATGGAATATGACTACTTGGGAAGTAAGGCTCAACGGGAAAAACTTTACAGCTGCAGAAATCATCCCGGTTTAAGAATTTAGGTTTACCTAGCGTCAAATTTCTGAGATAGAAATTTCTGGGAACTGCATACTTGTGTGTTACATTCTTACTACTAATTTAGAGTTTAAATTTAAAAAAAATACGAGGGAAATATTTTGAGAATAGTAAGGGTCACAGTCGTTTTAATTTCTACTTTCAGAGTCCGAATAATCCCCCGTAAGGATAAGGTCGGACGGTGTGAGGGCGCTCACATGTTTCTTACTTTGGATTCACGACACGTGAGATTAATTACTTCAGCTCTAGTAACATGAAATTTTTTCTTTCAGGTGATGATGCTTCACATTCATTAATACAACTATCAGTTGAAATAATAAATAAACATTTACTCAAATCTCAGATGATTGTGTAAGGTTTAAGCGAATACGAGTGCATTGTAAAAAAATAATTTAACTATTGTGAAACATTACGAATGGTGAGATGAAGCTTGTCTTTAGAAACTATCTCATGCAACAAAAAAATCCAAAGTGGCTTTGATGGCAACATTTACACAGATAGTGTATGCAGAAAAACAAATATTACGCTGAGATAAGCAGAATTCGCGCACGCCACAGCACGTATGAAATATGCAAGGAATATTTTAACATTATGTTTATTAATTATGTCAATATTCTCATTTTGAATCAGCACAAATTCACAAATAATAAAATAGGAGTAGCTTGACTTCAGTTCACATTCTCAATCCTAGGATTTATATATTCTCCTAGTCTCCTCTTTCGCATAACGCTAATATTACGAGGCCAGATGGGATGTTGTAACTGTGAACACATATAGCAAGATTTATATTCAATGTGCACGCATAGAAAAAGAAGTCAAAACGACAAATTATATTCCTGAATCATTGGAGTAATATTGTTGTATAACACTGTGAGTTAGATACAGCTTGAAACAGAACTGGTGATGACGAAGAAATCACATCGATGCAGAATAATAATCTAAGATATGTGGAGATGTTCACGAGAAACTTCTGCTCAATCCGCGCCGATCCTGGCACATCCCAGAGGCCTTCGGGATTAAGACTGCAGACGCACGCGAAATCGGAAGCTCTGAGACCCTCGCTTACCACACTCCTCTTAAAACTCCCCAGCCCTCTAGAAAGCTGACGACGAAACGCACTCACCTGAACGAGATCCGAAGTGTTTTGCGACTTGGCGAGCGCCTTTGTCTTGTTGTCCAAGAGGACGATCCTCTCGGCGCCGAGTCCCAGAAGACGAGCCGCCTGCAAGGAGAGAGAGAGAGAGAGAGAGACAAGGTCAAGGGATGAGCAGTACGACCCGTGGAGAGGGTTGGAATATTTCCTTCCCCGCGACTCTGTACTGATACAAATAATTTCGTTGGCAATACGCGAAGAATAAGTCCAATGCCTACATTTATAAAGGCATTGAAAACTGTACAATTCGTATTTTAATCACCCGATTATTTAAGTAATTGGTGAGGTAAATTAGACAAAGAGGAAGAAAAGGATGGAGTTTTATATGGAGTTGAAGAATGAGGAAGTTGAAATCCCTAAAATGCAAAGAAAACGAGTGGAGGAAATATTAAAAGGGAGGGGAGTGAAAAGGCCATTATAAAAGGGATAATGTTCGGTAAGCTGAGTAGGGGAAGGAAGAGAATACGAGGTGTTTCAAATAGGATTAAGGCAGGCGGAAATTTCCAAAGAAATGAGGAAAGAAATAACTAGAGAATAGAGCTAACAAAAGGAAATTCTTACAAGGTAAATAGTAAGGGACTGCCCAAACCTACTTTAGCATGTAGGATACCGTGAATGAAGCCAAATAACGAGGGATTACACTAATTGCTGCAATGTCAAAAAGTTAGTGTTAGAGTTACCTATCCAGTGAAAGAAAATATCATTATAAAAATGAAGTAAATAACTGAGAGCTGAAAGAATAAATGACAGAAAGATGAGCTTGAGCATCCAAGTAAGAGGCAGTGAACAACTGATAGAACACTTGTCTCATTCCAACAGTTTTTTTAGACATGGAAAATGGACATGGCGTAGTGAGCATTAGAAAAAGAATTCCGTAAGCTAAAGAAATACTTACACTGAGGAAGGAATTTATTACATGAAATTGCTTTAAAAAACTAATTGAAAAATAAATGAAGCGTTTTTCTTTATGTTTTTAAATACATATTTGTCCAAGGGAAGAGTATAGAAGTCGGTTTAGACGGCTTTTGATATCTACCTATTGAGAAATATGAAGAGACTAAATGGACCGAAAGGAAGATAAAAGAATAAGTGCTGGGCATACATGGGATGAAAGTCATTGCCAGGAGTAATATGAAGTGGGCAGGGGATGTAGATGGAGGAGATATTGGGTGAAAATGGAATTACAAACACCGTGATAGAGGGAAGACAATGCAGGGGGAGGTACAGAAATAATATTTTGGCTGGCATGAAGATAGATGGAATTATGTAGGTCTGAAGTATAATATAGTGAAATGAAAATTATATTTATTTATTTTAAGCAATTTTTAGAAATAATAAGTCAATGAAGACAACGCCATTGTGTGTAATATCTTTTAGAGTCCATCTATAACCTACCTTTGACCCATGGAGTACTATTGAATACGAGGCTTACAAGCCAAAAGGTACCTTCTGAAGCCTGAAAGTGAAGAAACTTTAAGAAATTAAAAAAACAGGGCGGTGCCAATAAATAACAGTAGATTTTTAGATGATCTGTAGGATAAGGTTATGTCGACTCATCTAATGTACCTCAGTAAATTCTGGTGCTACACCCCCTGCCACACACCTTTTTTGGTGGCTCGCAGGGTATTATGTAAATGTAAATTAAAAACACAATTAATATTATTTGGTAATCTACCGGTTAAGGTAGCTTTTAGATGGACACAACTACCAAAAAAATATTTTGACTCCTAACAAAGTACAATCCAGCAACCTACTCTACATCAGGTCCCTCTTCATCTCTGTGTACTTCCTTCCTCCCTTTATCCCGACCAACATCCCTATCCTGTTCCTGCTCTTTCCTCGTTTGCCTAACATTCTTCCCTCTATTACTTTCTTCAACATTCCACTACCACTCAATACGCCTTTCATCCATTTTTCCTGCCTCCATAGAATTTCTCTTAACAAAACCCTCTCCTCAACCACCATCACCGGTACTTCCTCATTTGTTTTCCTTTCGGTCCATTTCACCTTCTCCATTCTTCTCCACACCCACATTTCAAAAGCCTCCAGTTTACGTCTATCCTCCTGCTTCAGTGACCACGTTTACGCGCAGTACATAGCTATGCTCCATATCAGAGTTTTTATGAGTCTTGTCTTAACATCCCTACTCAGCGTCCGCTTCATCAACTCCCTCCTTCTTGAGAAAGCCTCCTTGCTTAGCACAATTCTTCTCCTTACGTCCCTACCACTTTGACCGTATTGGTCCAAAACACTTCCGAGATACGTTAACTGTTCTACCTGCTCTATTTTTTCCTCTCCTATTTTAATATTTAGCTTAGCCATTTTCTTTCTGGAAAATCGCATAACCTTTGTTTTAATAATATTGATTCTCATCTCATATTTATCGCACTGAACCTTCAATTCACTCAGCAATGCTTGCAACCCCTTGGCTGACTGAGCAACTAATGCTTGGTCATCAGCAAACCTAACCGATTTTACGAATTCTCCTCCGACTTTCATGCCTTCTTCCAGTTCTTCCCATGCCTCTTTAATGATTTCCTCCACATATACGTTGAACAGCACCGGTGACAATGGGCAACCCTGCCTTACCCCTCTTCCTAATACTGCCCATCCGGACTCTCCGTTCCCCAATCGCACCTGAGCAGTCTGAGATATGTACAAGTTGCGGATCAGTCTCCTGTCCCTCCAATCTATTCCAATTTTCTCCAATATATTCATTAGTTTAATAGCCGACATATTTTATCAAACTGAGTGGAGGAAACTAGCGAATGATGTGCTAAACGACCGAATGGTTTTATGAGGCCGTGATTCAAGAATAAACTGTGCGTAGCGTGTAAGGTTCCTTATAACAAAGCTAACTGCAGTAATATTTACAATTCTGATTTTTCACATTCTCCTAAAAACCAACGTGCAAAAACTTACCCGTTTAAACCGAAATCCATTAAACTCTCCAGCGAGTGGAAAACTTTTCTCTTCAAGAAGATACTTTTCACACCGCAGAGCGGCCACGGGTAAACTTGATAAGACTCCAACGGCTTTTAAACTGATTGACCGGTTGAGGCGGTGGAAAATGCCAAGCCCGTTCCTAATTTAACTGTTGAATGACTAAGTGGATAGAGAAATTAATCGGCTGTGTAGTCGTGAGCTGTTTTTGTCCATTGCGCTGAAAAAAGCTCACTGTGAGTAATGACAATAAAAGAGAGAGTATGATGGGGGGGAGTAGAACGAGAGTCACCATTAACTAGTCGTTCCCGACAACATTGCCGCGAGAGATGACTTGTATAGATAACAGCTGTATCCTTCAAAGGTTGGGCGATAAGAGCAATTAATTTCAATCAAGTAAAAAGAATGTAAATTCAGGGTTACATCAATTATATATTAGGGTGTTGATGCAGAAAAATAAACCCTAATGGATACTATTGTTTAGAATGAGTGGAATGAAGACAATGGTATTACCTCATCGCGTCACGATAAATGGAATGCCGGTTGAAACCACGTGATTCATTACTCCAAAAATTGCAAAATACCACTCGTTTTGTAATGTGCTAAAGTAGGATGGCCACTGCTTGACATTGTTGTGTTTAAGCAATTATCTTTCGAACAATTATCATCAATTGACATTTTTTCGCGAGAAAAATATTGAAATTTAGCCACTGGTGATTCTACACTCCCGGAATTCACTTCCTGAGAAATTTAAAGCAGTACGAGAAAAATTAACTCTCATAAGGCTAATAATGGATGATTTCGTTTTTTGAAAAGCCAATTAATGCACGGGAGTCTCATTAGAAGTGAATTGCATTCCCTCCGTTTGACCATTTTCGACCATAACTGAATCATAAGGAAACATAACTCAATGAAAATGATATTAATTGTCCTCATATTTCGATGGACATCCAAACCAAATCAATATTTTTGTTTCCGCATGCAAATTTTTCCTTTCCATTCCTGCGCATATTGCAAAAACCTGTCTGCTCTGATATTTTCTACAATTCATCATCATCGTGATCTGCAAGAGGGGAATGTGTCATTGAGCGATTCACGTATTTTTGTCGCCTTAAATTATAACGGAGGTGGAATTTGCCTGAAGTATACGTTAAGCAACGACTTGTAAAGACAAAATTTCTTTTTTCCAAATGAATATAATTGACAGAATTTCATCCATCCGTATTGCAACTATTAGTGGAAAGGCAATCAAATTGGATCAAGAATTTGTGCCAAATTCATTGCAACTCAATTGCCCTCTCCTTTTCCGAGGAAACATGTACGAAATGTGTTAAAAAAATAATGAGAATCTTAATTTTTCGAACAATAATATCTATCTATTCCTATTTATTATTATTCGGACAATAATATTTATTTATTCGTAAGTGCGTCTGTATGCTACGTTACTCTGATTCGTGGCCCCCTTGGCTTTTTAACTTCCCTCGAGGCAAGAGTCTACTCGCGACGAAACAACTGCACTACCGGAGTCTCCTGGGGGATGGACAAAGTTTAGTAGGAAGACGATGCATTTTTGGGACTCTTCTGAGGCCTACCACAAAATTCCACCACATACCCATTCTCTCCTCACCAACAAATTCAGACAAAGTTGAGAAGGGAGATGGGTGATTATGGACGCGTAATGAATAAACGCTTTCTCACCTTGGGACCCTCCGAACCTCTTGAATCCCTAGTTTGAACAAGGGAAAGCACAAATGAATGAATACAATGAAACAAAGAGACGGAGACTCACGTAAAAGTTAGCGCTCCGCGGGCAATAGACCGGGGAGGGATCGCCCGACGCATTTACACAGATTTTTGTTTTCAACCGAGGACTGGGACGCGAAAAGAAACGCAAATTGAATGAATTCACGGTGTCGATGATGCTTTCCACATCGATAAAGAAAAAAATGGAACAGTATGGAATGACTAAAATATACTTTTTGATTGAGGTTTAGGATTAAAAAAATGTGATGGGAGTATATTTATATGTTTCAATAACTCTCGGAAAATCGCGGAAAATCCAGCGACATGGGCGCAGAACTTTAGAAGGCGATGAAGAAAAGAAGAGAAATATTAAATTTTTATAAAGTGGGAGTCCGTTGGGTTTCACACTACGTGGTTGTCTTGTTTCTGCGGGGTAGTGAAACTAACGCTACATTCAGTCGTCGCGGGACCGCCACCGTGAAAATAAAAATCACCACTCTAACACAATGGTGGTGCACATTATTCTTTTCTGCCATTTTTGATAGAGTTTAAAAAAAATAATAAACCTTCAGACTGCTGTTGCCTAGTTACCGAGTTATGGGCGACCCGATATCCAAGAACATTATTCTTCAGTTAAATCCACGAGTGTTTATTATCGTGGAATCCTAGCGGGGCCGTGATGGACGCGACTGCCGAAATTTGCGCGTAAGATGATTAAAAAATTGTTCAAGCGATAACTTTCGAGAGAAAGGACGTCCCCAATTGTCGAATTCTCCACTTAAGAGCCTTCAAACGACGAACAGATGACAGAAATTAGACAACAGTTGACCACGTGGTAATCTAGTGGGTTAAGAGTTTAGCTCATCGGACTCCGGATGACATCTTTGGACAACCCAAAGGAAATTCAAGCGGTGCTATTTTCAGGTGACTATAAACTCTTGTGAAAACCGAATGATGGCACACGGAGAAAACCGTTCCCCTACAGAAAATGTGTGGATATCGTTTCCCTTGGTCATGGTTGCCGGTGAGATCAATTGCCAAATATCAAAACCTATTTTCATAATTATTACAACGGCTGGACTGTGTAACTAGAAGTAGGGATGGGAGAGGGGTAGGAACCCGGTGCAATTACCTGGGAGTCTTATCATCAGTAAACAGGACGATATTATCCTTCACTCCGCGGTGTGAAGACTCAGATGAAATACACATCCGCGTTTCCAACGCGATCGAGGAGGGTTGGTGGGTCGGCGTTATCCTTTGCTTCTCTTGAACCTAACCTGTCCTTCTTAATGTCTTCGCAATTTCTACTTGCCATTTGAAGCCGAGGGTACCATTCCACCTCAAAGCTTTCTTTATTGTATCATTGTTTTAATTATTATTATTGTGAGTGTTGATATACCGGTCGAGGTAGGTTTAAGATAGGCACACTAAGTAACCAACTTTCAGTGAAATACGGGTACTCTGTTCAATTCTGCATACCTTCTACCTTCATTCATTCCGTTGGGTGCGCCTATTCTTGTTCTCCCCTACCTCGTTTGCCTAACATTTTCCTCTATTTCACAGACGTCAACGTCAATCAAAACGCCCTGCACACATCAGATTTCTCCCTACAATCCTTTCACCCCTCCCCCAAAACTAGGGTTTCCGGGTGGGAATTCCTTTCCGCCTCTCTCGGGAATTTTTTCCGATTTTCCGTTCCCGAATCCAGAGAAGAGTTGGTCGGGAGATCGGGAAAATCGACTTCTTGAACCGATAAACACCCAAAATAGGAAATATACGCACTAATTATACGGTATCTATTAGGCATTCTTCCTATTTATCGCTATTTAAAGTTACAATGTTACCCTCCACCAAACATGCATGCGTGACAACAGAATCAGATGAGCAGCAGATCACATGACCAGCTAATTTTAGCTAGCCCTTCTAAATCGAGCACATTTGGTCATTGAGAGCAGAAAACAGTTTACTTTTACACAGAGAAATATTGATTTTCACAACTCTGGATTTGATTACATAGTCATGTAGGTCAATCGTACAAAATGAGACTTCATATTCTAGTTTGCATTTTTCATTTCTTAACATCCCTCCTCAACATCCCTGTCATAAATCCCTCCTCCTTGTGAAAGGTTCTGTGCCTAGGGCAATTCTTCTTCTTAGGCTCCTTCTAATTTTGACAATATTGATCCAAAACACTTCCTAGACAGGTAAAATTTTCAACTCGCTCTAGTTAGTTCTCTCCAAATTCAATGTTTAACTTAATCTTCCACTTTCTTGAAAACCTGATGGTCTTTGTTTCGTTTACATTGATTATCGTCCCATAGCAATCACAATAGATCTCTAATGCTCTCAGCAATGATTGTTAACCACTTGAATGATTGACTAACTAAAGCTTAATCATTCGCAAATTTGATTTAATTTCCTATGTGCATTCGTTTCCGTCTCCAGCTCATCTCAAGTCTCTCTCGACATTTCCTCCGCATATACGTTGAAAAGAATCACCCTAGAGATCGTTCGAACAACACATCGAGACTATAATCCACGAGAAAGGCATCCTAATCATAACAAATGTAATAATCATTCGTCATAGAAGTGGAGCATTTGTTTTAATCCATATCACCCTAAGCCCCATCATATCCCGAGGAAAACTGATGACTATGAGACTACAGAGTACGCCATTGCACTCTATACCTATCACACAATTTTCTCCGTAATAGAGTACCTGTTCCCTCTCGCTTCCCACGTAGGAGGATACACCAATCGAGTTAATCCGAAATGAAGTAATATACGTTCTTGAGGGCGTGGTGATTTTTTTTGGCACTCTAATGTTGTATTTTATGTGCCGAAGGCGTAAATTTTGAACGCTCTAATTCTCTGAAAAATTACTCTTTTTACCAAATAATCATTATTTACGTCAATATAGGTACTGCATCGATGAATAAAATTAAAACTCACCACCTATGTGCAAAACTCCATAACGATGTGGTGACGTAACTCTGGAACAGAGCTATGCTTGAGCCCATCATCAGCATGATAGCAAAAGGTAATTACTACGCAGTAAGAAAATAAAAAAAAGAAATGTGTAGAAGAAAAAAGCTATAGATAGAGGCTGGTGAGAGGGTGGGAGAGAGGGAAAAAAAAGCGCCGGAGCTTGAGCGGTAACTTCCTTTGTGGAGAAATCGCCGCGGCGAGTGCAGAGCGGGCGTGAAGACTGGGGCGGAATAATCGGCGGGAAGTAGCGGGAGGGAGGAGGGACGGCGGTGAGGGGCGAAGGACGCGCCGGGGGAGGGGAGAGGAGGTTCTAGTGGAAAGGGTGGTGGAGGGATGGGACGGAGGAGTGGATGTGAGGGAAAGTGCCGGACTAGAGGGTGGTGTTGCCAGGGAAGGAGCAGCAGGGGGACCGGGCCTTTTATTTATAAAACAATATTTGCCACCGAACGTGAATAGAAATATTTAATTAATATTTTTCGAGAAAAGCACTAATGTTCCTACTTTATCGCTACATGTTTCGTCCATTCACAGAGCATATACACCTACTTCATGAATCAAAACTCTAGGGAGAAATCATTTAATTATAAGAATCGATTCATAGGATTTTGCCTAATGATTTCCAAACATTAATTGAAATGCCTATGCATATCGAAATACAGGACTATATCGATTATCCGAATCCCGATTTTACTAACGTCCGCATTATTATCGGTACAAATTTACCTATTTCCGCATATACCGACACAGTGCATGGATATTTTTCGTGTAGCTGAACCAGGTCGTTTCAACTCGAGAAAGGAACGTTAAAATTCGAAAGCGAACGTCAAAAATAAAAGCTGGAAGTAAAAGATAGCCAAATTTTTTTTTTGAAAGAAAAGAACAGTAAATTGATTACGGAAGTATTATTTTCGAAGTATTAACAAAAATATATAAAAATGAATACAAAAGAATGGCCACATCTATTTTTTGTTCGAATAAGTATATCCAGTCCGAATAATCATAGTTTTTGATTACCCAAGGTTATCTTAGTCCACTTTACCTCGGATCATCAAGCTTCCTCTAGTGGTATGTGAGTTTGTTTTTTTTATCTCTATCCTTAGAGCCAATAATGGTAACGGTAGATAAACGTTATATAGTCTTAAGTCATCCGTTCCTATATTGCTGCGCTAAGAAACCCAACGCATTGGTGCACTCTTCCTACGTCGGTATTCACCACAATTCTCTCCACAAGCCCGTCTGTGAAGAGAAATGCGTAAGGACTGCCAATTATTCCCGTAGAAAGTGAGGAAGCAGAGACGAGGAGTAACGGATTTAGACGAGATAAACGGAACAAAGCACAGAATTGGGACGAAGTAAGCATCTCCTCGTGAGTGGATCTCGTACGGACGTGGTCAAAATATTTCTTTTCCAATCGCGGTTTGCATAAGGAAAGATAACCATTTTTTAAAGCAATACACTTAGCACATTCATTCCCCATTTTTTTGTCCGACATTCCAATTTAATTTGCAATCCAGATTTGAGGCTCGTCATATGTAGATGGAATTGAATCAATATTGTAGGGAAGGTTTCCAGAAACGGGGAACTGCCAGAGAAGGCCCTCACAGAAGATTTAATGGGAGAGGTATTTAAGTGGCGTCCATACTGAAGGACGCCGTGCAAGGAAGGGTGTGAATGGAAAAGGGAATTTTAGGGAGTGGCATAAATTAATGTTAGGTTAGTCAAAGATGGTAATGTGGTGCGAAAAACGTTGCTCATACTGTTACGCGAGTTTTAAAAAAGAGCGGAAGGCTGAGTACTTATTATAGAAGGTCATACAATTACTTTGTAGTATAAATAATTATACATATTCACAGGTTCAGATTTATTAAGCATTATTTTTCCCTTCCGAATGAATTACCGAGAAAAATATTACTCTAGCGGAATAATACTTACTCCGACGTTTCTGAAGTTTTGAAGTCATAAATCATCTTAAGATGACTATATTCCAGCTGAAGGAGACATTTTTCTTAGATAGATAGGTGGGAATTAAAAATTTAATTCACTAGAAATTTGATTGTTTGATTTAACCATTGATTGTTTTTCAATTTTAATTCCACCATATCATCCAAGCCTTCGTAATCTTTGATTTTCTTAATTCTGTCCCTATTCTAATTTTTGGCTTGGAAATAAATAAAAATGGCGTAGCTATAAAAACGAAATTATTATTTTTTGCGTGGAAGTAAAAACTATACAATTGCATCGTGATACATATCTTATTTTATGCTTTTGTAATTTTTTTATATATCCACGAATTTATTTTTACTTTCCTCTTGGCAAATATATTTTAGACATGTTTCCTATGAATTATCACATTTTCTCAATATGAATGATTTTTTTCGACATAAATTATTTATTTATCTGACAGTTACTCCGAGATATCATACTAAGACCTCCATCAATGGGTTTAACTTAAAATCAATAGCCTAATACGTGTTGACGTGTACACGTATCGACTTCATTGATGCCTGGCAGTACTCCCTGGTTTTCTTATTCGTCTACGCGAATTACTTTGAAAGTGTCACGCAAGGCCAACTCGTAAAAATAAATATACTGGCTATTGAATTAATATTTTATCTATCTATCGAATGGGAAAATGTTTGTTTTAATACCAAAAAGGCACAGTGCATTAAAAAATAATGATTGGAGCAATGCTTTACCTTAGAGTCACGTCCAAACAACGGGAAAGTTCCTGCAGTTATATACGACCTATGTTTGACCCGAAGATTTCAAATCATCAGGAAAGCAATCGAAACATGACCACTTCATAAAATAGAACTTAAAATGTTCAGACATGGTATGATCTGAGAGTACCCAGGTAAAGGACTTTTTTGTTTTTCCATGCTTCTCGCCCTCCAACCTTCCCGATATTATCTACCCTTAAAACCACTAGTATATTTCCACACTTTAACTGAGATGAATATTTAGTTAGTGCAGTTTAATTTAATGGCGAGCAGGGCTTTCCTTACATCGAGGATTTAGGCAGACTTTAAAGGTACACAGTATTCACTAACGGTTATTAGATTCTCGAATAGATTTCCACGACAGGATCCGAAGTCACATCTTTCTCTACTTGTGCGATTCCGGGTCTAGATGCTGTCAATGGGGTACGTACACTACCTATGGAATAAAAGGTTCCCCTCTAGATTTAACCAAAGACTGCATGCAACCAAAAAGTTGGATCGAGGTCACCGGTCACTATGATAACCTGTGTCGAGGGAAAATCACACAAAGAGATAGGGCGGTGGTGGGGGGCGGAGAGGTAGATTGATTACTTTTAGATTGGCGGCAGTGATTTTATATAACGTGCTGGTACCCCAAGAATCACCAGACTTGGGTGAGACTGCAGATTTTCAGAGGTGTCACCTAGAATCGAATCTGGACTCTCCGGTCAAGAGCCAAAGACTTTCTGCTGCGCCTACTCTGGTTAGATGCGTCCTTTTACTTCACTCAGTCGTCAAGTGCAACGTGTTTTGCTCTATATTCTTCCTCTCTTCTCTCTTAACTGGCACTAATGACCCAAATCAAATTGAAACCAGAGCACTCTCACAGTAATGGAAATAGTTAACTGACTGAAAGGATGAAGCAACCAAAAAAATATTTATCAAATCACAAACTTTAACTCATCGGGAAGGATTAAATACGAGCCATAAAATAATGATTCGATGTGTAGAGAAGTTTATCGGAACGGATATTATAAAGCAGATGAATATATCACCAGAAGAGTGAAGTACGAATAAGAATAATTTTACATAGAATATATTACAAACTGCGGGTCGCAGTGGTCTAGCGGGTAGAGCGTTGGACTACTGACCGGAGGGTCCCGGGTTCGATTCCCGGGCAAGGGAATTCACCTGCAGCTCCACCCAAGCTAGTTGATTTTTCTGGTACCAGATTTTCCTGGGAAACCATAACCGACACAGGGAAAGGAACTGGCCCCCCTACCCTGATGTGTGAATATTCACACGCCGTTGGGCTTGGTACACGGGTGAGCTCTACCATCACCTACTAAACCGACCTTCGGGTTGATTACTGTGTTTATGGTTTTTTTATATTACAAACTGACAAGAAAATTCGATTAAAATATCCTCAAGCGACGAATTTATTGTACACATTTCAAACGTAACGCATGGAGGGGAAGGATTTCAAATGAATTCCCTTATGCGCTGGCCTACCTCATTTTTCGTAAAATCACACCGGGAAACAGTTATGAGAGTATAATCTACAAAAGATGCTGACTTTCCGAAAGAAATTTCAATATGACAGATATCCTTACAAAGTTCGTTCGAATGTAAGTTTCATCAAGAAAACGCAAACAGGGCAAATCAATTAGAATACATAAAACAATAATACACCATGAAAAAAATGCTGAAGTTTAGATGCTATATATGAAAGTGAGGACGACCGTTCACCAATTTGCAACAAGACAATGAGTCTTTTATCAAAATAAATCACCAAAAGCAGTGTGGTCCAAAACGGAGATTCCCAAAAAATAGAAATAATAAAGCAAGATGGGTAAATTAGAGCAAACAGAACACTTCAATTATATAGGAAGTCATTGGCATTAAAAAAATTCTAGTAACCTGTGAGTTAGAGCGAGAATTGAGTTAACTAAAGAAGCTACGATGAGAAAGTTGATAATAGGTTTATTCGGTTTAGAAACACTAAAAGATATATAAAAAACTTCTGCATGGAGCATGTTGTGGTGCGGTTCCGAAAGTTGGTCGTTAGGAATGTGGAGAGTGTAAAAATATAATATATAGAAAGGCAAACAATACGTACTAGGTATTTTAGAAGAAAGAAAAACCTGCTCGGGGAAAATTCGACGAGAAAAGATGCACGTGAAGAACTACTGCGTGGTTGTGGGATGTTGAAGACTGGAATAAAGGGGAATTTGTTGGGTATGCGAGGACGGGGCACATAAAGATAAGGTACGGACGGGGAGGGGCATAGAGAGTATATGAAGATGAAAAATGCTTTTTTGTTGTGCAGGATGTCATGATATGCATTTAGTACAACGTAAAGCAGGACAGTTCAGCTGTGTTGGGCTCCCAAGGGAACCTGTGCAATAGATTTTCCTGGTCCATCGGAACATTGATAACAATACAAAATGACATCACTGCACCATTCAATAAAAAAAAACACTGGCAACTTCAACGAGAAAAGATCACTCACTGTGGGACGAGCCCTAAGGGACGGAAAAGGTCGGGAAAAATATACCGAAAAAAACACGAAACGCAACGCTGAAAGCCCTTGTCGCGGCTAATGCACTGGAGGCAGGATGCTGAGCGGTTAGGCTCGTAACACGCGTCGAGCGGGTTGAGGGTAATGGCGAAGAGATGATGGGGACGAGGGGAAGGGGGAAGAAGGGGAGGGAGGTCGGACTTCTTTTGAGTCGGATACGCGCGTCTTTTGAGTGATTGAGCTGGAAAGGAAATCGCCTGCATTAGCCAGTGGGGGAGTGGGCGTGGGGGAAGGAAATGCGAGTTAGTTGCGTAGGCGCCGTCCTGCCATGCGAATGCATTCTGCTGAATGGACTGGGCCTAGCACGGGTCAACGGGAGTCGGGGAACGGGATGGGGGGTAGGAGGCGGGAGAGTCGCCGAGGAGCCCGCTTGAGAGAGGTCGAAGACGAATTTATTGCAACTTCTTGAGTGTCCACGAGATGTTCCACAGATGACGACGACGGTCTTTTTTAAAATGAGCGTCCTTAGATAGGAAGGGATAAAACCAAGGAAGTCAAGGCTAAATATAGTAGAATTTACTCAGAAAAAGAAATATTAAGAACATATTATCATGTATGGAATAATTATGATTGTGGCTGAGGCGAAAGAAGCATGTAAGTACTGGACGATACGAAATAAATTTGCGAAAGGGATTGAGGGCGCTAAAATCACTTACCTGTACAAATAGGCTTTTTGGACTTTGCCTGACCCATAACGAAACGGCGAGATATATTTACATATACAGATGTTGTAAATTACAACTTATATTAATTTTCCCATCGAAAGTGTTCTGTTAATTAAATGTATTATGACTACGTCACGTATTATGCATTAAAGATGAATTTATAATTTCCACTTGTTCCAAATGTTTACCAGCTGAGAAGACAATTTTGGGTTAACTTTTGAGGCGAGGGAACATTAAAAGATGATAAAAGAGCGGGAGGTAAATGAACTCTCCCCTCAAAAGGCTAACCATCATTCATTTCAATGTTTATAAACGTCGGGAATTTTCGGATATTAACGGTGTGCACTTAAATATGGGACTAGGGTCAAAACGATTGGCTCATTAGAACATAACACGAAGATGGTTTGAGTCAAAAATCCTGTGGTGGTCACAATGGTGGATGTTTACTTAGCTCATCAATTAGAAAGCCAATACCTCTACTTAAGTTAACTAGGAGAAGCCTCCAACCACTTTCTCCTTTCAAAGAATCTCTGGCAAATGCCACAACATTGACTTCATTGGAGGCCGCACCAATACGAACTATTTCAAAATGGAAAGTTTATTCGCATATACCAGGATTCGAACAAAGATCCATCGATTTTCGGCAGAGTTTTTTAGCTAGATAAACTATTGAGACGGCTTTGTCAATTGCTTTGCAGTTTTAAAGGAATAAGAGAGTATTTTAGACAGAATTAAGATCAAGGAGACAATAGTTTAAATGGAAAATGCGTATACTTTGAAAGCGATTAGACATTTACACTGGAATGGGAGCCTCGCCATTGGCTAAACCACTCGATTGGAAATCGAGGGATCCGGTTCCAAATCTCGATCTAGGTAAATGATTTTTAACGTTTTTTTTAAGTTAATGGCATGCTACTGACTACTGTATTACTATTGATATAACTAGCGTTGCTTTTCCCTTCCCTTTCAATGCATTGGCTAACAAAAATACCTACTTTCTCCCTTGAAAATGGGTTATTAATCCAATCAAAATATGTTCACATGAGCATATTTACGTCTTAAATTATGTGACGACGGCTCGTCGCGATCTCACCCAGTTTCACGCTCAATTTAGTTCGGCCTTTTTCAAGTAAAGTTCTTACGTTATGTTCTTCAATTGAAAGAACCGGCGGCCTATTGTGCGTGTTCCCTTCTGCTTGTGCGTCATGGCAGTGGAATGTGTGAGAGCAACATAGGAAGGAAGCGTTTAGTCACTCGATTGGGGGATTTGGACACGACAAGCTAGTCACGTGAACCGGAAACGTTGGCTATGTCTTCGGCTGCGAGGGAGCAGCAAGCGATTGATGCGCGTTCGGAAATCCGACGTCGGAGAAATTACTTAAAGCTCTACAGCCGGTACATACATTTATGAGCAAAAATTGGAAGTCACCCAATTGAGTTTGGCAGCAGGAGTAGGCTCCAATAGAAATGGATGAGGAAAGGAATTTAATGGGTTGGAATGACTTGAGAACTTTGTTGAGAACCGATGTTCTAGCATCACTTAAATGATAGGATTCTGGACTTAGTGAGTCGTTAGAGCGTATTGTTCGTGTTGGAACTGCATTCATTAAGTGCATAATTCTCTCATTCATTTCTTCAAATTTTCATTCGCCATCAAATCGAACAAGATATGAATTAATAATTATTGCATTTCGAAAATGAACCCACGCTCTAATTCCATGTTATGCTATAATTTCAAAATTATTTATTTAAATCTGCTGTTGACAATATAATTCCTAGCTCATGTATATGGGACTTAGAAGGATGGAACTTTAGATGATGTCATCGTAGTTTGTGAGGAAAAGCTCAACTCCCAAAACGCCGGAAAAGAAACCAAGTCCATGGCCGAATTGAATATGCTGGACGATTCATGAGGTTCTAATCATGCATCTTACACGATATTACGGGATTACTGGCGGTTTCCATAAGAAGGAATGGGATTATCTTGCAGGAGTTACTAATCTTGAAAGGGTTCAATAAAAAAAAATGAAAAAATTATTTTCATTCATTCATTTCGCGGAAATACATGTCACAACATCACGGATAACGAAAGTTTGAAGAAAATGAGCAGCTGAATTCCACGCCCCGGCTACTAATTTTTTTATTTTGTTCGATTTTTGAAATGTAAAGGGTCTGTAAAAATAGAGCAGGTAGAACAGTTTACGTATCTTGGAAGTGTTTTTGGACCAACACGGTCAACGTAGTAGGGACGTATGGAGAAGAATTGCGCCTATGTACTTGGCGGAAATGTGGTCACTGAAGCAGGAGGATAGACGTAGATTGGAGGCTTTCGAAATGTGGGTGTGAAGAAGAATGGAGAAGGTGAAATGGACCGAAAGGAAAACAAGTGAGGAAGTGCTGGAGATGGTGGGCGAGGAGAGGGGTTTGTTGAGAGAAATCTTATGGAGGCAGGAAAAGTGGATGAAAGGCGTATTGAGCGGTAGTGGAATGTTGAAGAAGGTAGTAGAGAGGAGAATGCTAGGCAAACGAGGAAAGGGCAGGAACAGGATAGGAATGTTGGACGGGATGAAGGGAGGAAGGAAGTAAATAGAGATGAAGAGGGACCTGATGTAGAGTAGGATGCTGGATTGTGTTTTGTTGGGAGTCACAAAATATTTATTTGATTGTTGTGTCCATCCAAAAACCTACCTTAACCGGTAGATCACACCTTATAATAATAAAGGGTCCGTAACACTGCTGCTAAAAGTATGAATTCCTCCAGAGTAATATGAAATTCTTCGGGCATGAGTGTGAAAAAAGGCATTGTAGTGCTTCAAGACCCTGGATATCTATAACTTCCAAGCGTTAGGAATTCCGGCTTTTAGACAAAATCTCAGATATTTGTATATGATGTAAATCAGTACTGAGAGCCAATCATAGTTGCATATTAGGTCAGGATTATGGATGACTATAGTACGCATTGGATGTCTGTCGCTGCCCTCCCTCTCACCTTGCTCCACACCTTATACGAGAGGGATATAAAATTGCAAATCGGCACGCATGGAAGTACCGCATCTACTTTTGCTTGCCTGGGTGCGCTCCCTTCCGCTCATATTCTGACCCAGTTAACCCATCAGTCAGACGCAGTCCCCTCGCTTCCCCACACTCTATCTCCTCCTTCCTGCCCATCCTGAAACCCAGGTGGTAAGGTGCGGATGAGCCCAGGGTGAGCAGATCATGCTGGATACTCAAAAGTGCGAAACATCAAGAATTCGTCTCTACTTACTCGTATGTTGATCTTTGCCAACTTCATAAATGAATCGAAATGATAAATGGCAGCAAGCGGTTGCGGTTAGCACGACAGTCGAAAGATATCGAATCACGAATTTCCCTGAATTTTCCAGATATGGTCAAAACGTTTTCTGAGTTCCAAAACCGTCACATAATACGATTGTTTTTATCCGATCCACTTTGCTTGATACACCGTCAATTGTGGCTAAAACCGAAGATTACGTCAATAATGGAATAAAAAGATATCTGGATATCCCTTTTCTGATGCGCTCTGGTATGGACGCACGTCTCACTCGAGGATTATTCCGATGGGTCTAAACAACAATAACACAAGAAGCTGAAGCAGGAATATCTCAGATAAATGGTAGCTTAACCGGCTAAAGCACTCGGCCGAATATCGAGGAATCCGGGTTCGAATCCCGGTCAAGGCGAATGATATTTACGCTCTGAAATTATTGCACAGGGATATCTCAATAAAATTAAATTTATTTCAATATTAATCGCGTTCGCCCACTACTTAATAAAGCTAAAAAATAGTCTTCATTTAAAGTTTACCAGAATAAACTCATATCAGGTAATGTTATTAGTTTTATCCAGCCGTCATTGCACTTACACGTCATCCCCTTGAAAATCAAAATTATTGACAGTTTTACTTATTCACAGTGGAAAATGTTGTGTAAAATGCATTTAAAATTATATTTTTTACATCTGCTGGAAAACTCGTTAAAACTCAGAAATATTCCCTCATTTTATCTCATATTTCGCGGTCGCGCTTATTTTCCGAGCTTTCCTCGAATATCTTGGTTATATCCGTCGCTGGCCACCCCAGAATCGATCTTGTTGGTGAGAATATAAGAACTAACTCTGTACTTGAAAAATACCTTCTCAGCAAGGAAAGGATTGCTTCTAACAATAAGATATGACCGCTTAGGTCCTACTGATTCAAAGTAGATTATAGTGGCTGCAAATACCATGCCTTGTCCTTGAATTCAACATGATGACTCTCTTATACATAAGGAAGGACATTAAATTTTAATTTTTAAAATTATTCCTTTTTAAATTTACTAAATATACTTTCGATGCCCTCATCATAAAGACAAGAAGAATGATTACAATGGGTAATTTTATTTTATACTACGAAGTTATGGGAGGCCCTCATTGAACAACTGAGGATCCTTCCATGCCCCATCAAATTCTCCCTCCGCCATCCGTCGCCCTCTCTCATTCAAAATTCATTCTTCACTTCCCCACGCCGCGCCCGCTGTCTCACTGCGTTTTGTTCCCAAACTTAGGCTCATGCTGTGTTCACAGACTTACTTTAAAGCAAATTCTCTCCATAGTTTTGTCTCCGTGGCCTTTCTTTGGCCGAGACAAATACGAATCCCGAAGAACCTCCTTTCTTAGGTTCTGAATTTCATCCAACCGCACTGAATGAATTATGTCCACGAAACCTGGGCGTAAATGGAGCTTAAATCATGGTCAAGCCTGAAAAGACTCGGTTTAGTCTCCATGTTTGTCCTAGTTTACAATTTTACGAAAATTTGGTTGTCGCTGGCAATTAATGCACATATATGAGGACCCTCAGCTTTACCAGATTCAGATCACTCCTGGGAAACCATTGACGTCACAGGGAACATAACTGGGCCTCCTACCCTGATGAGTGACTTTCATACTCTGTTGGGGTTAATACTAGGCGAGCCCTACCCTCATCTAACAAACTAACCTACGGGTAGATTAATTGTGGTTTTATATAAATACATACATATAAATAAATTAAAGTATATAAATTTACACAAGCACAAAATATTTAGAAGTAATTTTGTCAAGAAACTCATGGACGGTGAACGTTTCGGCATTAAGTTACGGCCCCTTTATCACTAGAAGAAAAGTTATATATATATATATATATAACAGAATATATATATATATATATATATATATATATATATAAAACATAAACACAGTAATCAACCCGAAGGTCGGTTTAGTAAGTGATGGTAGAGCTCACCCATGTACCAAGCCCGACGGCGTGTGAATATTCACACATCAGGGTAGGGGGGCCAGTTCCTTTCCCTGTGCCGGTTATGGTTTCCCGGGAAGATCTGGTACCCGAAAAATCAACTAACTTGGGTGGAGCTGCAGGTGCCCAAAGTGCCTTGCCCGGGAATCGAACCCGGGACCCTCCGGTCAGTAGTCCAACGCTCTACCCACTCGACCACCGCGACCCGCATATATATATATATATATATATGATTGTGTGGTGTGTGAGTGAACTGTCGACCAGTGGCAGATATCGTAATAAAAATTTAGGGAAAATGACTTAGGAATCAATTAATTATTTATGATAAGAAACTATTCCACACAGTCGAGCATGTTTCCATTAATTATAGATCAGCCATAGTGTTGAAACAAAAGGATGTTTCGATATGTGAGGGTAGAGCTCACCGCGTATTTAGTTCTACAATGTGGCATATGAAATCAAGGAAGGTAGCCCCTTCCCTGGGTTTCGCCTGCAGTTTCCTCTTGCCACACGCAGTATCACGTGGATTACATAGCTCGAGTGGAGCTGTAATTTTCCAGAGGCGTCGCTCAGATTAGAACCCGGGCCCTCCGTTCGCTAGTCAAACGCACTACCCATCCACTTGGCTTCCACACGTCACCTCACTGAAAGTGGGAACCTAAAAGGGTACTAAAATTTTGGATTATGCCGTGGACTTCTCTCTCCGCACGAACTTCTCTCCCGACACTATTTACCAAACTTGTGGTAGGAGGGAAAAAATTGGTCCATTTCTCCTTCAAACCCACCCACAACCCCTAAATAACCCCTTCGACGGCGACCCGAGGCCTTTGTGCGATATTTTTCCCCGCGGCTAGTCTTGCAGCGAGTGGGCACCCTTGCTCCCTCTCCGCCGAAGAGAGGCAAAAAAAACACAGGGGTCCCCCTTGTGAGCCCATTCGACCGTCGGAATATGCACACACAGAGGGATGGAGTGTGCGGAGGGGATGGAGAATGGGTGGGCCTTAGGGAGAGGCTGCTGGGAAAGACCTTGGTCCTTATTTCACAAGGCGAGGAGGTGAAGTAGCCAGCGAGGGTAGTCGGGTCGGACGCGATGAAGCGAGAGGGGAAAACTGAACGGGGAAGGAAAGGCTGGTGCGAGGCGGAGAGGGGGGAAGAGCTGGGGTAGAGCGATGTGAAGAACCGGGAGAGGGGTTCTCAGTTTGCCGCGAGGGGACTTGAGGATTACCGCCGAGCGGCCGGAGGGGATGACCCGTGGTGATATGAGTGAGGGTGTACTTTGTAGGTTAGGGTACACAGCCATTTATAGTTGAGCCACATACAATTTATGTCATAAAGGTGACTGTATATCCAATCTATTCACGGATGTGATATTTGTTTTGATATCGATGGGGAATGGAAAAATAAGGGATTTATATGCCGGATGAACAGGGAAGTGGAAATCTGAAAATGTATATATATATATATATATATATATATATATATATATAAATTCGTATAATTTGACCGAAACGTACAGATATATCGGAAAATACCGACGTTGTGGCCTCGAAGAATTGGATTGCGTTTCATGTGGATGGGGACATCAGGAAATAAATTCAAACCTATTCATTAGACCTTAAGTATTCTTCTAATTGAAGTGTGCCGATTTCTGACTTCAGTTACTGGGAATGACAAACATCTTGTGATAAGCATCGAAGTAAAGCAATTTCAATAAGGTGAAACAGAAGCCCTTGCTGTGGATAATGCGTTTATTTATGCGCACCCGCATAGTTGGAATTTCGCTGCACCCGCTGATGCCTCTCGAAACTCTTAGTACAAGAAAATTCAGACATAAATAACAGCAATTGCCAAAATATAGTCCATGATTCAGTAATATCCCTCGCTTAGCGCGATTTAGTACGAGCACGAGGGACTATTTACCAAAACAAACACTTTCAATTCTTCCCCATGTGTCAAAGACTTTATTACACGTAGATTTATTAAAATATAAATGAGTTAACTCAGAGTAGGTGAATTAGATTTATGGTTAATTTTTAAACGCTCTAAATTAATTATATCTGCAAGAGTCAATAGAATAGCCCATTTATTTGGCATTTGCTAATAAAATTTACAGAGCGACTTCAATTCGAATTGGAAATGGTACATTAAAAATTAAAATTTATTCTATCATTGATGGGGTTAATTTTGAAGTGTAGCAATGAAAAGATAATTTGATAAGTTCATATTTTAGCGTCATTTATAGGAGTAATTTCCAATTTCCTTTGAGGATGAATTTGAAAATTTTGAGATAAAGTTTTGGGAAAAGAGAAAATAAGTTGGTTTACCGGGAAAGACTAACCTCAAATATTTGACGATTTGAGAAAAGATGAAGTTACCAGACAAAGCCTGAGAATGGCGGAAAGGGTAGTTGGAGAAAATATTGAGATATATTTAAAAAGAAGGAGTTAGGTAAGCAAAGTAGAGAGAAATGAATACAAAAGGCCCTTTAAATGGCATTATATTTGGTAGAACTAACGAAAAAAAGAAGAAAATCAAGTGAATTTCTTGTGACGCAGAGATATAATAGTCGTCAGACACCATCCAAAACGTACCTTCAAACAGGTAAAACACTTTGAATGAGTCATATGAAAAAACACATTCATAAAAATAGACTGTAATTTATACAGAAACATTAAATTATTTATATTCAAATAGAGGTAGGTCTGCTTCCTTCAACTCCATGAAACGTAAAGGGCGTCTCTTGGTTGAAGGATTTAATGACTGGCCGAAAATGTGTGCCGTTAGTAACTCTTTTCTAATGTTGAGTAGTCCGCCTATCGGATCGGTCGTTTCAACATGGTTTCCTCGGAATGCATCGCTAATATTAAGCTGATGACGACGACAGAATTTTATCCAACCCCAAACCTCCCATATTATATTTTTCGTGACGCATTGCGATAGCTACAATGGCCACTGTCGTACTGGCAGATGGTAAATGAGCAAAGGGAAAAGCTTCGCCTAAGTATAAACTAAATACAAACAAATCTACAGTGGAGTTTGGTTGGGGGTGATTAACCACCAGCCATTAATGGACAGGAATTTATGAAAATACGATATTCTTTGTTTTTGCGAGCTGTGTTGTATAGTGTTTGTGTTTTGTCTTTTTCATTCAGTCATTTTTGTCAGTGTGTTTTGTTTCTTTCATTCAGTATTTCGTTGCTCGAGGTTTGTTCATGGAATACATTCTGCATACGAGCCAATCAGAGAGCCTTGGCCAGTAAGATTCTCCTATATATAGCGGCCAAATCGAAACAACGTAGGTGTTATTGTTTTTCAATTAAAACTTAAAATTTCTTTCACTCTACTGATGAATGACGGAAATAAAAACTTTTCGACTTAACTGAAACTGAAACAATGCAGCATGAACACGCCTCCAGGACTGGAGACCAAACAGTTGTCCATCAACACACCTATACGATGGTAATTCCCAGAAGCAGCATAGATCCTTCATCAGATAAACGTCGCGAAAGCCCAAGGATTAATATAAACTTGCATACATTGTTTGGTTTTCTTTTTCCCATAACTGTCATGGTCATATTGCCTATAATTGTGAGATATTAATCGTTCCCTCTGCGTCCGTGTTAAACCCTTAGGGTTTTCTATTTTTCGAAAGGATTAAACTGTCAATACAATCTTCATGCCTCTGTCGGATCCTGTCCAAGAGTATCTAATGGTCGCAGTACAATTTATGCTCTCTCATAACTGATTCTTAGCTCAGTATTCTTTTTTTGCGCTGTTTACTAGAGAAATTAATAATTTCTGCACTAACAGTTAAGATTTAATGGCGCAGATAATTTCTATAAGTATGAAAACTTCCATGGAGGCTTTATCCATCTCATTTAAACGTAAGCTTCAGCCCAAATAGGTTTTAAGAAGCGTTTACATCGATGATGTCGTCTAATGTCATAATTGTTATCATCTAAATAATGAACATTGACTTTCAAATAGGGAACATTATATATTTTACTGAGTAGTGATATTAAGTACATGTTGATATAAATATGGAGTTATGATCGAGATACAATTTTTCTGTTGGTGTTATTAATGAAACAAACACCATATTGTTCGTCCAAAAAAGACCCACTCGAAGGGTCCACGATGCCAGGACGAATACATTTTCCACTACGGTCACAAAAGTTAACTACCATCATTACTCCCCGCGTCGCCATCTCGTGATATCATTAAGGACGAAAGCTTTCTTGTGTACAAGTTTGGTAATGATAATTGATACGGGAATTAAGAGTTTGACCCCGCGGGGCGGCGGCAACTCCTTTGAGCAATCTCCGAGTGGGGCAAAGCAGAGGCGACGCTTGGCGCCAAGAACAACTCACTTTTTTCTTAGTCTTCCCGCGTAGTAACTCCTTCACCTGGTAAACGCGGCACCCGAACGAGGGTAGCCGTCGGCAGGTCTGCACGTAGAGCCTCTTCAGCTGGAGCTCAGACTCGTAAACGGATGTGTGGAAGAGTTTTCGTTTTTGTTCCTGCGGAAGAGAAAAGAGGACAGAAAGAGACATTAGCTATCCGATAACTAAGATATTGATAATGGGAGTTGTCCCGCGTCCCTCAAGAGATGAGCTTGGACCTATCAGGTCCAGATTTCAGAAGCAGTTTGGGTGGAGATGCTCTTCTTTTTCAACTTGGGTGATCATTACTGCTTATGGATCTCTGATCGTCTTCTGTTTGCATTGTGGAGTTGATTATAGTACATGTCGTAACTATTATTGTATTCACAAACTTAGTTACACAAGGCAAAATACCAGCAAATATTCGGAAAGTTACTTAGTGTTATAGCTCCCATGTAAATAGCAAAAATTAGAATCCCACACAACTCCTCTAGAATTCCAAGTGCAGTGACAAGCAAGGTGACCTATCGGTAAAAAGTTTATTTAGGACTACTTATTATAAACATTGATGACTGAAATTCACACTAAGTATCGCTATTTTATTTTGAATTAATTCATATTTTTTAAAAATAGTGTTGCTCACCGACATCGGTTGAATATGGTCCACACATAGATGTCATCTAGATATGAAGCTATCTTTAATAAGTTGCTCCCGTTACAAACTTCTGAGAAATAGATGTTGTGGTTCATGAAGCCGATTAACATATCTGATATCTTGCAAATTCCTGTCTACATCTACTTCTACATAAATAACCTCCGAGTCACCAAAAAGGTGTGTGGCAGGGAGTGTAGCACCATGAGGGAAGGTTAAGAGATGAGAGGGTTGGGGTTATAAATTAGGTGAGGAAAGGTGGGGGGAACCTGTAAGAAAAAAAATGTTTCCATATATATATATATATAGGTATACATATATATATACATATATATATATTATATATTCATATATATACACACATACATTCTGTTCGCACTCAACAACTAAGTGATAGCTTGTACGTTACCAAACCGTAGGAGTTATTTCGATGTTATTAGTCATATTATCCTCCATTTGTTGAAAAAAATTTTATTTCGGATGCCTCTTTGCCACTTATAAGACGAAAATATCATTAGAAAAGTCGAATCAATAGATGATTCATGTAGACTGATATGCTCGTAGGTACATGATAACACCAGTTTTAATGTCAATGGATATATAATAACCAATAAAAACTATGAGTCTAATGAGCGACAGTTGACTGGTAGCACTCTCCACGGCTGCATAAAAATAACTCTTTGTTGAATTATCCTAAGACAATTTTTAAAATTTTATAACAGATGGCATCTCGGGAAAAGGTTGCAATTTCCACTCTAAGAAGTTGATACAAGAGAAATAATTACGGTTCTAAAGCGAAAAAACTAAATTTGATCCTATGCTAATGTTATTATATGTTTTGCATTAATCCAATTTATCTTCAATATACTATACTATTTATTCTATTACCCTATTATGATTACAGCAACGAATCTATGCAGCTATAAAAATTTAATTACTATGTAGGTTCATATCTTAAAAAACTGACCAAATTGAGAAAATACATCAAGAATACCTACTTACAATAAGGAAGATTAGATCAGATATATAATGTCTTACGATTATTCTTGAGATGAAAAATGAGGTCACTGAAAATGTTAGACCACATTTGTTGACATAATTGGTTATTTGACTCACACCTTTATGGGAATGATTCATTTTATAATGAGAAAATATAACTTTGTAATTCCACAGAATTTTGTTTGGACACGGCCCGGGTTTCGACGTTCAACGCCATCATCAGATACTCTCTTATAGATATCCATTCGTATGTATGTCAACTTCAGGTAGGAATAGAAGGGCAGATTGAGAGGGAGGGGATAATGGAGGCATGGTTTGGAGGTGGTCAGTGAGGGATTGCGTAATCAAGGGAAGGGTAGAAAGCTGCAGGGGCACCCCCGTAGGGTCGCACGATGTGGTGGGTAGAGATTAGCTGTACATTGACAATAAAACCAGACCCTACATACTTAAGAGATGAAAGGGAGAGGGTGGGGGAAGAGGAGGTGTTTGCTTCACCCGAATTGTAGTTTTTGGGGGTAGGAGGTATGCGAAAATTTGTTAACAATATTTTCCTTGGATAGCACACAGTTTAATATTCAAACTGTTGTAAAACATCCATTCTATGGGCTTTGCTTACCACATGTAAAATTTCAAATATAAAGTCACATTCGTGATTATTTTCTAACTAATGTTTCTCAAAATTCGATGTCGATTGCGTTGACACGGATGGACATCATTCCAAAAAGCGATTCCCCACTCCATCAAATTAATGTTGCAGTTAAAAGGGTTTTTAGTTCGATTATTTTATAGAGAAAGGGAGTTCAAGGTGATCGCACTATCTTAAAATATGAGAGTTGAATTATGTAGTATGCAACCTACTTGAAAATTCTGGAGCAGAAAGAATTTGTGCCCAAAATATTTTCCTCTAAAACACTCTCCTCAACTTGGATGAAAAGCCCAGACTAGATCATCAGATAGTATTCGGAAGGACAGCACAACTCACGAATTGTTACTACCACTACCGATGTGGGCGAAAGTGGAAGTAAGTTGAATCGATGCATTAAGTCTTGATAATCCACGTCGAAAGTCGTAAAAAATCATCGCATGAAAGTGTTCACGAGTTAACTCCATTTTTTCGCTGAGACAAAATTTTAAACAACACAAGTTATGATCAAACGACAAAATGTTGCAAGGTAAGTTAGCCTTAAAAGGATTCAACTTTCTGATGGAATCGTCAGATGGAACCTAAAGCACTTTCTGTTTTTCAAGGCTCAACATACTATATAAATAGCAACCATCGTGTTATAAAATTTTTGGTATACGCTAGTTAAAAGAATGTATCGTTAATAAACTTAGGTACGGAAGGATAGGAATGGATGCGTTGAAAATATAAGGAAAAATTTCAAAATGTATAAATCGTTCACTTTGATTAAAAAAAAACTCGTTATTGCTGCATTTTAATGCCCATTAGCGGATGACTATGTTCAATTCACTTCAAAGCCACAGTCCCACAGTCCTTTGAATTTGTCAAAGAAATTCCAGCACATACATCATTGTCATATTCCTTCACATTTTTATTAGATAAAATTTAATTTTCTATATTCTCATAGATGTCATACCTTATTGAATAGAACGAATTTGATTCACAATAGCATGTAAAATATTTAATGATTAAAACGTCTACTTCCATTGAATTCATCAAATGGAATAATTTATTTCAGCTTGACCATTTAATGTGTTATCATTAAAAGTTTATTTTTGTTTAACTTTGATAGTTACGGCTTCATCTTTAATGCTATCGAAATGTTCACTCTATCAGAATTAGTAGTAAGTTAACAGAATCCAACGGCATCCTAAAAAAATCTGGTATCAATAGAAACTTTGCATAACATTTCTACCTAAATGCTTCAATTGACTTAACTGCCTGCTATTTTGAAATCATAAGTTTTTCCAAGAGAGATATTTGAAGAACTTAAAAAAAATCTGACCCTGGTAGACGATCAAAAATTAGGTTTTAAAAAGATATTTTCCTGCTTGATTTTTACATATTGAGTGTGATTAGCGTCAGGCGTACTAGGTGTAGAGTTGACATGAATTGACACGAAATTGAACAACCCGTCTCTGCTTAATTTAACTTTCAATCAGGTGACATTGCAGAACATCTGTGTAGTTTCAAATCTATTTTTCTCGATACCTATATGACTTATTTGGAGGAGGCTAAACCCGTTGTTGGAAATTCCATTCTGTTATCTTCGGTCTCAACTAATTCCCCGACGGCAACTGCACAATAAAGCGCCTGTCTCCATCGCCATTGCCCAAAATTATATTTCGGCACGTTCAATTTTGGTATTTTACTCTTAATCATGCTTTCCACTTATCCTCGTTATTTGACACAATTGATCAATTTCATATTGTGTCCCGCAAACATGTGGTTTTCTCTCGTTGAAATCATGCATTGCGAAACTTTTTTTAACCCACTAATCCGGCCGGCACTTTTCAGGAATGCCCTTTGCGAACGAAATTCAATTAAATACCGGATGGAGGAATAGGAGGGAGAGGAAGGGAGCGAAAAGAGACCCGCAGAGCAAAGACAAAGAGGTCAATCAACGAAAGCCTGGTACAGGTGATCGACTCGCAAGAAGAGAAGCTACAAAGTATATATTTGAATAATTTTGTGTGTATAAGCAGTTACAATGAACACATTCAACTGCATTCATGATCCATAAATGCATTCATCCAATTGCACATTTGGACGGAATAATAGTGGTACCGATTTTGGAACAAGTCTGAAAAACTGAAGGATCTCGGTTCAATTCCAGGTTTAATAAATCTTTTCTCTTTCGAAGAATCATCACCTTATCCAAAAGTCTAGTTCGTGCCCGTCTTTTTATTAAAACTAGCCTTCCAAACAAATTTGGATTGAAACGGTTCCCAACAACTAATACGCATGGGGTGTTGCGTGGAGTTTTTACGAACAAGTAATTCTCCGCCACATGACATCCTGATTCAGTCCTTCATACTATATATCTGCCTTCATGAAATCCAAAATCCTATTCTCTCCCTTCCTCCTGCTTACCCTACATTTTCAATCCTCCCATAACCTTAAGCGTTCCATTACTCTCCATCATCTCGTACACTCCTTTTTTTTCTCGATTTTTAAAATTTTGCCTGCTAAAATCCTTTCTTCGCAGATGATCTTCTAAACCTCAAAGTGTGTCCTCCTCTCCGCCCAACATATCTTCTCCTATCTTAAGCAAAAAAAATGTCAGGCTTGACTAGGTAGAATTCATTCATGATGATTGCTTTCAATGCTGTGCACCATAAAGTGATGATGCGTAGCATTGAGACCACGGCCGTCAAAAATAATAATCATTTTTATGTGAAATAGCAAAGCCTCTTTTCTCTACCCTCATCCTCCTAACTTCTCCATATCCACGTCTCAAAAAAGCCTCAAATCCACGTTGATACTCCTGACCTTAGAGGGCAATATTCCGGCATTCCAACATGCCATTTTCCTTCTTAGATCAACTTGTACGAGGTCATGAGGTCATGTACGAGTATCATTCGTCCCGACTCCAATGAATGGTGGTAGAGCCAGATTTTGCGTTATGCTGGGTTTTAAAATGTTCATTTGAAGGAGGGGGATAGAATTTCGTTATCTATCTCGTAATATAACGATAAAAGTAACACTCGAGCATCGTGAAGAACCATGACACCGTCGCAGGTCACGGACACATTCGGCAGTACGCTTCAACTTCAAGTATCAAACAAAATTTACCTTCACATTTTTAATTCCCATCTCCTCACAACTTCGTCCTCAGTTTTTCCCCCGCTCTCTCTCCCTCCAAAGTAATCCCTCCACTATTCTCCATACCCACATCTCGAAAGTCTCTCAAATACCTATCGCATATCATCCTTTTTACCCGCGAGCACGAGGGCAGGTTGGTCCTTGTGATGCGGTACTGATTCTTTTTCTTTCATTTCTATGGAAACCCCTATAGTGTGCGCTTTTGCCGTCGGCGGGCGTATTTTTGCGTACGAGTGATTCCGTGGGGCCCGCGTAGTCAAAGGATCGATGGGCAGGGAAGGAGTAGGTCGAGTGAGACGAATTGTGGCGAATTCATCGCTTCGATGAAAAAATTTCGTCCGAGCCAAGACGACGCGGGAGAGGGTTGAAGTCCAGCGGTGCGGTCGGAGTGAGCGACCACCCTCGCTGACCCTTTTACCGAGCCGCCGCCGTTGATCGATGGACCGTGCGTTTTTACTATTTTTTTTCATCTCCCCCCTCCCCTCAACCCGTCCTCGCAGCTCGCAGACCTCTCTCTCTCTCCCCGCGGCGCCAACGGCCCTCGCTCTCCTCACTATCTCCCTCCCAACGAGCTTGTGTTCAAGACGACCGGACCGCTGACCAACGGGTTGTGACGACACTCGCATTAGCTCGAAAAGAATGGGAAAGCCGAGAAGTGGAAGGGGGAGAGGAGAGAGAAGGAGAGGGGGGGGTGTTAGGGATACGACGAGAGATTGCTCTCTTTATTTTTTTTTATTCGTGCGAGGCGCACCCTGCGGACTTAATGCGGGCGAGGGCGGGGAAACGGGGGGAAAAAATATAAATCCTCACTAGGGGAGAGGAGCTAAAACGGGAATCCATCGTGAGGTGGGGGAAGAGGATGGGGGAAAATATTATGAGGGGTCTTTCTTCTCCGTTTGATCCCCAGGGCGGTGTGGGTGTGGGTGAGCGGGGTCTGGGCACGGGGGTATGGGAGAGGAGTGAGAACTCCTGCCGCTGTCCCCTTGAGTACTTCAAAGGCCCCTCGAGCTAAATGATGCGTGAGGACCTGGGAGATGGAGTGAGGTGCGGGATGGACAAAGAGGGAGAGAGAGAGCCCTTTTACACAAAAGTGACCAAATTTCCCCTTGTTCACGAAGCCGTCTCAATTCTTCAACGCACACACATATGTACACGTCGGGCGTTTGATCGCTTTCATATTCTGCGCGCAAAAACACGTGAAAAAAAATTAAAACGATCATCATCGACTTCGTCGTCTCTTTTTTTTCTACTCGTCCGAAAAAATAAAATCCTCCCGGCGCATGCCAACGGAGGCGCTCCAGTGCTTCATTAACCTGCGGACTCGTGCCCGTCCTGGCGAAAAACGTGTTAAAACCTAAAGGGGGTGGGGTTGTAGGAAAGAAGGGGGTGATAGGTCTCGGCAAAGCAACATCGGACTCCCCCGCTTCTAAACCCTTCTCATCTCAAACCCTAGCTTATTCGGGTTGTCGCTCGGACACAACATATTCCTTTCTTCCGTCGAATTCACCTGCACTTGAAAACCAGTGACGTTTGTATCGCTACACTCTTGAGTATATGAAATATAGTATATGCAACCGATACCAAGGTAACCAACTTCTTGGTTTTGATAGGAGATAGAAAACCAATCCCCTGACTTAACCCTTAATGTGTGCTTGTCATTCGTACAATCAGGGAAGGGCAGAGAACGGTTATTATCCTTTAACAGCGCTCCTTTTGTTTATCTCACAAAGTTACAGCAGCCAGGAAATCATACCACATGGACGTAAGTAGATTAGGACTGTGCTAAAAGATCAATCAAAAGTTTACACTTATATCCTATAGTAAGCAGCCGAATGTCCTGCGTAACACGCTACCGGAAGCCTTTTTCTCAAAGCTACAAATCAGTTTACAAGTCCCTGTAATTTTCTTATTCGAAAACTGCTGTCAGCAGTAGATTTTGCAACATGTATTTCTTGGCTACATTAAACAATAAGTGAATTTTATAAAGTTTTATATTATATGTAAGACTATATTCAGAGAATTGCTCAATCTACTTGTACATGTAGATTTTAAATTCGGGCCCTAAGCTACCCATTTAAACCCATTTATTTTACTTGTCTGGATGAAAATATATACATGCATAAGTGTATAACATAAAAAATGAAATTTGGTAATATTATGAAGGAATAATTATTTTTTTTTCATACAAGTGTATATGCCTTATATACAGCTACTCATCATGATGGTACACCTTTTACATTTTATCTCAGTTACCCGAGCCAGCTCCTTCGGTGTGGATGGGCGACTATGTATAAAAATAAATAAAGACATGTGTTCGTACGTATGTATACCACACATGTATGTATGGTTTATTTACGCCACGAAAACCGTGGCGGGGAAAAGGGCAGGACTCCCTTCGTTCTCCTCTGCGACCTATTTGACTCCTCTTTTTAGTTCAATATTTTCCCTTTGAGGACCGAAGACCCGCGCTCGAAATGTACGTGCGGGCTCGCTTCCAGCTGAAAAACCGGCCTCAATCATCGAATCTCGGGGAAAAATAAAAGTGCGGGTAGGCTGATCGATTGGAGTTTGGGGGAGCAGGAGAAGGGGGGTGTGCCTTCTCTCCGCACAGTCAACAGGTGGCCCGCCGGACGAGAGCCCCGCGATTCGCACGCTCCCTCCCCATCCCTCTCCCTCTTCTGACCGCCGAAACGTGCCCGCTCTCCCCTTTCCCCTCCTCCCGCCCCGTTCGCTTCATCCGTGGGGCGAAGCGAGTGCGGAAGGGAGGGTAAAGTCGAAGGGGTGGTGCATTATGGGACGGGATGGGGTTTGCTCAGCGGAGCAGAAGGCGGTACCCCCGGTGTCCAAGATATTTCGCGGGGTGTGAAGAGAGAGGGGTGGTCAGTGATGGACGTGTTTGCGGGAGTTGGGAAGGATTTTGGAGCTCGGCGGGAAGGGGAGAAGGTTGTGGGGTGGGGGGGATGAGAGCGAGAGAGAGAGAGTGGTGACAAGGGCGGTGTGGAGGGAGAGGGGACGAAGTGGGGGTTACCGTGGGGACGGAACAATATTATTAACACGAGAGTTTAGCGCGCTTGTGTACGTCCATGTTTGCGAGCCAAAAGGATCCCCCAGGGTGGGGAGAGGAGGAGCGAATAGTGAGGAGAGAGCGGTGTGTGTGTTACCCCCGGAGGGTGCTGGCTCTACCCCGAGGGGGAGGAGTTAGGGAGGGTGAGAGAAAACAAAGGGAGGGTTAATTCCTAAAAAAAAACTTCCCGCCCTCCCTCCCTCCTCTCTGGCTTTCTCTCTCTCTCTTGTTTAAATCCCTTTTTGCGTCGAAACTGGAGTCAACCTTGTGGTGAAAATGAGGTGCGGGCAGGCGTGAAAGGTCACAGTTCTCTCTTTCTCCGCAAAAGGATCGGCAACGCGAAAAAAAATAAATAATGGACCCTTTTGCGGGCACGGGGTGGAAGCGACGTGGTTGCTCGAACGCACAGCTTCACTCTTTAGCGCGTCCGTGGCTGTGCTTCCCTTCAGATTTCATTTTTTTAATACTTCCCAGGGCGTTTCTCAAGGAACAAATTTTTTTCATCTTATTGCTAAACATCCTTCCGATTAAAAAAAAAACAGGAATTTGAAAAGCGCAATGCACGAAATATACGTTAAGCCAAAAAAAAGGTTTTTTAGTCAACGTTAATGACCTTTTGCTCGATCCAAGAGAGTCCTCGACTCCACCGGGCTCAGAGCAAAAGATGGAGCAATAATATTTGTATAAATAATAAAAATATGCTACAGTTACATTAAGGGGAATAAATTGGGATTTTTTGTACAAATATCATTAAAATTGAAGTAATTACAAGATCAGATATGACTGCAGCCCTTGAAAGAAAAATTTTTGTTAAATGAACTAACTCGAAAATTCTCGGACGGACACTAATTTTCAAATTCACGAAATAAAATATGTCCTAATTTGATTGATGCCCATAAATATCAGTCGAACTATATAAAGGGTAATTTTAACAATTCTCTGCTCCCCTTTAGGTTGGGTTAAATGACATATCTTCTGCAACAGGGTGAATGACAACTATATAAACAAAAGCGAGACACTAAAAGCTGCATATACGTAGATTTAGAAAAAAAACGAAAACATACTTATCATTCTGTAAAAATTTTAAATACCGAATGCATACAAAATCGGTTTTGGAGCCGGCACCGTAGCAGTCATGAGCGATACAATGAGGATATTACTCCGAGGTTTACTTTTTACTCAGCCGACTGATTTTACAGGATGGAGGTACAAAACATTTTGTAATTACCATATCGTGATCGATTAAATTACATAACGGAATTACAGGAAAAAGTTTCCTAAAGAACTTACTGAAATTATCAGGGAAAACATTAAATGAAGATAAAAGGGAAAATACTTTTGATAGGCGATGGAATTCAAACATGAGAATGTGATTTGATGAATGTTTTGTTTGGGGTTTGGTATTTTGTAGCAGAAAAACATGAGCAGTTGATAAAAGTGATGGAAAAGTACTTAACAAGTTCGGAAATATAGTTATGGAGGAGAATAATAAAGATGTAGTGGACTGATAACCCGAGAAATGAGGGAGGACTGATGAGAATAGGAGAGGGAAAGAATACTGCTGAGAGAAATCATAAAGAAAAAACACATCGTAGTTGGGTCATATACGAGTACGTGAACGCACAGCAGCACACCAAAACCGTTTCAATCTTCTCAGGACCAAGTGAGGTAAAAGACAAAGCTCTGAGAATACAACTCCGCTTTCAAAGACAGGCACAAATACAGACTACGGTGTAAAAAACACCCCAGGGAGTTTTTACACCGTAAGTAGGGTGACCAATCGGTGATTTAAAGTTTCAGATTTGACAGAGTTTGAGTTGTTTAATGTTGCTCCTTAACTTGTACCCGGCTGTAGTATCCATATATCTCCGGGCAGACCACTTTGATCTAATGGCACCCATCCGCTAACTAAAGAATTAGTGAACACTAAAAAACAAACTTTGTCTGCTCGAAAATCATGCGCTTAAATCTAAACTCCGATAAAGTCGCTTTAAAGTCGCCGTCACCTTAATTCAACTGCTTCACTGACAAAAAGTACCTCGGCATGGTTTTAACTAAGAAACTTCATATTTAACCACTTTATAAGCAGGACGCGATCATCAAAGTTTGGACGTTACACTTGGGCTAAGCTTTAGAAAATAATGTGTGGACTGATAAAGTTCATAGCTCTTTATATTGATATAGTCCATAAATAAATTATCGGAGACTAAATTTTGAAAACGACAATGAGCTCTTCCGCTTCCTCCGTTTGGAGCTCTACACATGTTTCTCTTTTCTCAATACTGGCCGCTTGGGTTGCTAAAATAGAAAGATCTAAAAAATCTGGTCTGCTACGATGATATTTAAGGACAATACTTGCAGTATTTTGGCTCCCATGGGGCAAATATTTGGGAAATATCTCTATTCAAACGAGTAAAAGCGCAAGAAACTTGACTGCCTGTTCGATTTATGAATTTGCAACTCCATAGAAGTTCTCACTCACGATGAAATACCCTATGGAAAGAGGTTCTAAGTGAAAGAAACTGGCAATGAAGTGTTTCAGTGAGCTTCGCCGAACTCGGCCGTCAAGCTCTCCGAATATCATTCAACTCGACGGGAGAAAAGAACTAGCGCGCCCGGCAGGAAAAAGCCCTTAGTCACCACGTAAACCCAATGCAGTTCAGCCACCCACGAATGAAATCAAGTTTCGTGGGACGGCAGATGATTAAGAAAAAACAACATCCCGACCGGTCCCATTAGATACGTCTAACACTAAGGCCCTACAGCCTTAAAAATGAATTGTATTTTCGACCTGAAGGAGAATTCCAGAACATCGTCAAATGCCCTGAAACGTGAATGGAGAGAAAACCCTTCGGGGAGTCAGCTGGACAAGAGCGGGGAGTGGAGACAGGGATGACCCTCGGGAGAAACTTACTCGTATTCCACCGGACAAAATCTCTTCCCACTCGTCCGGAGAGAGAGGGACACCTCAGCAAGATGACTCGGCGACGGTGGATGTCCCTGCCCGTGGCAGGGAGGGCTCGGGTGATGAGGACCGACCGGTCTAAGTCACCCCAGCGAGGGAGGACCGGCGGATGTGAAGATGAGGAGGTCGTCCGCACAGCTTCGGGAGCGCGAATGACTGACCGAGTGGACGTCGCTCTGTCCTCGGGCACTCTCACGGGTTGGGAGGGAGGGGAACAAGGTTGGGGGAGGGATACCGCGGGGGGGGAGACGGAGGTAGGGGGTATGCTTACAGGGGTGTGTGTGTGGGGTGGGGAGCTGTGTGTACGTGTGTATGATGATGTCTCCCAACTTGCGTGAAACATGGGGGAAGTGAGGGTGTATTGAGGGGAGCAAGCCGGGGGATGCGGTTTTCAGTGGGGGAGCTTGAGTCGGCGCCTTGGAGGTCCGTCTCTCTTGGGGGTTGAACAGCGAGGGGGCTGGAGGGGTGAAGGGTAGGTGGGAAAGCGGGTGGCATTGGACCCCCCGGTGGTGAAAAGGGAGGCGGTCAGGTGGGTGTGCGATGCACATTAAGGGAGGGGTGGAGGAGGAATGGGAAGACTGACGCAAAGAAAGAACGGGGATGATTCAATGAGCGGGCAGCAGAGGGCCTCTCTTTTAATTAAGGCCCCGTTTTTTTTTCACACGCTGCAAAGAAACTTAGGCTCTCTCGGAATGGAGAGTCAATATGGAAAAGGGGGCAGGGCGACCGGTTTCGGATGAGCGAGTGTGTTTTCGAGAGGGAGGGGGTTTGGGAGAGGATGGGGGAGACGGGGGAGGAGATAAAGGCGGGCTCACACCGAGAGAGTTGTAGGCATCGGTTCGGGGGAGATATCACACAGTCGAGAGGGCAGTGGTTTTTTTCCCCCCATGTACACCGCGAATTTGCGGGCCGATTTGACCCCGGGAGTTCCCGAAAGGGGGAGAGGGTAAGAGAGAGAGAGAGTGGGAAAGAGATTTCGAAGGTGGAAGGGAAGAGTAGTTTTGCGAATTACGTGAGGGGGTGGAAAGCAAAGGACCTGAGCTTCCAAAAACACACGTTTCCATAGGTCCTCAACTGTCTCGCTGAAAGGTGACGCAAGTGGGTGGCGAGGAAGAGAGGAGCGAGAGAGGGGATGGAGGAGGCGATCGGGCATGAGTGGCCGACGATGCTGATGGACTGCCCGCTCGCCCGTCTCTCTTACTCCCCGCCGCCCCTCCTCTGAAGGGGGCGAGCGTGAGACAATAACGGGAAGGACGTTTGGAAAAGTGAGGGGGACGGGGAAGCCCGGCGGCGCGGCGGGTGGAGCGATTGAACGGGAGTTGAGACCGGTGTGGCCGGGAGAATCATGGAAACTGCGCCGAGGGGTGTGTGGGGGTGGGTCGAAAAGGTCGGAGAGTTGCGGTAGCCGGGCGGGTTTTCCATACCCTCCACAGATGACTACATCCCTCCCCAGGCCTCTATGTCCTTTGGATTCCAACCCTTCCGAATGCCAACGAGGGTGACAGTAATAATAGGCTGAGTCGATGACATTGGGACGTGCATTCCGATTGGACTCCTAACTTAGACAGGCTTTCGGAATGAACTTCTGAAAAAGTCCAAAAATGATCTATGAATACCGATTCTACCGCCAATGAGGAATTAATAGATATTATTTTTTTTTGATTGAACGTCGCTCGGACAATTTTTCGACCTGTTGGAATTATTTCCTGCCACAAGAGAAAATATTTTCAAATGGCACTTGTTTAGACTGAATTATGATGGGCATTGAATGAAATAAACTTAAGTTATGTAGCGCTTACGCGTAGGAAACATCATAAAACAAATCTCCACATATTCTCTCTTCACACACCATAAGAGTTCAGTTAGGAAGCATTTTGGAACTGATATACTGCCGGGGTGACCAATCAACCTCAGATTGTCAGCGATGAACATTGTCTTGATGAGTCTCATGCTATTTTTTACCTCGGAAACATTTCCAAACTCGTAAAAGTAGAATTAATTTTTATCTTTCCTTCAATGAAGAAGATTACGCTGATATGCGGTTACACAAAATACATTTCCACCTTAAATACCGACACTTTTAAGGTGAAAATTGCGATAAAATTTCACTAGAGCAAGACAGAAGGTAATTTCAAAAGTATAATAATAGCACATGTATTATTCGCCGCTCCGATTTGCCTAAAATTCTGAAATATAAAGTGTGATCAGAAAAAGGCCGGACTGATTTTATTCTGCGAAAACCGTTCAACGGATCGCAACGAGACACAGTGCGCCATCTAGCGACACATCTGACGTCTAAAACGAGAGGTGTTGCATTTGTTTACGTCGAGTTGTTACGCAGCAGTAGCGGTACGTATCTTAACCTATTCATCGCCGCGTGTAACGGCAGCAATGAAGGAGCTAGAGGAACAAGAACTTGAATCTCTGCCTCCTACTCTATTTGCTAAGGCTTACGATGCTTGATGTCAGTGGCATAACACAGAACTGTGTCATTTTCAGTATGGTATATTAGAAAATAAAGTTCGTATCACTTGTTTAAACGAGGATTAACTTAACGATTGTCGCCAGAATATATGTAAACTTCAAGCGGTTCAGGTCCCTCCGTACTTGAAAGACCACGTATCTTTAACACGAGTTGCCTAAACCAATCTTCGTAATCGCGTTTCAACTTTAGTCTACCATTTGAAATAATCCGAGGGCGCTTTCACCACCCATAACACAAAGAGAGAGGAGTTTTGAGTATTGTGGGTCTAAAATGAGAGCGTTTTCATGTTGCACGTTCTTGTGGTGGTGGAATTTCGCCTTGCTACTTACCAAAATCTAGCTGGCACATTATTGAATAAATTTCTTAATGCAACCTAAGTTGCTAGTATTTGTTAGATTATAGCATATGTGCTTGAATGCGCGTAAAATGAAAGCAGGTATTTGCACGAGTGTAAATGATAGAATATTTCTATGAATGTATGCACCACTGTGGATTTGGGTTTGTGTTTGTATGTATTGGTTTCGAATGCGGTTTTTTATCTTTTTTCCCTTTTTTGGGTGGTGGCCTAACACCCCCCGCCACACGCCCTTGCGGCGGCTTGCGGGGTATCATATAGATGTAGATGTATCATCATGTGTGGTTATATCCGGGTCAAAATTAGTCTGGTGTGTATTCACCCCCTGCCTAGCGGTGGCTTGCAGGGCATAAAAAATAACTAAAAGATAAATAACCCCTACCGTGGCCGGTTAGTGTTATTTTGATCCCTTACCGTTCGTGGAAAAAAATGATCTTAAATCTAGTTGCTCTGCACTTAATTTCTCTAATTTTATTACACCCGATGATGTCACCTATGCGTCGAAACTGGCAGTATTATTTAGTTTTTATGTGAAAAAAGACGAAGTTTTATTGATTCAGTGTTCATGACTTTTCACAAATTAGCCCCAAGCCATCAATTTAAAAACCACCTGCGATTGAATTTGAGGTATTATGTAGATGTAGATGATGAAAATGAGGGTTTCCTAATTTCGAGGGAAAAGGCGTCCTTTGATGATGACAGTTTTTGCCGCTTGGCCTTTTGCCGATGAGAAGAAAGAACCCTATCCGTGTATTCGGTGGAATTGCAACAGCAATGTACACCATTTAGCCCGGTGCCCGTCCATCGGAAATCTCCGTAACTCACATGACCAATGACTTATCGAAAACTTAAAAGCCTCTCAAAAAAACTAAAATTTACAAACCTGTTAAGTTAGAGTTAAAATGACAAACGTGTTGTTTTGCGGGAAGAGATAAAATATTAACCCAAATATTAAAAAATTTCTGGGATGAAAATATGAGAAATATACTGTGTAATTGGTGATGATGTTAAATAAATAGGACGCATGTCAGTAGTTAGTATGTGAAAGGGAATAATAATGAATAAATATTTACCGTCTCGCGATAACCTGATGATGAACCATTCTCAGTTAAAATGAAATAAACCAATTAAGTTTCCATGTTTACTTGTATGTAGATTATTAAGAGTCACTTTGTCATTAGTAAAATAGAGCTAAGGTTTTGAACTTATTACGAAAAATTAAATACCTACAAACCATTTATATCGACTTTATTAACACAACGATTTCAAATCTCCCACTCAGGCTTCACTGGTTCAGAATTTGAAAATTTCAAGTAAATTATTTGATAAGTTTCACTTTAAAAAAAAATTGAAAACAGTTTCTTCTTTATGAAACCGATAGATAGTAAAAAATACATGTAAGAAAACTTTTCCTAACTTAGACTTAATTAACATGAATGTGATCGGAGAGCGCATCGGTGAAGATGGAATTAAAAGCAAAAATTTAGCGGACTTTGTCACATATTCGTTCAGCAAGGACATGCTTGGCACGGTCCCATGCCTTTTAATTTTCGAGGATTAGGCTAACACTGAAAATTTAATCCCTGGTTTCCCTTGAAAAAATAATTTCCGAATGAAATTCTGCACATATGGAGGCAGAGACTGTTAGGCGGGCTCATTACCAGGTTACAGTTTTTGTAACCCGCATTTTATGAGCAAATTCAGACAGACGAATAAGAAAAAATTGATTTATCATGATAAGATAAAATAAATAAGCATAGAATTGAAATTAACCAGCATGGACAAAAGAATAAAACCATGAAATTTCTTAAGCATGACGTAACATGACTATAAATATTCTTAAACTCATTCGATACTGAAAGTATGATTCGATTATCTTAGCGTTCGTCCATATCGTGTGCTGACCTATTTTTTCATGAAATTGGATTTAATTTTGAGATTCCATTGCATTGTGGATGCGTTTTCATGTTAAAAGTGGTTCCTTACTTCTTCAGGAAATGAAGCGACGTCGTTTTTTTTCAGTGGCGAGGGGTCGTATCTGAAAACGAATGCATATGTAATAAAAAAACTAGTCATGACTTTATGCAGTTACGTCCGAACCGTTTACGACAAGTCCTGTCATGAGATGTCGCGGTGTTGAAATTCCCTGCTTGTGCACCGTCTCTCCAGAGCCGGTTATGAAGTGTCCTGTTATGGCACGGCTCTGGGCCAACTAGAGCACTCAGAGAGCAATGAGCCACTAGCCCCATTCAAAACCACTCCTTCCTCGACACCGGGTTTCTACCTCCCCCGTCCCTCTCCGTGCCTGAATCCCGTGAGTCGCCCTTCAAGGGAGAGTGTGTGGGTGGGGGGGGGGAAGGGAACAATGCGTTGGTCACACAATGGCGTGGTCACGAACAGACTCGAAACGCCCGCGTTATGTCGAAAGTGGAGCCGATTGTCCCTCATTCCGAAAACGCGGTGCAGGGTAACGGCGTCAGCCGCGCCAAATCCCGCAGCAGATACCTCCTGGGCGTGGTAGAAAGTGAATTTTCTTTTATCTCGAGCGCAATGAATTAACGTTTTCCCCGGGCAAGGGCCAAATGGGACCTATCGGGAAGGATATGTGGGAGGCAAAACCCGTGTCATCACACGTTAGCGCTCCAATCCGAAGAATCTTTGAATCCACAAACTCCGCTCTTCCCTCTTCAATTCTATAGTTCTCATACATTCTCTGGGACACAATTGTTGGAAGCCAAATCCGAATACATTAATTGATAAATAAATCATAATGATAACATTATTTCTTCCACATAAACCAACCATTTTATTATTTTGCCACATGAGACGCTTAAGAAAATCTGGAGTGCCTATTATTCGGGAGTGTTAAAAATGCGGTTTCAATTAAATGAACTGTTTTTGTGTTTCACTGTCCTACAAAGTAAAGGAACCCAAACTTTAACCCTTCCAGAAGTTATGGCCCTGAATGAATTTCTGCAGCGCTTCAGGGAAAAATGAATGAATTTTACAAGAAGGTGTACATGTATTCGAGAAATTCGAGAAGGTGTACAAGAGTGCATGTATTCGAGAAAACTCTAAAAATAGAATTATCTCATAAGAGCACGGAAGAAACAATACTTGAATGTGACTGTGGCGGAAAAATATGTAAGGATACGGCAGCATAGAAGAAATTAGTTACAAAGGAGTGCTTCATGTCACGTAATAAAAATGTTTTTTTGTGCTAGACCTACTTCTTAAGGGAGCGGTCCAAGGGGCATGAATGTACGTATGTAATTAGTTTTCAGGCTTAAAATCAAGGGTGACAGTTCATTTTAGAAATAAATTAGGATCGTTATCATGCCGTGTTGGATAAACATATCAGGGAAATATCCAGCATAATAAATTTACCTGTTTGGGGTATATATCGATTCCAAAAGCGAATATGAATTTTGCGTACCTCTTTTTCTTCCATTTTCTCAACTTAAAATACTTTCTGAGACTCCTTCCACCTTGTGTCTACAGGTCGATTGGATTCTTGTCCTGTTTTCTTTTCTGATCCTTCAATGCCTACTTCATTGTGTGCGCGTGGAAAACCCGTATGGTCTTGAAATCAATGGCAAACCTCGAGGGTCAAACGATATTCACGTAAATTTATAGTCTGAAGTAATTTAGAACATAAAGAGTTTGTGATAAAATAAATACCTTCCTAAAAATAAGTAAATAATTACATACGTTAGTTTCAATTAAAAATTTCATAGGCTCAAAGGAGAAAAAAGTCAGGACAATGAAAGAAGAAATCGGGGAAAATTCTATAAATGAAATAATGAAAACTTCGTTGCAATTTTCCACAGTTAACTGTGGAAAATTGCAACGAAGTTTTCATTATGTCTCAATTCCACAATATCACGCCTGATTCTTCACTTTTCGTCTATAAATGAAAAATATGACCCTATAGTGTCGTTGCTGCAATAGCAACCTCTTGGCTGATATCGAGAGATGAGAGTATTGATCAAGCCGAAATAAGTTTAGTTGCGCATAAAAATGAATCATTCAGGATATCGAGTCATTTCCTTTCTACGTATCTCTACGCAGTTTCGCAAAATCTTCTGGTACCAACGGAGGAATGAATCGGGATGGTGCGGAGGCTAACGTACAGGCTTCCCACTGCGAAGGCCAGGGTTCAAATCCTGGAGATAACATATGTTTTTCAGTGGTATCCCGATCCCTACTTGAGGTGCTTTGTGGAGAGCACTGAGTGAGTACGCCGTCCGTCGGATGGGACGTTAGACGGCGGACCCCTTGGCGCCTTTCGTAGAAAGTATGCTAATGCCGACGCCGGGTTTCTTTCCCCCCGCCTATCCCACCCATCCCTAATGGCGCAAATGACCTTAGGTGTCGGTCGCTTCCTCAACAAAACCAAAACCAAACCAACTAACAGAGGTTCAATTTTAGTGGAGACGTTTTAGAGCAATCACGTGGATTGAAACCTTTTCCCCGATAGTCGGTGACCAAACTTCATACTATTAGCGCTACAGCGTCGTCCTTAAGAATAATGCGTATCTTAAAACAAGGCATTCGATCATATCGCCACGATGGGCAAAAATTTTGGGACTCAAGGTTCCAGGTTTACCAGCTGATCGGAATGGGCTTTGAATTAGGTGTTCCATTTTGATAACAAGTATAGCAACCATATTTCCCGGCCTCCTGATGCCCAGAGGTCCAGAACGCAACTCAATGTTAAAGAGTAAAATTTCGAGTAAAATGAATCAATAGAAAAATACCTCACTCTTTCTCAAAGTTTAGCAAGACTTTTTTTTATTAATATTTCAACATACTCTCCTTTCAGCTCTGTACACTTTTTCCAGCGATGTTCAATAAGTTTGATACCCTTTTTAAAATAAGAACTGTCTCGCTCCTCAAAATAGCCATTAACTGCCAACATCACGTCTTCACGGTTGGAAAATCTTTGATCAGAGAACCATTTTTTCAAGTTTGCGAACAGAAAATAATCCGACGAGTCTAAATCTGGCACTGTCACTGCCGTACTGTCACTGGTAACCTTCGGTCTCCAGAGCGCGCGGTGAATATTTGAGTATTATTAAAAGAAAAAAATAAAGCGATCTCCTTGCCTAAATCGCGTAGATAACAGAAACACAGCAATGATTCAGCTATTTTTCTATTATCTATACAATAGATAAATTCCACCAGGGAACGGCTAAAACAGTGTAAAAACAAACATTTCTGTAAGCAGTAGGGTTAAGCTAATATAATCTTGCTAGCTAAACTAAGCTAAACTAAGCACATCTTGCTCAACTATACGAACTGGTATTTTGCGTATGAACCCGGTTACGCTAGCTCAGTTGCTGGTTGCTAGTGTTTTAAGTACCCCCAAGAGTCCCGTGCTCTTTTACGTAGCAGGTGTCAATGTTTTTTTTTATCCTCGCTTAAAATTTGTGCAGAGAAAGGCTTCGAATACATTAAATTCAAGAAGAGAACACAAAGAAAGAATCCATCCCATTAATCTCAATTGGGAAATGAAGCATTTTTTTTACTGTTACACAATCAACCAACGTTTACTAGGGGGTGGGTCGAACTCTGTGGCGGATACACGATGGCAGACGTTCGGAGCGGGGTGGGGTGGGAGAGGGGGCGAGTGGGTGGGGGTGTGTGGATTAAATTTCAACACTTTGGCTGACGGGAGAGCACGGCTTGGGTGGGGAAGAGGTAATGGGCCGGTCGAGATGAAAATTAAGCGAAGGAGGGGGAGAATTTTGGATTGGGAATTGGCTGGAGGACGTTCACAATAGACTGGAGGTTGGAGAGATTTATGGAGCGAAGCGGCAAACAGCCCCGGCGATGGATGGGGGGAGGGTGCGATGGTGAATAGGGGAAGTGTCCCCAAATTGAATCGGTGGGGGCAAAAGTAAGCAAAGCATTTTGGAAACAACAGGCAGTCAACGGAGTGGGAGGGAGTCGGTTGATTCGGAGCTTCTTTTCTCATTTGCGTATTAAAAGCCAACTAGACCAAAATAGTAAATTGACATTAACTAGTAACGATTCAAAAAAATGCCAGTGAGGGAGCCAACGTGATCGATGAGGTGAGAGACGAAGAAAAAAGAACTGGTGACAAAAATTCCTACAAGACCTTTTGAATAGCAACGGACAAGGCTATCCCTTTCGGTCTAAAAAAAATTGACCTTAATTGAAGAAAGCATAGGGAATGAACTATTATACGTAAAAAGCCAATTACATAATAAGTTAGCTCAGGAAATGTTGTTATCTTAATGTTTTGGTCGAAAGAAGTGCAAGTTAATGGTTTGAACAATTCTTCCATTGATGAGTCGAAAGTACCATGAGGTGGAATACACAAATCGAGAGTTGAATCGAATTTGATCGATCAACTCTTAGGTTCTAATATAATCACAGGCAAAATTCGAAAAGCAACAGTTATAAACTAATCGCGACAAATTGCACCAGGAATATTAAGTCCAATGGATTTAACGAGAAAGTGTAATAAAATACGTATAATAGAATAATAATAATAATATATAAATGTAATGTACGTATAATTTAAAATAGTGTAATATAATATAATAATATGATTACGGCAGTTTTTCCCCCCTTATTATTTTAACCTGAGACCGCAGAGCTCTTGATTTCTTTCAATACAATACTTAACAAGTTCATATCGTTCACTATGTCGTTCGGAATTTCAGAATCAATTGGAAAATGAAGCGGTTGTTTCCCATGGTAACAATTTATTGAACATATTACGTTGATATATAAGTTTACTTCGACCTGGGTTAAATTAATAAACAAAAACAACTATTGAGAACATGTTTTAAATTTATAATTTGATAAACCAGCGCCTGAAATGAGAAATAAACACTCTTGATATGGAATTTCCACATAATATCTTCGTGCCGTCTCTTGCACGCATTTCCAGTAAAGTAACGTATCTACAATATTTTTATTGTCATGTATTCATTTTAATGTTTAAAATTTATGAGTCAGTTTTTAGGGTGTTCTTGTTGAGAAATGTGAGGATGCCATAAGATGACAGAAATATAAAATACAACTTTAGCAAACTCATTATTACCTAGGGATTAGGCTAATTACTCTGCGAATCTTAAATCTAATGAAAAAATAAACTAGGAATTTATATAGTATTCTCGAAGTGGAATAGATTTCAGATGGCACAAAGCATACACAACAGGGTCAGGAGAACACGTCGGGACTATTTGCTGTGACTTAAGCCAACCACAGAGATTTTTTCAGTCTCAAATATCAAATAGTAGAGTGATTTGACTGAACAAATAAGAGCATCAGCTGCTTGTTTTCTTCATGTACTAGTATTATCCAAGGATAGCGTAAAGGTAACGGTTACAGCCTTATAAAATAGTGTCTCACAGTGGAAAACATTTTTCTATTGACGAATATTTATTATATCAAAGATGCATACTGTGTAATAATTAATATTATAATAAATATTTCATCAATATTAAAAAATACAGAAAAATAAATAAATTATCCATATAAAATATTATAACTTTTATACTATGATTATATTGTGTTAATAATTGTTAGAAAAATATTACAGTGAAAGGAACGGGCCCCACAACCTGATAAGGAATTTCACATACTGATGGGCTCAGTACGAGGTGACCCCTAACTTCACCAATCAAACCGATTTTTGGGTTGGTAATTTTTTCATATTGCCTTATATACTATAAGTATACATCTATTTCTTTTTCTTTGCAAACAATTAATTCAGGTTTTCATGGTTAATGTTATTAATGATGGCAAAATAGAGTGACTAAATAACTGAAATGTTCTGCAAAGATTTATGTTAAAGTTTCGAATAAAATCGAAGATGAAAAGGCAAACTAAATCTAACCCTACTTAATCTAAGGCCAAAACATTTTCTGATCACAATCACGAAAAGATCAATGAATTCAGAAGAAGAAAAAAAATGGAAAACGCAAAGTAGATAATGGGACATGGGCAATAGGGGATAGTTGTACGAAAAACCTGGAGGTTACCTGAGAGAAAAACGGAGAGGAGAATCCAAGAGAACCATTGCATAAACTGATGTATGCCAGCCATGAATATGCAAAGATCATTAGTCAATTAGAAAAAAAAACTAACGCAAACGAATAGATTCCAGATATTCCAGAAGGACCGGAAGAGTCCTTACTTCTGAATGGTCCAATGAATAGTTGACGAACGGACCGTCTGAAATCTGTGGGATATTTTCTCGGAATTTCTTCATAGGACATATGTATAGTATGTCATCTAATAATGCCATCTGCCAATGTTGACTTAATTAAGTTAGGAAGTTTACATCGTTGAATGCTCGCGTTGAACGCATCAAGAATGATGAGCTTTGGCGATCATTCTAAACATTTTCGGTGGAAAAATTAAAAATAAACTAACGAATTGAAACTACCCCGATTATCAACACGCAGATTCCTCAACGAATAATCCCAGTGAGAAAGGATTATTAGTCACATTTAAGTACTGAAGAATAGTTGTATAAAACATTTCAGTCATTGACATAAGCCTGGAATGGTACACGGTTTTATAATTTGTTGATGAACTCGAACATTTTTGCTCTTCAAATCAGCAAAATTCAGCACGTCAGCAAAAACTGAATCGCCAATATTACCAGCAATAGTAATTGAAACGCTGTAGTGAGAACGTGGCCAAATATAAATTATTCATACCAAATTAGATGGAACGGTGGCCAGAGGATTTGGTAACTGCAAAAATTGCCTGGTTTTAGAGAACGCAATGCTAACTAACCAAACTCCATCACGATAAATGTATGTCCTTGGTGGTATTTTTAAATAGATGTTATTAGTACCGGATAAATATTCTCCCTTCCTCCCCTTCAGTAGTAGTAGTTTATAGGAGAGACGACTTACAGCTGAGATAATTTGCGCCATTAGGGATGGACAGGAAAGGAGGAAGGATGGAGAGAAACCCGGCGTCGGCATTAGCCCGTACTCTTAACGAAAGGTGCCAAGGAGTCCGCAGGTTAACGTCCCATCCGACGACGGCGGGCTCACTCAAATTGCTCTCCACAAAGCACCTCAGGTAGGGATCGGGATACCGCTGAAAAATAGCTGCCGCTTCCGGGATTCGCTCTGGGTGGGAAGCAAGTACGTTAGCCACCCGATCCCACATTTCTTCTCTTCAGCAACGATTTAATATCAAAATATTAAATACAAGAATTTACTCGAGTTGGTGAGAATAGAGCTCAGATATTGATAAATTTCGGAGGTTTTCATAGCATTGATAGTGGTATTGCTAATTTTCGATAAAACTGCGGTTGCATCTTTAAAATTTCGGTATTTTAGCCGTTTCATAATTTGGGTTACCGCATTTTTTATTTCCGGCTATTTATTTTAAAAATGGTCTTTTTTTAAACTAATGCCTATTAAACCACCTGGTACTTCGCCAAATGTCGTGTGAAACTCACAGATTCAGTGTGGCGATTCATTTCCTTCATTAATGAAGACTGTGGCTTGTTGGACGTGTCCATGTGCAAAGTATCACAGTTATCATTTGTTATCACAGTTACCTGAGTGAATACCAAAGGTGTTAACTGAATTCACTGAACTTCCAAATACGCGTGACAAAGCACTCTAAGTGCTACAGTATCAATCATTTCCCAGACTAACAGTCAATTAAAAGAATCTATTTTCCTAGATAGTGTATTTAACTTAACAGTGATATGCCTTGAGTTGCATTAATCGGATTGCTGAATCAACCGAAATAAGTTTCCCCCGCCACAAAGTTAACGTTTCCATTGGCGGAGAACCGCGAATGAAGAACGTTACATTTTCATGAATTTCGTCGGACTTCACGCTTAACCAATAAGGTGCATCGCCGATGTGCCCATTTTTCACAGGAAATGGAAGAATACGCTCGACCCACGTTTCTAAGTGTGATGAACAAATGACTATTGACTTGACAAATGACTGAGCGTCAGTTATCGTTCGCTAAGACATCTCGTCCCTCGCTTAAGATCTATGTTGATCCGATTGACTCCACCGCCTTCGGAAACGCAAATGGAATAAGAAAAGGATTACTCCGGACTCACCTTGATGAGCTTGGCCATGGTCTTGGCGCCGTGGTAGCATGGCGGCAGGCAAGCCCCGAGCCTTCCGGATGGCAGGAAGGGTACCTGCGACGATCCGGACGGGTAACAGCGCCGGAGAAGGCTGCCGCCGACCTCCTCCGCCCCCGACGCCGCCGCAACGCCCGGGGGCCTCCTGCGGGCCCCGAAGGCTTCGTCCGCCTGTCCCTCGGCGTCCCCGTCCGGGAGGGGACTGGAGGGCCTCGGGGAGTGGCAGTGGAGGCGTGGGACGGCGAGCAGGAGAGATTCCTGTGTCGGAAGGGTGGGCGTGCGGGGTGAGCGTGGTTTGGGGTGGGTGGAGTGATTCGTGTGGGGGTGGCGATGGGGGTGGGGGAGAAGGTGGAGGAGAAAAGGGAAACGAACGGGAAGAAAAAAGGGCGCGTGTTAGTGCCGGGCGAGCGAGAGGGGTGGGTGGCGGGCGGAAGGATTGGTGCATCGTGATGCCCTCAACTCTAGCGGAACATCGAGTCTGGTAACGCGATGCCCCATGCACTTTCCCCCAACCCACCTTTTCCTCCACCCTTCCCTCGCCCTCTTCATGAAAAGTAAGGACCTTTCGGGGAAATAGAAACGAAAAAAATTCTGTTCCTGTGATTATTAATTCATTACAAGGGTTTCGGCCTAGTAGATTGGTGACCTCGACCCGTCGGCTCTCGCGCTCAGGTCTCCACGAGGAACTCACGAGGCCAAGTCCCCGGGGAGACCTATGGAAGCCCGAAAAGTTCAGGTTCGACGGTACGAGTAGGAGGCTCTGGAGAGTGGAAAAAGAGGAAATATTTTTGCCATTGAAAAAAGAGCATGAAGCAGAACAAATTTTACATACCTGCATTTTAGTTTGATGTCATTATGAGACTAAAAGACTAAAGATAGGACTAACTAGACCGAGGAAGTTCGGAGATTACTCAGATATTTTATTGAGCGAAAGATGCGTTCAGCATGTCGCAGAATAAACTGCTCGGTTTGTCTTTTAACGTAGTTTAGTACAACGACTTGAATGAAATGGAATGAGGATTAACTGAGTGGAGGAAACGGCTTGTATTTATTATTCATAATGATGGATTTACTTGCACAAAACAAGCACCACAGCTTCCAAAAATTTCTTTATGACGATTTCTGTAGTTTACTAAGCAGGAAAGGAATAAATTTAAGACAGAAATTTACGAAGCATTTAATTTCGACAGAGATGGACCGGGGTGGACCGGAGTGGTAGCGTGTTCGACTCTCATACTGAAAGTCGCTGGTTCGAGACCATAGCCCGGAGAATATCATTCTGACTATTTTGTCGGAAAGAAAGAAAGAAAACACGTTAATTCCACATTTACACTTTTATTAGACGATCCATGGTTTCACCACTGCGTGGCATCTTCAGGTG
>CM073772.1:53135687-53267032 GCA_037158775.1 Hetaerina titia
TGATGATGTTATGCTATAACGAAACCTGGGTTGTAAAAATTAAAAAGTTTATGTGGAAAAGTAAAGTAATTGGATTATTAAATGTCAGTATACGAGTTAATATATATTTGGAATAATTTTGAATAGGGGTTATTGTAGTGTCGGATGTCTGGTTGTATCTAGTTAGGAGAGTTATTCATTAAAATTGCCAATTTTAATTAATCATGATATTCCACCATATCACGCCTGAAACGTCTCTTTTTATAGTTAGGAGAGGCTAAGGAAATGTATCTTTGTTCCCTTGTAGTATAGTTTGTGTCCATCCACAACTGTTAACTGGTAGAATAACAATAAGAGTAATATTATTGTTATTTTTTAAGGATTTTTAACGCCACAAGTTTAGTATTACGGACAAATAAAAAACATTAAATTAAGAAGAGTACAATTTTAAATAAATATCTTTATCTTCTCCGAGATAACCTTTAATTTTTCCGAGAATAGCAGCGTGTAACATTTTCCAGCAATGCAAAAGTCCTGAATGGGTATAAAAATTCAATAATTTTGAATTTATTCATTCTCCAGAATGACATGCAGGAAAATTTGTTTACTGGCAATTATTTAGCCACAGTAATTTAGCAGAGCGCTGATTAAAAAATTCATTGATAAGAAAAATGTACCTCAATGGCGAAATACGGTCCTTCATGTCCTCTCTTATCTATAGTTATAAATATTGACTATGCCTCTTCTATTTTACAGAAAAACAAAACAAAAATTTGACATTTGGATCATAAAATCAAAGCCGTACTTCTAAATTATGATAGGGATGGTCCACGAGGCCAAAACAGATGTTCTTGTGAATGGTAAATAATTTGCGTGGCAAGGTTTTTTTTTTTTGACTGAACTAGAAGTTAGATTAGAGTTACTGATTAGAGTTGGATGACCTCTCCAACAATGGCTTTGTGAAAACACGACGACAATTTTTTTATGAAGAAAACTTTAGTTGTCCCACATCAAGTGATTTGGTTCCTCACTGGTTATTCCTTTCGGTTATTACTTGACAGCCTTACAGCCTAGGGGATGACCTTAAAAAAGGGAGATCCAGTAAAAACATGACGTGATAAAGGGAAAAAAAAACTTAAAATCAATATTCAAAAGAAAACGTGATAAAAAAACAAGAATTTACCGATAGCCAGTTCACATTTGAATAGGGTGCGGAGAGGAATTCATTCCGATTTTCATTCAATGTGGATCTCGGCAACTCCATATACGGATGCGTAAATCGGGTTGCGTACACGCGGGGGAAATTCCAATGGCGATGGAATGGAACGCCCAACCGAGTTAACTCTTTTGGAACTAGACCAAATTGAACTCGTCACCCTTCACACGAAAACGATGGTTCCTATTTCCTTTCTTCGTCGGCCGATAATTTGTGGAGTAGCCACCCAGAAAGGGGACTGGTAGGAAAAAAAACATACGTAGCTGCCACTGTTTTTTCATCAATTCATTTCTCCTCTTCACTCGGCTAGGGATACACATCTCTTTAAATAACACTTGGTTAAGATAGATAAAAGCTCGATAAATTCCACGGCGACGTGCCCATGGTAATCAATTACGTTTGAAGTATAAAATTATTTACTTTTCCAAATCCTATTTTTGGTTGAAATATATTCTTGCTGAAAATTTGCATGTTTTCTGAATTTTAAGCGGGAAGTTTCATTAGTTTAGTTCTCGTTTTACTGAACACAGGTTTTTTTTTATCAAGAAAGGCTTTGACAGATGGATGTTGTTTTTAACTATCCAAAATGTTCCAAGCGACTGGCGGAAAGGTGAATCGGTCATGAATTTGAAGCGGAATATCGCGAAATGTTATTTTAAACAAAGGCAAATTTCCAAAAAAATGGAGACGGAATTATTTTAAAACGAAACATAACCTCAAAAGTATATCCCCTTTTTCATTGTAATTTTTTACCAATTAACCTCGAAAACTAATTAATTGACAAGTCAGGAAAATGTTTTTAAGTTTATATTTCTATTTAGTTGAATATAAATGAAGTTTTTGAAATTTATAATCATTTAATTAATTTATTTTTTTAATAATTCCTTTACATTCATAATTCATCTTGCAGTTATTTGGGATATTTTTTAATCGATAAGTGCCTTAATTTCCAATAAGTAAAGTAAAACCACCTCATCGAGTTCAGTAGGAAATCAGAGTCTGGATGCACAACCGTACTCATTATTTGACTCTCGAAGACATTAAATAAATACCGCTCTAATCATTTAGATATAAATTTTAATTCACCAAATCCGTTAAGACGATTATTTAATCATAGATTTAGCGTCTCGACCATTGCACCGTGAAATACGAGCCTCGTATAAGAGTTGGCGCGGATAATCACATGGCGCGAAGGAGAGTCATGCGTGGGAAACCCTGTCCTCGTGAGTGTATTTCCTTATTTTCACCCACTTCCCCAAAAGGCTAACAAGAGGGCGGGAATTGGCAACTGCTTGACTTCTATTGTGTCTCTTCCACTAAAGAGGTGATTTATTATGAGTTATTTGGTGGTGATCGAGGAAAACAGACGATCAAATGTTTCTCACGATTCCCTTGTTCTCTTTCGAAAATATGTAAATTTTACACCACATTATATTAACATATCTGCCTCTGGAACTTCAACGGGCAATATATTTTTTACAGCTAAGCTTATGTTACGATTGAAAGAAGATAATTCAGGTGTCACTTGGTGAAAATTTGCGATACCCAGAGACACATGCACATAACATGTGTAAATTTTTCAGACTATATTTTTTTATCAATTTTAATCATCTTGATCGTGGTATTAAAATATGAAAAACTATAGTTGGAGAATTAATATTATATTGCAAACATTTAACTTCCTGGCTATTTCTTAAACAATTTATATCGCTAATTTTAACATAGTGAAAATCCATAATACCCGTGTTATATACTTTTGTAAAGATGGATAAAATTATTTTTCGACGTTTTTTTCATAGAAATAGGATCACCATAAATTTTGAATGGATTATTTTATGAATAAAATATAAATACTACACATTTAGATCTTGGAGTATTTTCACGCAACTAAATTTCATAATATCCGTGTTATATACTTTTGTAAGTGTAATGCAATATTATTTTTCAATGTACCTCCTTAGGAATAGGATTGCAATAAATTTTGAAAGGATTATTTTAGGAATAAAATTATAAATATTACGCCTTTGAAATTCGGGGGAATGGGGCGGTCTTCTCACCTTGTCCTCCGAGATGGATCCGAGTGGGGCCGAGGGGTCGGTGGTGGCGGAGGAGTCTTGGGATGAGGGAGCGGCGACCGTGGTGGTGGTGGACGACGATGAGGGCCCAGGGGAGGCGGTGCGGAGGGTGGGTGGCGGGGGCCGCGCCCCGGCGCCCCACGACTCCTCGATTCGCAGCTGGATGCCAGCGAGCGCCGCCGCCTCCTCTTTGGTGCACGCCAAATCCCCCCGGACGACCAAGCGGCGGAGCTGTGACGGGCAGAAAGAAAGACGAGGACAGAGATTAGAATGAGAGAAGGAGGGATGGTACACAACAAACCACTGTGCACAAGAATAAGCGATTTCCAATGCCATTCATTATGGGAAGTGAATTAACTCATTAAAGATAGTATTTTTTTACGGAGGTTTCCAGAAAATTGACCTTGGTCAGAACCGGATCTAGAAAATCTCTAAAGGGGGGGAAACATAAAAGAATGAATTTTCATTTTCGTACATAGGGAGACTGAAAATCATTTAAATTATTTAGAAACAGAAACCCGCCCGCTTTAGGAGTTAAATATTTAACTAATGAAAATTATATGTGTTATTTTTTTACGTATTTAGTGTTTAGCATCAATAAATATTTTATTAAATTATTAATCAACAAGGTCCAATGAGAACGAGGTAGGGAGAAAGGTTAAAAAAAGAAAATTATCAACAAGAGAAGGGAAAGGGCCCGGTATAATACTAGTACGTTGGCGAATTTATATCCATTACACATCTAATTGTGGAGTACACGGAAAATTTCATAGTTATATGGTATTATACTGCGCACGTTAAAAAACGAGAATAATGAAATTTGGAAACGGCTCCTTATTGAGTTTTAACGATCTAAATTGAACTCTGGTACGATAGAATACGTGCCAGATCTTGAACTGATGATCTATCAAGAAAATTATTTGCTTGTTGCGAAGTCGTTTCGTTATTTCTTTCCCATTTTTTTAGATCCTCTAGACACTCTAGTTACATGAAAAATATTAAACATACTAAATTCTCAAGTTATTCCTCATTACGCTTTATGTGATTTGAAACGCAGGTGCATGTAATGTGGAAATCCTTTTAATTAGACATAAACACTCGAATCTGACTGATTATTCATCCGACAGGACTTTTTGCAAAATATTATATTTTTTTACGGATAAATTATACCATTCAACTGGAGGTCTAATGCACGTGAAAGTTAATTTTAAAGCAGTTTAAAGAAAAGGTTCCCCAGTCAACAGGATTATCTCAAGAGAATGATTCTGCCGCAATTCTCAGGGCATTGTGCTCCGCTTATAACACTTACGTGGGCACACATTTAAAATGCGGCACAAATCCGTTGAATCCGTTGAATGGACTCTGTATGCAGTCTCTCTGGAATTCCGAAAATTAGGACAGCACTCCAGACATTTTCAAATCATAACGGTATATTTTTTTGATTTTTGTTCGCAGCATAAAGGTCACGGTTAAAATAGGCCAAACACGGATTAAAACTTGGGAAACAAAGAGGAATTCGAAGCGGTGCTACTCTTTCGCATCAAAGAAATTTCCAGGGCGGATGATTGTACTTAAACGGAGAAGTTTAGATGATACGCTTAAGGAATTTCAAATGCGCAGAAACTCGTTAGCCTGGAGATTGCTAACGTGGAACGAAGGAGATTCCTCGCAGGGTCTAGCTAGCTGGAAATTTCCGATAAAGATGGATAATGGTGGATTGGATGTCAAACATTTCGCACCGACTGGGTAGATACAGCGTGTGACGCGTGCATACTTGTTTGTGTATATATACATACATAGAGATGAAGTCAATTCCTTCTCTCTTTAGAGGAAGGTGGTTTAGCCACCGAAATTTGGAATTCGTGTGAGTTTCATTAGCACGTGTTTCTCTGTAATTTTGTTCGATATTACTGCCTCGCTTATCCATTTTAAATATATATATATATATACATATACATGCATACATATATATATAATCATCATCATCATCAGTATTTTAATCTTAGGATTGATTTACTACAGCCCTCCATTTTACTCTGTTTAATGTCAATGCCGTCAATCCTAGAAACCCTCTCTGTTCTACATCCTTCTTGATTTGTCCTAGGCACATACATGTCTCTTGGTCTTCCTCGTGGAATCTTCCCTTCTATTTTTCCTTCTATCATATTCCTAATCAATCCATTGTGCCTCAATGTGTGTCCAATTCATCTATTTCTTCTTTGCCGTAGAGTTCTCCATATGGTTCTATCCTCTTCTGCTCTTCTATATACTTGCTTGTTCGTTACTTTGTCCATTTAATCTTCAGCATTCTCCTCGAGAACCATGTTTCAAAGGCATTATATATCCTTTCCTTATACCTATTTCTATATTTGAATGAATATTTGTGCGCCGTATGGCGGGATTTCGTATTTGAATGTTTGTGTATATATATATTTATTTATAAATATATACATATATATATATATATATATACACAACTATATATAAATATATAACTCAGTGAGTTCTGTTCCTAATTCCTCTTGAGAAAGGTGGTTGCACCACCGAAAATTCGAGAACCAGTGAGTCCCTCTTTTATATGTTTTAGTTTCTGTGTTTGTGTCGACTAGTTAGTGTATTTACATTATTGTGCACGTTCGTGGATTTTTCAAGAAAGTGACTTTATATATATATATATATATATATGATGAAGATTAGGTTGCTGATTTGGGTTTTTTGTGGAGTTAAAAAATTTTTATTTGATAGTTGTGTCCATCCGAAAACCTTCCTTAACCGGTAGATTACCTAATATATATATATATATATATATATATATATATATATATATATATATATATATGATGTTGATGATCTGATGACGACGGCCGTGCCGTCGAAACGTAAATATCTACTGTAAGTGTCCTTCTTTTATGTTTCTGTGTGTGTAATATCTATTATCTTAGTGTTTGTGTTTATATTTTTTTTTAGGTAATCTACCGGTTAAGGTAGGTTTTTGGATGGACCAAACTATCAAACAAACATTTTGTGACTCCCCACCTAGCAAACTAATCTATATCAGGTCCCTCTTCATCTCGGTGTACTTCTTTCCTCCCTTCATCTCGTCCAACATCCCTATCCTGTTCCTACCCTTACCTCACTTGCCCAACATTCTCCCCTCTATTACCCTCTTCAACATTCCACTACCGCTCAATACGCCCTTCATCCATTTTTCCTGCCTCCATAGGATTTCTCTCAACAAACCCCTCTCCTCCCCAACCATTTCTAGTACTTCCTCATTTGTTTTCCTTTCGGTCCATTTCACCTTTTCCATTCTTCTCCACACCCACATTTCAAAAGCCTCCAATCTACGTCTATCCTCCTGCTTCAGCGACCACGTTTCCGCGCCGTACATAGCTACGCTCCATATCAGAGTTTTTACGAGTCTTGTCTTAACATCCCTACTCAACGTCCCCGTCATCAACTCCCTCCTCCTTGAGAAAGCCTCCTTGCCTAGCGCAATTCTTCTCCTTACGTCCCTACCACTTTGACCGTGTTGGTCCAAAACACTTCCGAGATATGTAAACTGTTCTACCTGCTCTATTTTTTCCCCGCCTATTTTAATATTTAGCATAGCCTTTTTCTTTCTGGAAAATCGCATAACCTTCGTTTTATTAATATTGATTCTCATCCCATATTTATCGCACTGAACCTCCAATTCACTCAACAATGCTTGCAACCCCTTGGCTGACTGAGCAACTAATGCTTGGTCATCAGCAAACCTAACCGATTTTACGAATTCCCCTCCGACTTTCATTCCTACCTCCAGTTCTTCCCATGCCTCTTTAATCATTTCCTCTACATATACGTTGAACAGTACCGGTGACAATGGGCAACCCTGCCTTACACCTCTTCCTAACACTGCCCATCCGGACTCTCCGTTCCCCACTCGTACCTGAGCAGTCTGAGACATGTACAGGTTGCGGATCAGTCTCCTGTCCCTCCAATCCATTCCTATTTTCTGCAATACACGCATTAATTTTTCCCAATTCACTCTATCAAACGCTTTTTCGAAATCTACAAAACAGGCAAAAACGTCCTGATTGTATTCTATATTCCTCTCGACTAGTGATCTCATTACTGCAATGGCATCACGCGTACCTCTTCCTTTCCTGAACCCAAACTGATCATCCCCTAAGTAAGCATTTGCTTTACTCTCTATCCTTTTGTTGATGATCCTGAGAATAACTTTAGCTGCGTGGGATATCAAACTTATTGTTCTGTAATCCTCACATGACGAAGCCTTTGCCTTTTTTGGAATAGGAACTAACACCGATCTCACAAAATCTTCCGGCCAGATTCCTTCCTCATAGATACTACGAATCAGTCCATATATGGCCTTCTTCCCACCTTTCCCTAACCATTTCAACATTTCTACAGGAATGTTGTCCACCCCCACAGCCTTATTTGCTTTTGTGTTTATATATATATATATATATATATATATATATATATAACTTTCACACATAGCAATAGCTATAAGGAAAGGGGATAGGAAAACACATGCTTATGTGTTTTCCTATCCCCTTCCCTTATATCTATTTCTTTGTGTGAAAGTAATAATTGTTCGCCGTATGGCGGGATTTCGTGTTTGAATGTATGGATATAATATATATGTACTCGTATAATAGGAACAAGTGACTATAACTTGGAACATATCAGTAATGCATGCCAACAATATCCATTGCATTGCAAATGTTTCCTAAAACAAAGGAAATAAGAAAAACTGTATTCCCAAGATGACCTTAATTATAATGAATAATTAATGAGAATGGGAAGAGGCAACGTTTTATAAATCATCATTAGTTAACTAATATATTTTTTGGCCATACATGTATTTAAATCACTTTCCGTATAAAATGTGATCGACGTCTGTCTCTCCCTTTACTTGAAACCCTTAGTCCGAAGTTTTAAATCTTTTCAAAAAATGCTCTGCCATAAAAAATTTTTTTGCATGAATAATAACTGCTATTTTAATTTTTCCCTTTTAAATACTTATGAGAACCATTCCAGTTGCCATTTTACAGGAAATTTAAAGCAAAATTTCGTTTTATTTTATTAAATTATATGCAAATACCTTAGAATATTTAAATTAATTAGTTAAAAAGTGAAATAATTCAATATAAATGAATATTAAAAACTTTGGGCCATACAAATGGCAATCACACAGCCATTTGTTACATCTATGGTCTCGTCAATTTTTTATCAATTGCAGATTGTTCCCGTAGATAAAAGAAACTAATTTTTCTTTCAGAGTGCCTCAGCATCTTGGTCAACTGTGCCACTAATAAATAACCCACGAGGTGTAGAGTTAACAAAAACACTATGTACATGTAGGAGCTATTTTAAAATTTGACTTCTACACACTTCTGTAAAGATCCACTGATTTTACGTCAGGAATTAATTAAGACTGAATATTTAGATGTGACAATGGCCCACGTTTTCCGGTTCAAAATCTAAGTCATAGCCAAACTAAGCGTACAGCTGTAGAGATCGTCAAAGATCGTTAATTCCAGTCGATCCAAATCAAACCCCGGGGCTAAATCGAGAGAGGCGTGTGCTCAAGGACACACACAAATGGATCAAATGGATGGGCAAGGCATCTCTTAGCAGCGAGCGATTAGCGGTTGATTGTGGAAAAGGCTAAACCTCCACAATACAGTATTGTTCATACACACATGCAAAGGCATTCTAGCCACACATAGAGTGACCTTTCAAAAGGCTTCTGTCAAATACGAATTCTTTTTGAGAGATGGTAACCAAAATCCACATGTAACGATTTCAAAATGATGTAATGAAATATATTTGCATGAGGACGTACAGAATAAAAATAGCATTTCTGCTGTTTTCCGATTGTAACTTCAGTGCCTCACTTACCCTATGAACTTGGGCGTGACTTGAATCACTGTCTACCCATTGCAGTACGCATATGGATGGAAAATATTCATCAACTCTGATACATGTTTAGATAACGTGGGGAAATGAAAAACACTCCAGAAAATCGTATCGTAATTTAGCCTATATGATTGAACCAAATGCCATTTAAGCGGAATCGAATGGAATATATTCAATTAATTTAGCATGCAACGAACGCTGGAAACTCAAAAACATTTCCATTTATGTTTTTTGCGCATTTTAAACATCCCTCGGATTGGTAAGCGGATTTAATGTTTACATCTTCATGCGTTATACCGCAAAACTGTGCCAGAAATTGCGGAATAGCCGAGTTCAGCGACTTAGAATGCGATAGCATTTTTACAAAAGCGTGTCATTCCCCTCCCATCGTAAGGAGCCATCTTCAATCACTCGAATTCAACAACATCCCATACATGAAAAGATTTGGATTTTCTTTGTGTAGTCTTCTTTTTTATATCGCAATTCTTACGGTCGGTTGGCACCCGTCATTTTTCTTTTTACATCCCGTCTTGTCATTCTTTTCATACCCTTATAACTCAATTCAATATTCACAATCTGTCGGAAGTATTCTAGCTTCGGTCTTCCTATTTCTCTTCATTTAATTCCCTATTTCCTCCCTCTGAACTGAAGATGAGCTCTGTCGTAGCTCTCATTCTTGACCAATTTTTCCTAACATTACGCCATTCATGAATTGGATTTCAAATCTTCACAATCAGCATCATCTCTCCTATTTGTTCATGGTGATGCTAGTGCGACGTTCTGGCCTGTGCGTTTACTTTGGGCCGGAAATCCAAGGCTCCGCACAGCTCTAAGATTTAAGAGTACACTTTGAGCGGACTTATGATTTGGCTACCGAGTCCGTGGAAATCTCGCGACCGTGCTGTGTGACGTTTACATGGATCCGAGAGATGAAGAGACGGAGAGAGAGGGGGAGAACGAGGGAAGGAGGGTGAAACAGCGAGGAGGTTTGACAATGAAATCGGGGAAGCGGAATTGCGGAGGAGAGAGAAGAGGGTCGAGGGAAGTGGTGGAGGAGAAGCTGAGGAGGGGAGGAGGAGGAGGTAGAGCGGGGTCGACGCATGACTTTGAGCTCGAAGGCGGGAGAGAAGGATGAATTCGTATTCGCGCGGAAACTGGGATTGGAGTGGGTTGGGTCCCCACCAAGTTTCGTGCGAAATGCCTCGCCGCGGTCTGGAGCTTCCAGAGGGGATGGGGGTTGTTTAAGAAGTGGAGGGGTATGGGAGGGGTCCCGAGTAGTGAGTTTTCGAGAGAAGGCCGTTTTGGGCATGGGGTCGGGGAGGGAGTGTGGGAGGGAGAGAAAGCTCCTTAAGGGATTGAAGGGGGTAGCATTTTCGGAGGGGAAGGGTTAGGTAGCGCCCTTAAGATTCCCAAGTGACAGCTCCCGTCCCGCAGAGGGATTGAAACTGGATTATGAGCTAAGTTAGGGAAACCATGAATCATTTGGCTGCTTTACACGCCACTCCGCAACGCCGGCGGTGGAAGAGCCACTTCAAGAAGAAAGGGCTCTCGGCTATATCGTATAAAGTGAGTGACGATTGCTTTCAAATACAAGAATGCATCAGTCCTAAGGTTGCTCAATAATGATCTTTTTCGGGCATGAATGACCGTAGAAGTGGTCTTAATTGGTGGAAATCATGAGGCTACAAATGATTTTGTACTTTTCAACACATTTTAATTGGATACAACGCGTTTCGACAAAATCACACCCTTGTCACGAGGTACCAATGCATTTTTTACGAGACGAAATCGTACGTACGAGGTCTATTCATATAAAATAATAATTCATTAAAAATACAATTGAATTTAGATCACTAAAAAGGGCAAGTACATACCGAATTAACATAACGATAGGGAATTTATGCAATACTGAATATGCGAGGTCTGTCCAGAAGGTATCCAGCCATGCAATAATTTGATAAAAATAGGCTACCTAGAAAAATAAGGCCTTATTCCTCTTTAAAGTACTCCCCATGTGACCTCACACACTTCTTCCAGCATTTCTTTCACTTTTCAAAACAATTGACAAAGTCCTTTTACGGTGTGGTCATCAGCTTAATCTACTCAACATCTAGAATGCCGTGCTGCTTTTCCAAGGGACTTGCTTCCAGCCACAAACAACCCAGGTTTTCTATAAAATGTCACAACTGGAGATGAGTCATGGATCCACGGCTATGACCCTGAAACAAAGGTTCAGTCTTCCCACCAGTCGGTTGACGAGATAAAGGAGAATGCGACGAGGCAACTGATGACCATCCCGAAAAAGGACATTGCCAATTGTTTTGAAAAATTGCAGAGACTCTGGGATAAGTGTGTGTGAGGTCCTAAGCGAAGTAATTCGAAGGGGAATAAGGTCTCATTGTTCTATTTTGGCTATTTTTTTCTAAATATGGCTGGATATATATATATATATATATATATATATATATATATATATATATATATATATATATATATATATATATCCAGTGCGTGGGTGGTCTGAAAAGTTTCCGACCTGGAAAATTTCTGAAAAAATGTCTTGTATCTTTGTTAGGTCGGAAGCTTTTCAGACCACCCTTGTTAAAAATTTATATTTATATACAGATATATTTTCTATACATATATATATATATGTATAGAAAATATATCTGTATATAAATATAAATTTTTAACAAGGGTGGTCTGAAAAGCTTCCGACCTAACAAAGATACAAGACATTTTTTCAGAAATTTTCCAGGTATATATATATATATATATATATATATATATATATATATATATATATATATATATATATATATATATAAACACAAACTCACGGATACAAAATATTTAACACACAGAAACGTAAAGGAAGGACACTCACAGTATGTATTGACGTTTCGACGGCTCGGCCGTCGTCATCAGAATATACTAGAATATACAGAATATATCAGAATATTCTGATGACGACGGCCGAGCCGTCGAAACGTCAATACATACTGTGAGTGTCCTTCCTTTATGTTTCTGTGTGTAAAATATTTTGTATTCGTGTGTTTGTGCGTCGCCGGTGAGGGTCAATTTCAAAGATATATATAAACCATAAACACAGTAATCAACCCGAAGGTCGGTTTAGTAGGTGATGGTAGAGCTCACCCGTGTACCAAGCCCGACGGCGTGTGAATAATCACACACCAGGGTAGGGGGGCCAGTTCCTTTCCCTGTGCCGGTTATGCCTTTTGCCTTGCCCGGGAATCGAACCCGGGACATATATATATATATATATATATATATATATATGTGTGTGTGTGTGTGTGTGTTCGTGCGTGTGTATCAAACTTAGACAGCAACACACAATATGATAACACATAAAAGGAACATTCACACGTTATTTCTTGATAATTTCGATGGAATTGAGCTACGTCTTCCTCGGAAGACTAGTTAGAACTCCTTAGGATCTTCCGAGGAAGACGGATCTCAATTCCGTCGAAATTATCAAGAAATAAAGTGTGAGTGTTCCTTTTACTACTGTTTCTCTATTACTACTTTTAATACTGTGAGTGTCCTTCCTATATTTTTCTGTTCGTTGAATATTTTGTATCCGTGTGTTTGTGCGTCGCCGGAGAGCGTCAACTTAAAAGATATAAATAAATATATATATTTACATTCGTGATCTGCTCAAAAAACCGCTTTCCCCACATGTCCTGTGTTCGCCTTTAATGTGTTTTCCTATCCCCTTTCCTTATACCTATTTCTATGTTTGAATGAATATATATATATATATATATATATATATATATATATATATATATATATATATATATATATATATATATATATATATATATATATACACTTTTTTGGAAAACCCACAAACGTGTAATGTAAATTCACTGATAGTCATAACAAACACAGAAACCAAAACACAAAAGAGGAAAAACTCACTGGTTCTCGAATTTTCGGTGGTCCAACCACCTTTCTCAAGAGGAATTAGGAACAGAACTGAGGCAGAAGAGGGCCCGAAAGCAGTGGTCCACTGCTTTCGGGCCCTCCTCTGCCTCAGTTCTGTTCCTAATTCCTCTTGAGAAAGGTGGTTGGACCACCGAAAATTCGAGAACCAGTGAGTTTTTCCTCTTTTGTGTTTTGGTTTCTGTGTTTGTTATATATATATATATACGTCCGTCGAAGTCAAGGGGGTCCCTAGGAATCAAACTAGGGTCATAAAAGGGCCCGTAGGCATGTGGCGTTTTCTCGCTAATTAGGAGATCCGGAAATCATGGCTTTTCATCGATCTAGCAAACAAACTCCACCGGACCAATGCCCCGCCATCACTGGCGCGGTTCGCGAAATATTTGCAGCATTGCACTCGGTCAAGTTGTGTTATCCCGACATGCGGCGGAGCACTTCGCCAGAGTATGAATGGCCACTATCCACTTTAGTGTAGTGGGTTGCGGTTGGCAATGCACTTCCCACCCGATATGTTCGCCGCGAGAAGCAACACTTTGCGGTCTGATAGACGTATTTCCTTCCCTTTAAAATGTACTCAGGCAACCCTATGCTATAAATGGATGGTTTGTGATGTATATCTGACCAACTCATAAATTAAACGTAAGCCTATTTCTGCCTCCAAACTTAGGTTCGAAGTGAAAACTTTAATAATAACTGGCTCACTCCCATTAGAGGTCGTCTCAAAATGGAAGGGCAAGAAACACTTTCTCCGAACTGAATCCAATAGAAATATTAATACGCACATCCCAGGCTAGGGATCACGTTCAATAGTGGCCGCGCTCTGTCCATCTCCACATTTAAAACCGCAAAACCTCCCTTTTAGCGGATGTCTTGGCAATGGTCACGGGGTAATGGGGTCGTAGGGAGAAGCGGAAAATGATGAAGCGGAAAATAAGAAAGCAGATAGCCATAGGGTTGGAGGAATATGAAATATTCGGGAATATATCCAATTCAATTCAATTAATGCGTTAAAACGAACTTTTTACATGTGTACTGAACTCAAAGCCCAAAACCGTCAAAGTTACTGAGCTTAAGAGAAACGAAATTCTAAGAAAAAAAATTACGAAAAACAAATATATATATATAAACACACAAACACTCGGATAGTAAATATTCCACAAATGACGACTTTCTGATGACGACGGCAGTGCCGTCTAATGCCGTGCCCCGTCGAAACGTAAATATCTACTGTAAGTGTCCTTATTTTATGTTTCTGTGTGTGTAATATTTGTTATCTCAGTGTTTGTTTGTGTGTTTGTGCGTCGCCGGAGAGCGTCATATTCAAGATTATATATATATATATATATATATATATATATATATATATATATATATATATATATATATATTCAAATACGAAATTCCGCCATACGGGAAGAAGAGACACTGAATATGTTCAAAGAACCTAAGGCTGGAAACAATTCGTCAAGACTTTCGTGTGGAGCATGGGACTCTATGGTTCCGAGCAGTTCCGAGTTGGAACATTGGAAAAGTGGACCAGCGATGAATAGAAGCCTTTGAAACATGGTGCTGGAGGAGAATGCTGAAGATTAAATGGACAGACAAAGTGAGGAACGAGGAAGTACATAGAAGAGCAGAAGAGAATAGAACCATATGGAGAACTCCTATATTCTCTATATTCCTAAGAAACGAATGATTTTTTATGAATACATGTGTATGACCATAACAAGAAGGACTTTTATGTAGTTTTAATTGTAATTAACCAATTACACGTATTTGTGCTTTTTTTTTGGAAAATTGCCTTCCGCTAAAAAATATGCAACTAGCAGTCTTCATTTCCCGGGTGTTTTCCAGAGGTTCATCTATAATTGATGTAAAGGTTTGAGTTCAAATGAGTTTTTAACGATTCGCGAGCTATTATTGTCGTGAAATGAGGTTGAGTCACAAAGAGATAAATATTACTAGGCACTGGCCATTCTTAACCCTTTACTGATTTTTGATTCTACTTATGGTGCGTGCACTCTCTTATAAGTTGTGAATTACGCCATTATTTCAAATGGTAAACTCAAAAAGGCGACCGGAATCGGTCAAAAAAAAAACAGAAAAATCCATAAACGGAAAAACATTTGCACTCTAAGACACTCTCCTATGGAGTAACGGATGTCGATTAAATGATTAAATATCTAATTATGATATCGTGATAAAGACGCACATATACCCGAAATTCCCTTCTCAAAATATTCAACACATTAACGTCAAAAAGATCGAGAGAAGAATGGTGGTATTGAAATTGCGATGGAGGAACACGAAGATTAAATTAAATGGTAGAGTAAGTAATGGGGGGGGGTTCTTTGAAGAGAAGGGCATGAAAGAAGCCTGCGGAAAACTGAAAGGAAACGTGAATATACGCATCAAGTATGCTTAGAGGCACAATAACTTGATGAAGACTAATGTTTGTTATAGTGTAGTGGATTTAGTGGATTGCATTATACTCGGGATGAAACATAGAGGAATGTCTGTGGTGCGGTACATAAAGCGAAAAAGCTTCGCATTGCAAACGTGAAATAAAGATAAAGAAAGCGGTTTTTCCACATTGTACATGGTGAAAATCCACACCGCACCAATTCCACTATTTCAGTACGTAGGTGTTTTACACTCATTCATGGGACCACTACGTTAAAATGACAAAACTTTCCATTATTCGTTTTCATTTCAAATTTTTCCTTCTTTCTCCGTGGTTTTAAGATGGATCTAGATTTCTCAATATAAGGTTTAGAAAGAAATAAAGTAGGAGATATTTCACTAATAAATAAACTTGTTCGGAAACTCGTCCATCGTGAAGATATACCTGTATTTCCTCATACTGCAGAGCAATGCATGACTATATTTTTTGAAATATTGCAGCACTTTTCACTAAATTCCATCTCGGATATTAAGGATTTGATTGGGAAAGGAAGGCCAACGTTTAAATCTATATTTTCCATCTACATTTGTGTGGCCGCTCAAAGTTTCAACTCTAGAAATGAGGAAGATAACTACTACATGTATATGCTACTCTGTTACCGTTTATTTATGTTTTTGATTCCAATTAATTTATCACTTAATGCAAAACATTGCGAAAGAATAATACTACAGTAATCAAAACTCCACGTACGATTTGAATCTTGATAGAGAAATGAAAGTTAAAACATAGAAAATGTGGATCAAGTCAATTTATTATTTAACCTTTCAAATTTGCCATTATTATGAATTTAACTACTCTGCTATGCCCTCTGGCTGCCTAAAGTTGCCCAAATCTTCACTCGTCCACTCGCCATTTATGCTAGGGAATAAAAAATATACTTCTGTAAACAATGAGTAAACTATTATTTAAAGTTCTCCTTTAACCACAATAAAAAATAAGCATGAATGAATAAAGAAGAAGTGCTAAAATAACAGTCGACGCAGGCAAGTAAACAAAGAAGTGATGAGCAATCAAACAAACACAATCTTTTTGGATGTTTTCCCAACACGTTCCTCGAAACTGACACCGGTTACCGAGGGGACGCTTTTCAAATAGCGCTCAATAGAAAATTACATGAGAGCATTATGGAATATTTGGTGGAGATAGTCGAAATTTTGACTGAAAAAAAAGTAACGATCAAATTAAGAACGATCGTTTGATTTGATACGGATCGTGGTTTTGTATGATGCGGAAACGTGGTTCTTGAAGCAAGTTTATAGGCTTCCATTGGTGAATTTTGAGAAATGGATGCGAAGATTGACGCAAAAGGAAAAAAATGTACGGGAAGTAAAAGGAGCAAGCAAGTGTTGGAGGAGGAGAGAGTTGGTATGCACCCAAAGAAGGCGGAGAAGTTGTATGTCGAGCAATTAAATCGAAGATGGAATGTTGAAGACCCTGATAGAGGGAAAAACGTTAGGCTAGCAAGGTAGGCATATTAGACAGGATGAAGGGATGATGAAAGTATGTGTTATTGAAGTACAGTTTAATATAGTTTAGGGTGTGAAGTGGCGTCTTGTTAATTCAAGAATCCAGGAAAGGTAATGATGTGTCTGTGCCCATCCAAAACAAAACCTACCTTGAGCACTAGGCTACGAGTATTTGATAATTAAACTGGGGACGGGTACTTCTAACCCCGAAAAGGGTAATTTAAATGAGTAATAGTTATCTCCAAGATCTTAGGGCCAATCCGTTGTGATCTTTACTGTTTAATGTAACGTCATTTTTTAATTAAGAAATGTTCAAATTGGAACCAAAAGGCGCCGTACAAGTAATATTTGAATCACATTTATTGAGACTGACTATATTAAATAATATTTCCTTAAACCGTAAAGGGTTTTTTACATCAACGTAAAATTCAGTTTCAACACTTTTCACACTATTGGGTTTCCCTATTTTTTACGTGATTTTTTACCTTCCTCCTTTATTTTGCCTTTGACTGAAGGACTTTATTAACCCTTTGACTGAAGGGTTTTGTTCCCTACCATTTTCGATTTTGACAACACTATCAGCCCATCTACTGTTTTCCCAACTTCATATTCCTGAGTGCTAATATTACTTTGCTTAACATGTTAGTGAGTGAGTGCGTGTGTGTGTATTATTCCCCAGAATTAAGTCCCTGGCGTCAGGATTAATTTCTTCGCAAACCTATTCGTTCTATTCTTAGTTAAGACATAAGTGGTTAAGGTAGCCCAAAGCCGGTCCCTGGCAAGGGAAATACATCCCAGTAAACCACTTTGGGCTCTCCAGTGTGACTGTGCGTGTATTTTAAGTTCTCGAATACGGTCCCTGGCAATAGGATTAATTCCTTTGTAAACCTATTCGGGAAATACTCCCCTGCGTAAATGTGAACATCCTAATATTTTGAATGTGTGTCTGATCACTAGCGAGGGAATAAGTTTCCCGGTAAATCACCACACCAATCTCGATATTTCCTTTCTTTTTTACTTTTACAGTGGTGTAAAAAACCCTTTGCGTCTTAAGAAAATATTATTTAATACAGCAAGTCTAAACAGAGGCCGCAAGAAGATAAATTTATTCTTACCAATATTTATTGAAATTTTTTTACATAATTTGTTTTATAAAATTTACAGTAACCTTAAATAGGAATATGATATATTTAATACAAAAGTCGAAAGATTATAGGGATGCTGTTTATCTATCGCGAAAGAACCGAACGAGGAATATGAAATAGAAAATACATACGAAATGCAGGGAGATTGGAATTAAGATTAAATTAATCTTAAATTACAAGGATGCAAAACTAATGTTTTTTCATCATTTCAGTTTTCGTTTATGCCCATGTATTCTACATAATCTAGATAAATACCCTGCGAGCCACCAAAAAGGTGTGTGGCAGGTATTACAATACTTAAACGTATAATAATGATTTGTACGGCTTCTGTTTTGCTTTTTAATAATTTGACATAAGTATAATCATAAAAATATTCATTACAGGTTGAATTAAGATACAGAACTTTATATCTGGTGAAATACTTTAGGGGAAAAAGATATCGTTCAAAATATTTTGAAAATTAATGGGAATAGAAAGCATACGTGTTTACAACTGTACAAATACGATATATTTTTAGTGTTAAACAATTAGGTAGCATTGAGAATACATAGAAGTTTGAGACTATAACTAATGTGACTATTAGTACTGAACAGCATTGTTAATAGAATTATCTTCACACTCTACAGATAAATTTTTCCACGGGATTTAAAAATACGTTCCTCATGGGCCTATGAGCACACGTGATCAATGTTGGCCATAAATCTAAATAAACCTTCACCGAGGTAAAACTTGTACCATTAATCACACATTACGGAATTAACTCTCGACGAAGAAAGATGAACGCCGTCACTTCAGGAGTCATGGCAGGGGAGCTTTATTTTGCAGGTTGATTTTGGCGATTTCTCTCTATCCATTAATATTGTAGGAAAAAAGACTACATGAAAAAAATCACTGGTCGTGATTCCAACAGATGGATTACTTTTTAATGATAATATCATCGCAGGAAGACAATTAGAAAGGTCGATCATTGAGAGGACTCTTGACATTGAACTAATATTACGCATGTGCTAAGCGATTCACATGATATAAATGACATTATTATCTAGATCAGAGCTAATTATTAAAGAATTAATACAGTATTGAGATCACGTCTATTTTTACATTAATTATTATTAGGTAATCTACCCGTTAAGGTAGGTTTTTGGATGGACACAACTATCAAATAAACATTTTGTGACTCCTAACCTAGCAAACTAATCTATATCAGGTCCCTCTTCATCTCTGTGTACTTCTTTCCTCCCTTCATCCCGTCCAACATCCCTATCCTGTTCCTGCCCTTACCTCGCTTGCCCAACATTCTCCCCTCTATTACTTTCTTCAACATTCCACTACCGGTCAATACGCCTTTCATCCATTTTTCCTGCCTCCAAAGGATTTTTCTCAACAAACCCCTCTCCTCATCCACCATCTCTAGTACTTCCTCATTTGTTTTCCTTTCGGTCCATTTCATCCTCTCCATTCTTCTCCACACACACATTTCAAAAGCCTCCAATCTACGTCTATCCTCCTGCTTCAGCGACCACGTTTCCGCGCCGTACATATATAGCTACGCTCCATATCAGAGTTTTTACGAGTCTTGTCTTAACATCCCTACTCAACGTCCCCGTCATCAACTCCCTCCTCCTTGAGAAAGCCTCCTTGCCTAGCGTAATTCTTCTCCTTACGTCCCTACTACTTTGACCGCATTGGTCCAAATACGGTCAAAGTAGTAGGGACGTAAGGAGAAGAATTGCGCTAGGCAAGGAGGCTTTCTCAAGGAGAAGGAAGTTGATGACATTATTATATTGACGTTTATTACATTAAACTGAGTAAAATTCAATTTATATGCGAATTTAGTCAATCCCATGAATAATTCACCAAATTAAGAAACGTAATAAGAAAAGAAAATAAACTGTGATTTTGGGTTCTTGAGAGCAAAAGCAGACTTAAAGGAATAAATTCAACGGATAATTATAATGGACATTTTCTTCTTCAATAAAAATTACTATAACTTTCAACTGACTTTAGCACAGCTGAAGTGTACTGTGATTAAGAAACTGCTGCTTGAAAAATGTCTTTCTAATACAAGTAGCTTCCCCAGTACTTAGGAATATTCAAAGACCTTCTCTTAGCAAACAAAAATCTGTAGAAGCTGTTCTTTTCAGCCTAGAAAATGAGATGTTTTCAGACTATTACAAAGTAGTCATAACCTCATCTATTGGCAGACTAAATATTGTAATGCGTAGAAAATTAAAAAAAAACAAACATTTGATTTTTAAAAATCAAAAGTGAAAACCAAAACTAATGAATAAAACTTAACAGAATTAGGAAGAATTATTGCAAAGATGTAAACTGAAGTTATACAATACTGGAAGCGGGTGTTCAAGAGATAGTTCATTTCAATTAAAAAGTTTTTCAAATTAAATTACTCATACTGCAACTACAACAGCAATAATAAGAGTTGTGACAATTACATACACACAAATGGCTCGTATAATGTACGTAAACAATATTAACAGAGGAATTCGGCAACTGCGAGATCGTTCTGTTGAGTCCGTAATAAACAAGCTATCAATCCACAGACATTCGTCATACAGTTTCGTAACTATCGAATCGCACGTTGCGGCGCTGTGAGTGGGAACGTGGAAGGTCAACGCGAGATTTGCTTAAACTGTTTCAAGGTGGCTATCAAAGGAACCAATATCGAGAAGCTTGGAAAGACGTATTGAAGACGATCAAAATGTTGTTCTGGAATAGTTGCTCTAAAAAAGGCTCGCTCTTGAATCCAAACAGTATAGTGATCAAATCAGAAGGAAATGCAAGCCATATGGAAGTGCTGAATTTTTGCCGTAAATGTCGAATTACTAACCGGTAATTCGGCTCGCAATTATTCGAATATGTTCACTGTTTTGTTAAATAACTTAAATTAAATTACTTTTCTTGGGAGGTAATCGGTGACTATATTTTCAAAAACGCCGAAAATGTTTATCTGAAAACTTAAAATGCAGCGTATTAATAGGGTATATGATGAGTATATTGAAAAAAATATGTTAACTAGTTGAATTTATTGAAGACAGTTATAGTCTCCATTTTTTGATGTGACGTTACAAGCATCATCCTCAATCTTAAAGTCTCGGCATGTTAACATGTATCGCATGCCATAAATATAGCTTTATCCATGCACTAAAACTTCTTCTAATAGCAAAATGTAAAATGAAAAAAGTTTAATTCTGAAAGGAAAACACTCATTGGCACAAATACCAATCATACGCTCACTATTATGACCTGTAAAATCCTTAACACTTTCCCTAGAATATCTCTTCACGAAACTCCTTAATTATGATATACTTTAAGGTAAACTTATGGATATAGTCAACATACTAACGTGACATTATTAAGAGTCCATATGATTTATTGATACCAGTCAGTGAACTGAAAGGGAAGGTTAACAGATACGCGAAAGTGGGTGAACTTGAGAAAGGCAAGAATAACACATGAAGGGATCAAGTTATGGAAGTTCTTTGAAGAAAAAATTAGCAGCCTTCGAAAAACTAACAAGAAGAATGCATTTGGTAGTAGAGGCTTGCTGAAAATACCTGGTGAATGAATTCTAAAGATACTATCGGGGCAGGTCGCGGGAGATATATCCTATCATCTCTGATGTCATGCAATTTTCAATTAAAAATTATTCCAAAAAAGCCTGTCATTTGCTTTAGATTTGAGTTATTATGGCCATGGAAATACCGTTCATTAACGGAAAAGAAATACTTAGTTATTGCACATATATTTTATTAAACACGACCTTGATTTTGACTTACAAAGTCATCATCAGGTGATGGTGACTTTGTAAGTCGAAACTTAGGTCGTTCAACTCAACTCAACTTCAACAAAGTAACGCCTCAAACCATTCCATTTACCGTTCATTAACTTGACTCACTTAGAAATGAAAGTTTATCAATTAATTATGCTGAAAAAATAGAGTGCCACCTCTCGCCTCTCTAGAATACCGTATTGTTCAGAAACATCAACTAATAGAATTCTTAACAAATTCACAAAGGGCATAACACCCAAATTTACTGTAACATTCCATGGCACATCGAATACCTAAATTCGTTACCCTAAGTATTCAATAATGGTAATACAGCAAGTGTACACAAATATATACTGACGCAAAAAACAGTAAAGAAAACCTGATGAAAAAATTTGAAACTGGAGGAAAAGTAATCATAAAAGGACGCGTAAGAAATTATTATTATCGCTACGTTTTAAACAAATTCTAAAAGATTCACAGATTGTACTCAAAGATCCAGAAATTCTACTTTGCCTTACAACTTTCCAGTAGGTGAAATTCTTTTCTTCTTCGAATGGGCGAGATTAATTTACTCGTGGAATATCAGAGTTTAAACATAACGGACCAATCTGAAGTGAAAACTCGTAAGATCAAACAGCAATGCAATTCGTGCACAACGATGCGTGCACGAAGACGTGAGCGTGAGGCAAGGAAGCAGGAAAGCAAAGACGGGGTTAGATGGCGATAGCATTAAATGGAGATCAGTGTCGGACAAATCCCGACGGCTCCGCGTCACTAATAAGACCCAAAATCCCCCGTCAAAAACCTTTTCCTTTCCTCCTTCCGCTCCGACGGGGAAGAAGAGTTGAGGGCGCGAGGTCGCCGAGGCGCGTGGGTCGCAGTGGCGCCGATCCTACCCGATCTCTTCCTCTAGGGGGGTCGCTTCGCACGAACCCGGTGGAAGGGAGGGAGAGAGAGCACTCTTCTGCACCCGATGCACCAACACACCACTCAAGATCGCGACCGGCCGCTGACTCATTCGGACGAGTGGCCGACCGGCGGGGAAGGATGCAGATAAGTCCCGGTCAGGAGCGGAGGAAGAGGAGAGGAGTAGAGGAAGAGGAGCGGGTCGAAAAAAGAGTTTGACGGGGGCGGAGAGGGGAAGAATGCACTTGTGCGGGCGGGAGAGATGGAGGGGGGTGGCAAGGATCTGGGGAGAGGGGGTGCAGTGGGAAAGGGAGAGCGCGTGCATGCACGGAGTAGGGAGCAGGCGGGGGTGGAGGAGGTTAAAAAGGGCAGACGGATGCCGCGAAAGAACTTCTGAATGCGTACGACATTGAATGAATGAGTGACACCCGGCATTGTGCTCTGGGAACTAGATAATCAACCTACGCGGAGTATTCATCTAAAAAAATATATCTACTGAAAGTAGGTTTGGGACGGATATCATGTATCACTGGAGGAGATCACTTTAGTTTGCCCTAAATCATTTCCTTCTCATACGTCCCTTCATGCCTTCTTAAAACATTTTCCTTCTTCTGCCCAGCTTACCTAACATTCTTCCCTCTATCATGACCTTCAGCATCTCACCACCTCACAATATTTCCTCAACTAACTTTCTCTGCCGTTTGAGCTCACCGAACAACTTTTTATCTTTTCACCCACCATATTCAAAACTTTGTGTTCATTCTTCTTCTTCGTCCAACTTTTTTCAATTCTTCTCTTAAATCTCTAAAATCTACGCTCATCCTCTTTGACTCAAATGCCTGGTTTCGGTTCAGTTGGTGAAGTATTGCGAAAAATGCCAAGTGTGGGTAATAATGTGGCATAAAGAAAAATATTGCATTAACAAAAAAAATTCACCCAACAATAACAATCCCAATTTGTCACGGTCAACAAAATTACGCCAGGATTTGAGTTATGCAGAGGAGCATTCGAAGGTACCGAAGAAGGAGTTTGTGAAAAGGCAACATTTGGGACTTCAACTTAAGGAATAAAATCATGACTAAATGCATTAAGTTAAACCTACAGATTACAAAAAGAAGTTTAAGTGGAAGAAAAGATGGATGGAGCGAATGGAAAAATGTATGATTGAATAAGTTTCACGCAAATTCATTCTTGTGATTTCCTGTGAAGAGCAGGACTCACGCAAGAATGAAGGGCGCCAGCTAAACTGGTCAGCTGGTCTTAGGTCTACCGTAGGATTTTATGCGAGGACCCCATTCATCACGAGTCTCGTTTTACCTTGCAAAATTTCATTTCTTCATCTTGTTATTTCATTTTGACCACGACAATGAAGAAGATGGCTTTAAGAAGGCACTGGGAAAACGGAAATGTTCCACCTACCATATCTAGAAACACAAAATACCTACTCTCTAACAAGGAAAAAATTTCTGTAAATCCATCAACAAACCGATAATTTTGTTAAAAAAATTAGATTTAAATCCCAGGGAGAAAAAGTTTAGAAACTGTTACGTGGTTAAGTTAAAAAAAGTTATGAGGATTGATTCACATACAGTATATGTATTTTTCTCCATTTTTAATCTTGATTTTTGATCTTCGTCAACTTTTTCAATTCTTAATTGTACTGGCTAATGAAATCCTTTAAAATTTTTCTCCCTCGAACCATCTCTAAAAATTACTTGAACAAATAGATATTGGCTTTGAGCCTGATAACAAAAAATATACCGTCGTTGATATAGGACTAATGAATACTAAACTGAGCGCCCTTTGGTTTCCCGGGATTTTAAAATTTTATTTAAATTATTTATCAAATTAAATTTCATGTTCCACTCTTACTAAATTTTAATGGTTAATACCTAATTGAGCGTTATATTATATATTTTAATATCATCATCATAAACATGCTTCAATCAAACCCAAATGCAGTCGTTGCTCCCGACTTATAAATACAATTTGCTGCGGAATGTATTTTCAAGTCTCTATGATGGCGTATACATGAGATTTCACTGTGCGATACATAATATAAATATTCAGAACTATGGGCACAAAAAATAACTCTTGGCAGATGAACTTGAAAGCACTTCTCCATGAAACACTATTGTATTTCTCCAGTTTTCTGTAAGGGATACGGAATAGATGCTAAGGAATGAATTTACACCAAGTCGAGGATGCTATTTCGGTCTCGGTGAGCGTAGATTTGGCGCCTTGGGAAGATAAACGGTGAAGTGGTTTCTGAAGTGGCGAAAGAAATGGGGTTAGAGAAAATTCCGGTAATATAAACAATGTTCCAAAATACCCTTATGTCTCGGAATAGATATTTTAAACCACAATAGCCCAGTGAAATCGAGAGCCCAGACAACCGTTGTATGAAACTTCATTGCTCATGTTGTACTATCACTGTCGTATTTGACACACCTTAATGTCGTTATATCTAAAGTCCATTGGCTAAAACCATCGGCATTGGAAGTAATTTTTCTTTCCTTACACGATTATCACCGGAAAATTAAGAGAAGAGGTTTTACCACCAATTTAAAGCAATTTCCGAAATGCGATCTTTGTGGTTTCTTCTTGGCGAACCCATTTAAGTAATAAAACCAAGAAACATCCTAACGCTTTAGACGCAGACTTCTCTTTCAAAGGCTATAAACCCAAATCCACCCACAAAGCAGAGCAAGAAAAGCTTCTCTCCTTAGATTTTACATCCACAGACGATTCATCGACTCAGTCCTTTTGCTTGTACATTATGCTACGTTTTACTGTCGAGAGCTATACAATGGCTTTGGTGTGAAAGAGATGACTCTTTGGTCTTATCCTCTTCAGCATAAAGTTGTCCACACATGCGCCGTCTCGTCTTTCACCACAAAGGTTTACACTACCACCAGAGAATCGGCCAGCTTAACTCGGGACGACCGATGACCAAGGCGCCAACGAGTCTGTCTCCCACAACTCTTCTCGGACACTCCTCTTTCCAGCGGGAACAGCACGAATGAAATCCCTCGATGATTAGAGGCTCCGCATAAAGAATGAGGAAGAGAGGGGGAGAGCCACAAAGGAAGCGTCGAGAGCCTTGGAGCATTGGCACAGCGAGAATATTTCAGGAAGCTGGTTGCGAGGACCGACCATCAAGAAGGCGAGTTGGTGTTGGCGGTCCAGGGTTTCAAAGTCTCGTACATTAACTTTTGAATGATGAAAAAATCATCGACGGATAAACGCGTGATTCATCTTTTAATTTAGATTAGGATATGTGAAACAAGTTAGGAAAAAGAGCGCGTGATTACCACCACACGTGGCTCAACGATGTGCAAGCACATTTACGGAGGGATGAATACTTCGCCTTTGCGCTGTATTTTCATCATGGCCAAGTTAAATATATTGTACCGGGAAAAAAAGGAATACGCACCATGACTGAAAGGGAGCGATTAAGAGAATGAAATTTTGAGAAAAGTCTATCGTGGTGGCTTCGCAAGCAATGTTATATCCCATGGATAACCGTCACTGTTCTAACCCAGGAGGCTTTCAAACCAGCATGAACACATTTATATTTTTATTTTCATCTGGGAACTATTCAGTAATAACTGGGTATTGTCCAGTCTCTACAATGAGACATTTTTGACGACGCGAACCGGATGAATCCAAACGTTTGTTCACGCAAGAATCGGAATCACCAATCACCTCTGGCTTCACAATCTCGGTATTGTTGCGGAATTAATTAAATAATCCTCACAGCACACTCTCAATTCATATCTCCTTTCAGGTTCAATTAAAATCAAGCTGATACCCTTCATCTCTCATTGATATCTGTGATGCCATTGTTATCTCTCATGAGCTGATTTCATTCGAAAGAGATTTGCCGGTCTGTAAATGTTTTGAGTCTAATTCATAAAAATCGATTCGAAATGGGAAGCATTGAGTCCACCTCTAATGCTTTCCATCGTGATATTTTCAGTATTCCCAACGGACTTCAGCACAGATTCAAAGTGTCGTGTGAAACGGCCTTAGGGTCCGGAAGGGGATCCGGGGATCTTGAGAGGTGAGGGAGGGAGGAATGGAGGGTGGGTGGTTTCGGGGAAAGGGGTTAAAAGGGGAATGGGACAGTGGGGGAGGCGTGGAGATGGGAGGAAGGTATGGGCGAGTTATTTCTGGAGGCAGTTCCATTGTCAATGGTGAGGGATGCCGGGGGTGTGGGAGTTAGGCCTGTGCGATATTCCGACGTATCGACGTCGATGCGCGATACAAGACAGAGAATCCATTAATATATCATATATGCTAAGAAATCGATGCACCGTCCAGTACGAAAACGGTATTCTCGAACTTTAACCATGCTTCATTTATCGTCTCCTCACTGAGTAAGGTATCGAGGCGATGGTTAAATCGAATGGAAAAGTCGACACGATTCGTCGATGCAGTCCATATGGAGTCGAGGGCTGCGGATCCACGCACTTTAAAAATGTCGTTGATGTTAGATTGCGATATAAAATGTGGTGCCATGAATTTAAGTTTCAGGTTACCCTCGGGAGGTGTCCTTGGAAGGTGATTCGTGTTTTTCACGTTCAAAAAAGAAGTCTGCATGGACATGATGGTAGAAAAGTTCAAATTAACTGGTGAATTGATCGAAAATGACTCACCGCTCACCATCACGGCCGGAACGACTTTCAAATTGATCGAATTTCATTGGTCAGCGACATAACAAGCATAGAACTCGGGTCGTAATGGTTATCGAACTCGAAATAGAGTAGAGTAACTCGAGGGTAAATCATCCACGTGGTTAACCATTCCTTCCCGCACTGCGCCAGCCTCATCCCCAAATGCCGATTTATTCCGAGCTTATCGATGCTCAATTAGCATCGTGCTGCGATGCCCAGAATGGCAAGTCGCGCAACCGTAACGGGAGGGCAATGGGAGCTTACATTTTGTGTGTTTGTGTGTGCGTGAATGCGCATTGAATAGGCCTAGTTGTCGGTTGGTGTTGGTGCTTCTACACCCCCAGTCCCTATCCCCGGAAGCCGTCGAAAGGGGGAGAGGGTTTAGGGGGTGGAGGGGACAGACCCATTCGTCTCGCATTCCCGTTCTATCGCCTGCCCCCTTCTTCCCCCGCGCCTACCTCTTCCCAGTCGCCGTTCCCACCCTGCCCAACTGCCACTCATATCGCCACTTCCCAACCCACGTGCCCGGTTCGAACTCTTCCCCCTCTCTCTCCTTCTCCGCGCTCCCTCCCTCGTCTTCTTAGACCCTCCGTGTCCCCCCACCCAACCACGCCTCACCCGCCGCAACACCTCTCATTCGCTGCCACGCGCTGTGCCAGAGACGGGGGAGATAACTTGCGGAGTTTTGCAATTTTCTCTCCCCTCCTCCCTCGCTTCATTTCGAATGTAAATACAGGGATACCAAGCAAATGAAAAGCGTGCGGCGTTTCATAGTTTGCCTAAGGAATAACTGCATGCCAATAGTGATTCGCAAGCACCGACGCCCCTGCGAAGGCCTAACCACGAGGACATCCATGAAATCCAATACGACTCATCATTTGCACTGCGTACCTTTTTGTTTGTTCTATTTTTCGGAGGAATAATATATTACTATTCCGTAGGGTACACTTTAAAATATTCATAAATGATAATTTTTGAGGATCTAATACATCTTTACCGAATTATAATTGTAATTATCTGGTCTCAATGCATGGAGTCATTAAAAGAAAACTTGATCCATTTGAAAAATGTTTCTCTTAAAGCTCTGGATTCAAAGGGAAACTAAAAAACGAAATCAGAAGAATTTATAAAAAGAAGTACCAGAGAGGTAAAGTTATCGCGAAGTACTATTTATTTTATTTATATTTTCGCTGCAAGCCACCACCAGGGTGCGTGGCAGGGGGTGAATACCCCCTACCGCGGTCAAAAAATGTTATTATGATCCCCTATCGCTCGTGGAAGAAATGATATCTTAAATTTATCTGTTGTACACTTAATCTCTCTACTTTCATTGTCATGATCTCCTCCTCCTACCGTAGTGCGATGAGGGTAATTACACATTTTCAACATCACTGCTAAAGAGATCTCCTTCCAAATTATGCAAGAGCTTCAATCGGTAATTTAACCTTCTCTCCATCAGTGATTTCCAGCCTAGCTGCTCTAATATTTTAGATAAGCTACTAAGTTTATCATAAAAATATTTTACAAATGTAGCTCCGCTACACTGCACGCAATCCAATTCGGCAATTAATCCAAATGACCTGAGCTGCCGATCGCCTCCCCTAAAAAACCAACCAACTAGTTATAAACTTTTAGAAAAAGAGCGGTTCCCACTCGAACGCCTACTGCACCGGGAACACCGAAATGAAATGTGTAGACTGAATTAAATACCTAGGCGTTATCATTACTCACGATCTCTCCTGGGTGAAACATATATGGGGAATATGTGGACAAGCTAACAAAATATTAGGATTTATTAGAAGAGTATTGGGTAAATGTGATGAAAAGTTCAAAGAGAAATGTTATCTGTCGTTGGTTAGGCGTAATTTAGAATATGCTGCAAGTATATGGGTCCCTCACGAAATTGGATTAATTGCCGAATTGGATCGCGTATAGCGTAGAGGAGCTAGATTTGAAAAACGTTGTCATGATAAACATAGTTGCGTATCCAAAATATCAGAGCAGATAGGCTGGGAATCATTCACGGAGCGAAGGTTAAATTACAGATTGAAGCTCTTACATATCAATCCATGAATCATGGAATATCAAAATAAGTCCGAAATCTATGTGAGTACCCGAAAATCCAGGGAGGGGCAATGAGGTTCCTCCTACCTTCCTCGTCCGACACGCGCAGGTGAGCCCAGGAGTGTCTCTCACTGTTTTAGCGGAGTGAGTGAGTACAATTGCTGGGGGGAGCTTTGGGTGGTATTCATATTTCTTGCATCACTTCAGACTGCTGCCGCATTTTAAAAAGCTACTCTCGAGTATTATCTAACGTGAGAGAATACTCACGGCGAAAGGTAGTATCATACTCGTTCGACGCCTTTGCATCAACGCCGAATTGCGCCCGAATGAGGTTCTAACTGTATCACCTATGTTCGAGTTTTCCATGTTCACAAAAATAATGACGCAATTCAAATATCCCGCGCCAGGATTATTTGGAACTAACGGACAATCGTACCGTGGTATTTATATTGAGCATAAATGAAAAATGGTTGCCATCCTCTTCAAAGCATTTTGTGTTAATATAAAAGCCTTACACTAAATAGACCTACCAACGATGTTATGATACAACACACGATTATTATTTCACTTAGTCTGCCTTGAAGAAGTTTATAGTCTATGGCCAATTGATTAGCGTGGAGTAATGGACAAAATGTACTCACGTCAGTGTTGAAGACAAAATAGACGAAAGGAAACAAATCAAGACCAATGGGTTAAATTGTGGTGATAATTGACGGATATCGTCGCAAATAAAATGCCAAAACTCAGTTTTTTTTGTTTTCGATTGTTCCAATATTGCTTAAGGAAATTCTCTACTTGGTGGAATTAATGCAACTGGATCAATTTTTTTTATCGAAAAGCGCCTTCTTTTGCCAAATATCGCCAGAGACCTTCGGGTAGTCTTCTGCTCCCTTTAATTTGTGTGATTGCCAAAGAATGAAGAGAATGTCGTAATTGTGACAGAAATGGGAATCGCGCCTTAGGACGACAACAAACAAAAATATAATATTGGGATGGAAAAAAGTCAGTTGGAACCTGAAGGATAGAATATAAATTGCAATTTGAAGAAAATTTATAGGTAACCCCACAATATTTACGGAATTTTCGATTTCTATCTCTTCCATTTCTATTAATATTACTTCAAGTAATTCGTAAAATATCATTTGTAGTAGTATTAACAGAAATCAAAGTACTAGTAATACCTTGTAAAAGTCAAACAAAATGTAAATGTCAAAAAACATATTTAAAAGACATGGCCCTTAACACACCATTATTACGCCACTACGTAAATTTACATTACATATCTACCAAAATAATCAACCCGAAATGGATGAGGGAGGAGCTCACCTAGAACTAATGTAGGTCGCGCGGAGAATGAGTCACTCGTATCAGGGTAGGGAGAGATGTCTGTGCTGTTAGCAGGTCCAACATAGTCTGGTACCCAAATAACCAAAACACATTGATGAAGACAAACGCATCCACTGGGCTATAGAAAGGCACCACACGGATGCAAAACTGGACCCTCCAGCCAGTATCCGAACGTTCTATGGCACTAAGGACCCCAGATTCCGTTAAACAATTGAAAAAATTTCAAATACCCACAACTGAATGGATTAAAGCACATGGGCGGAACACAGAACAAACCATGGCCACAAGGAGGACATATGTGAAAATTATACCTATCGTGAACATGCAAAGTTAGACGTAGAGAAATAAATCACGTGAAGCTCGCAGAAGTTGGTATACTTGCACGCGCGCACAATCCAGTCGATTCGCGAATGCTGCGGAAGCCGAAACAGACAGTGACTCCGTCTTTAGGATTCGGACGCGCCCTAGTATTTCGATTTCTCTCGCGCTCTCATTTCGGAAATGGAAAAGTCGGCTAGCCGACACCACACACACACACTCTTCTCCCGCCGACCCACCCACCCTCGCTCACTCACTCAACGCTCTCCTTTCTCCCTCCCTTCCCCTATTCCCACCAGTGCTAACCCTAACATCCCACCCACTCCCTTCCCCTCGGCGGATCCGCTGCTCAAGGAAGCCCTCACGTGAGAATCAAGCGCGATGATCGCCGCCACATTTCGCGTGGAGACGATCCCTCGACTCCGCACGGTGAGAGCAGTCTCCGGCGGTGAAGGAATCGGCGGTGGAGAGTGGCGTTCGGGGGGGGGGGGGGACGGCTCTTCTTCCGCGGAAATGTTTACGCGTGCCGTTTAGGGCGGAGAAAGTGTGCTCTGTCCTCCTCCCTTCATCCCCATCCCGCTACCCTGATGCGCCGGGGATACCTACAGGGCGCTGTGGGAAGGCCGGCTCGGGCCTAAAGATTTCGACGGAGAGAAAGAGAAGTGGGTAAGGGAATTTGGGGGGGGGGAAGAGAGATGCTGTCGGCGGAGAGGAGAGGCTTGTTATGCGGGAAGTGCATTCCACCTCGCCCGCTCAATCGTCAATCTCTCGAGAGGATGCGACGTTGCCGCTCCAAGCACATTATCGTCGCCTCCTTTTTCCCTCTCCACTAAGCATTGCTTAATCGGTGAACCATTTCGATGCTCCATGGGGGAAGGAGTGGAGGAGACTGCTATACTAATCCCTAACCCAACACAACCCCTCGACAGCAATGGATGAGTGCGTGAGTGTCGAAATCGGTATGCGTGCCCTACAAATGTTTCCACTCCTCTACTTTCGGCGAATTTCCTGGTTATGAGTGATTTAACGCGCTCTTTTCGGCCACGGGTTAACGTTTTTTTTCTATGGGCGTTTCCGTAAGTTTGCCATGCCCCACCAAAAATTGTGCGAGTCGAAAGAGAACGTGATGCTGCACTGAAGGACGAAGGACGAATTGTAAACAGAGACGGAGATATCGGTTGAGAGGATCAATGGTTTGAAATTTCACCACTGACGATATTTTATGAGAGGACTTAAGAAAAAAAAAAGAAATGGGAAGTGATCAGGTCCAAGGAGTTTGATTGCCCTCTAATCCCCCAGTAATGCGATTAAGAGATCGTGAATTCGGTGTTAGGGAAAGAAATCACGTTACATAAAGTAAAGTTTGATTAACCTTTTCTATCTGTACTCATCAACATCGAAGTGCCATTTCAAGTCTTGGGTCTTTGCGAGAAAAACTTCTGTTGAGAAAAATTTGCTAAGATTTTCACGGTTGAAATGACTCATCTGCCACCTATTCGCTTCAGTTTTCTGCTAACTATATCTCCTCACACCTAGACGACATTATTTTTTAAAAATAAATCTTATAAAAACGAGCGTCTAAGTTATGGCCCATCATAGTTCTATGAGGAAAATAATTTGACGTGAGTTATAAATAAACTTGTCCTATCCCTCCACGTATCTGTCGACAGAATGATTAATACTTTGACACCGATTCTGTAAACATTAAAACAATTAACTAGGGGATTACAAGAGTATTGATTCCAAATTAATCATCACCGTCACTTGTGTCAACTTCGGTTACACGTTTGTAATCTCATAATGAAAGTACGTTCCAGATAAAATCCATTGTTCCACATCCCAAAAATACAACCATATTAACTCACTTCTAAAATTAATAAAATAATGTAAAACCCTCATTAAAATGATGCACATGGGCCCTGTAATTAATTAATAATCACCCCTCGAAGGGAAAAATATAATGTCAAAATGATACACTCCATCGAATTCCAATACCACCGGGAAATGGATTCAAAATATATTTTAGTATCGTGAAGCAGAATCATTAAAACCTTCAGCGCGAACTTTCCTGGCATACGATATTTTACGTCTACACCCACCCATTTTTCAGCTCTTGTTTTGAGTTTTTTTTTATACTGATGATTGGCATTACTTACGGAGCAGTCTGCCGGGAGGTATTATGTAACTTTCCAACGATGACCCACGACTTAATGAATACAGAATGAAGTCTCTCATTAATCACAAAAACAACGTCGCAGTTCCATCCTATCATCTCCCAACAGAACGGACGAATTAATCGAATAATTCAGCAGATTTCTAATTGAGGAGCGTCGTCGAAGCGCGGGCGTGAAAGTAGTTGGATGACCTGGGTGATGGATGATTGTGATGCAGACTGATGCATCTGAGGTTTCTACGGACGCTCGCAATATCAGCGCGGACGTTGTAATAGAAACAAGTGGCATGCATAAGGGGAGTATGGAATGGGTTGGGGGGGGGTGTGATGAAACTTTTATAGGAAAAGGGTGGAGAGGCAGACGCATATATCCGTCCGGAGTGCTTTTTAAAGGAGAAAGGGAGGACCAAAAAACTGAAGAAGGCAGACGGAGCAAGTGCACAAGAGAAAACGGAGTGGTTCATCGGTTCAAAGACCACATTTCGCGCGATCTCACGTGATTATACTTCTCAATTGACATAAGCACTATGATCCATGCATTTTATGATGCGAGCACCAATGTGAAATGCTGAATATACTTCACGCTTTGCGATTAGCAATCGCTTGTTCTTAATCTTCAATCACCGCAAAAACCTCATTTTCTTTTTTGCATATTTTTGCGTTGAATTTTGATTGATTTTCCATTTTTAAACGTAAAAAAAATCCGTTGCTCTAACAGCGCGACAATTGGAAAAATAGAGCTTGGAAATTTTGAAAACAAACTGACATTTATCGCATTCCACCGCCATGAGACAATCGGATTAGTGACAACGTGTGAATGACGATTCTCGAAAAAGAGTTCAAATAAATTTGTTTCGATATTGGTAACAATTTTGAAGGAAAAATTTCAATTGCTAAATCGAACATACGGGGATGAAAAATCAACTGCGAATGGTTTTAAGTATTTGACGGTAAATGGGGTGGAATGTCGGTCGATGAACATTCCAGGATGACCTTTCTTATCTGCGGGCAATGATCGCGTTATGAAAATTCATGGTGTTATTCCTATAGATGCGTAATAGGGGAAGTTGCTGGGGAAATGGGAACCATCAGAAGATCTTACCAACAAATTTTGACCGAAACACTTCGTGCACCAATGCTCAACTCGTGTCAATTTGGTTTTCCTCTAATCAGATAATTATGAATTGCAATGAGACAAAAATGGGACGTGAAGCAATATCGCGGAGTTGAGGATATTGAAAATTCCAAAAGATGAGAGAAATAGCTCTAGAAAAGATTTGTGGCGCCTACAAACAATAAGGAGAAGACAAGGGAACGAAATGACTGGGGGAATGCATTGTAGGGTGTCGAATGAGTGAAACCAGTGGGTGTCATGGAAGGAACAACCCAGGAGAAAAAGGTTTGAAAAAATTCTCGTGGGGTGACTTACCATTTCAACTTCACCCGACTGCAAAGCCAGCCTGCGGAGGAATATTCGAAAAAGCATCAAGTCCACTTCAATTCCTGTACGTAATCCTCTTCAGGAAAATATCTAAATATAAATCTCAATAAGGAATGAAATATTCACTACTGGACGAAAATTCGAAATTAAACCTCAAGATGTGTAATGCGAGTCATTTGTCGCGTATCTAATAGGCAAAGGGTGAGAGAATGAGGCATTTAAAATTGATAGTCACAATGGGGCTTGCCTAAATTAGCGAAAATCATATCAATATTCTGAAAACAGATAAAAAATAGGAAGATATAGAATTAAATTTTGATGGGTGATAACGCCATACGAAGTGTGAAAATAAACTAATATGTTTATTTGAAACGGGTTCGCTCGGCGTGGGTTTTAAGTTATTCGCGGATCCCCCCCGATCCTCCATTCTATTTCCAATATACGAATATTTTGTTAGAGATCAGACCTATTATTATAATAGGAATGCGGAAAATAGCTACCAAAGAACTATATTTTTTGATAAATTTCATATATATATATATATATATATATATATATATATATATATATATATATATATATATAGCGGTAAAGCTGAGTACTATCGAAGAAAAATGGGAATGTATCAAGCAAGGGATATTGGAAGCCGGTGAAGACACAATAGGAACCGTTAACGGGAAAAGGATAAGGAAACCATGGGTCACGGATGAGATGATTGCAAAGATGGATGAGAGAAGAAGATGGAAGAATGTAAGCACAGAGTTAGGCAAAATGAAGTACAAAGAGTTAAACAACAAATTGAGAAAGGCCACAAATATAGCAAAAGAAGAATGGTGGAAAACGCAATGCGAGGATATGGAAATTTTACAGAAGAAGGGTGAAATTGGTGCTCTATACAGCAAGGTTAAGTTATTATCGGGAAGTAAGAAGGCAAGATCAGTATTAACAGTTAAAGATAAGTGGGGCAAGGTAATAGTTGGACCAGGAAAAATCCAAGAGAGATGGAAGGAATATATAGAAACAATTTATGGCAAAGAACTTAGACGGCCGACAAGGTTAGACATAGAAAAGGAACATGACGTAGGAGAAGATAGCTTAGGTCCAGGCATACTCGACGATGAAATAGAAAGGGCATTAAAGGAGATGAAGGCAAATAAGGCCGTGTGGGTGGACAACATTCCTGTAGAACTGTTGAAATGTTTAGGAAAATTTGGGAAGAAGGCCGTATATGGACTGATTCGTAGTATCTATGAGGAAGGAATCTGGCCGGAAGATTTTGTGAGATCAGTGTTAGTTCCTATTCCAAAAAAGGCAAAGGTTACATCATGTCAGGATTACAGAACAATAAGTTTGATATCCCACGCAGCTAAAGTCATTCTCAGCATCATCAACAAAAAGATAGAGACTAAGGAAAATGATTACCTAGTGGCTGATCAGTTTGGGTTTAGGAAGGTAAGAGGTACGCGTGATGCCATTGCAGTAATGAGATCACTAATAGAGAGGAATATAGAATACAACCAGGACGTTTTTGCCTGTTTTGTAGATTTCGAAAAAGCGTTTGATAGAGTGAATTGGGAAAAATTAATGCTTGTATTGCAGAAAATAGGAATGGATTGGAGAGACAGGAGACTGATCCGCAACCTGTACATGTCTCAGACTGCTCAGGTGCGAGTGGGGAACGGAGAATCCGGATGGGCAGTATTAGGAAGAGGTGTAAGGCAGGGTTGCCCATTGTCACCGGTGCTGTTCAACGTATATGTGGAGGAAATGATTAAAGACGCATGGGAAGAACTGGAGGTAGGAATGAAAGTCGGAGGGGATTCGTAAAATCGGTTAGGTTTGCTGATAACCAAGCATTGGTTGCTCAGTCAGCCAAGGGGTTGCAAATTGTTGATTGAATTGGAGGTTCAGTGCGATAAATATGGGATGAGAATCAATATTAATAAAACAAAGGTTATGCGATTTTCCAGAAAGAAAAAGGCTAAGCTAAATATTAAAATAGGCGGGGAAAGAATAGAGCAGGTAGAACAGATTACATATCTCGGAAGTGTTTTGGACCAATACGGTCAAAGTGGTAGGGACGTAAGGAGAAGAATTGCGCTAGGCAAGGAGACTTTCTTAAGGAGGAGGGAGTTGATGACGGGGACGTTGAGTAGGGATGTTAAGACAAGACTCGTACAAACTCTGATATGGAGCGTAGCTATGTACGGTGCGGAAACGTGGTCACTGAAGCAGGAGGATAGACGTAGATTGGAGGCTTTTGAAATGTGGGTGTGGAGAAGAAGGGAGAAGGTTGAAATGGACCGAAAAGAAAACAAATGAGGAAGTACTGGAGATGGTGGGTGAAGAGAGGGGTTTGTTGAGAGAAATCCTATGGAGGCAGGAAAAATGAATGAAAGGCGTATTGAGCGGTAGTGGAATGTTGATGAAGGTTATAGAGGGGATAACGTTGGGCAAGCGAGGAAAGGCCAGGAACAGGATAGGGATGTTGGACGGGATGAAGGGAGGAAATAAGTACACAGAGATGAAGAAGGACCTGATGCAGAGTTAGTTGCTGGATTGGTTTTTTTTGGAGTTACAAAATGTTTATGTAATAGTTGTGTCCATCCAAAAACCTACTTCAACCGGTATATTACCTAATAATATATATATATATATATATTTCGCATATAGAAATAGACATATAAGGAAAGGGGATAGGAAAACACATAAAAGACCAACACAGGAAAGGTGGGGAAGGCGGTTTTGAGCAGATCACAAATATAAAAATACTTCCTTATCCGAGATATATATATATAGATGATTTCTTCGAAGTAGCACGGAAGTATTGAATAAAAAACTTAGACAGCAACACACAGCACGAGAACACAGTTCTATCTTATCTTCCGAAGAAGACGGAGTTCGAGTCCGTCGAAATTATCAAGATATTACGTGTGAGTGTTCTTTTTATGTGTTCTCGTGCTGTGTATTGCTGTATATATATGTATATATATGTATATATATGTATATATATATATATATATATAATTATATATATATATATATTTCACACGCCTAACCTACCCCAGTTCAACAATCTGTGCTATAGAATCTTCTGATGAAGACGCAGCTCAATTCTGTCGAAATTATCAAGAAATAACGTGTGAGAGTTCCTTTTATGTGTTCTTATATTGTTTTTTGCTGTCAAAGTTTTTTATTCAGCACTTTCGTGTTGCTTCGTGTTATATAGATATTATTATAAATGTATTATTGTATTATTATATATGTATTATATTATTATTTTATATATATACTCATACCCAAGTCTTAGAGGGAAAACATTTCATTAATTAGGGGAATCAAATTTGATGAGCATGTTCATCGGAAGTTTTATCATTACTGAATGTTATTCTGCCACTATCCACATTTTAGATTAAGAAATGTGTCATATTTTTCAACTGAAAGGCAGTATATAATTTTCATTTCCATTGTTTTTGACTGCAAATAAGTTGAGAGATAAGTCTAATTGAACTTTTTCAATGGATCTGAAGGGCATCACAATGACTCGACGATGCTCCATCCCGTCTTCACAATAGTTTTGCATGGATTCGAAGATTTTTAAGAGCATGTTTTCCCAACCAATTCCGCCGTGCCGCGGCTTCCGAATCGATTCGTTATGCGTTTCGAGCATATTCATTTTCGATCGTCAAGAGGGGGCGAATTGACGTGTCGCCTCGCTCGTCAACCACCACTCTGGTGTCGACGAAACAAACCGTCGTCGGCGAGTAGAGAGAAAAACGAATGGCATCGGAGCGATGCAATTTCGGGCAGCCATTAAAGAGACGACGATCGACTATAGCTTCCCTTCCCTCCGTGGTGGAGGCCTCGGCTGCCATGTCATACCCAGCTGTTGGGGTGTACCAGAAGGGCACCAACACACACGATTGGGATTCCCGGGATTTATCGGTCATATCCCTGGACAAAGGCAAGGGAGGATGTACTTGTGAGAGAGCGAGGATGCCCGCGTTGGGGATATAGCGGTAGGTGAGAGTGTAAATAGTATATATATTATTGAATTTGGCCAACTCTGGACCGCAATGACCACAAGACTTCTGGTTTTTGCCATCATGCCTTGGGCTGAAGCTATATATGGGAAGGAGTTACTAGAACCCCTTCATGGTGTTTAACTCAAGCATTTAGCTTAGAGCTGTGTACACTACAGTGACAACGATACAAACACCGAGGTGGAAAAATTCCCACCCTGGCGGGAGTCGACCTTGCGACCCTTGGATTAGCAGGCGAGGATGATGCCCCGCGGCCACCGGGGCCGGCTATTATATACATATATATAATAGCCGGCCATACTATATATTATTATTAGGTAATCTACCTTTTAAGGTAGGTTTTTGGATGGACACATCTATCAAATAAACATTTTGTGACTCCCCACCTAGCAAAGTAATCTATCCCAGGTATATATATATATATATTTATATATAAATATATATATATATATATTTATGGTAATCTACCGGTTAAGGTAGGTTTTTGGATGGACATAACTATCATATAAACATTTTTAACGCCAAACAAAACCCAATCCATCAACCTAATCTACATCAGATCCCTCTTCATCTCTGCGTACTTCTTTCCTCCCTTCATCCCGTCCAACATCCCTAACCTGTTCTTGCCCTTTCCTCACTTGCCCAACATTCTCCCCTCTATTACCTTCTTCAACATTCCACTACCGCTCAATACGCCTTTCATCCATTTTTCCTGCCTCCATAGGATTTCTCTCAACAAACCTCTCTCCTCACGCACCATCTCCAGTACTTTCTCATTTGTTTATGTATATAGAAAGCTCAGGTGTCAGGTGGTTAGAGCATCTGCCCGGCAAGTGGTGAGTTCCGGTGTTCAAGTCCCGGTCGAGGAAAATTTTTACGTTTGTGATCTGCTCACATCCGCCATCCCCACCTCTCTTGTGTTCGTCCTTTATGTGTGTTCCTTTCCCATTTCTTTATCTCTATTTCAATGTGAATGAGTATATATATATATAACTTAGACAGCAACACACAGCACGAGAACGCATAAAAAGAACACTCACAAGTAGTATCTTTAATTTTTATTCAATTTTAAGTAATTTTTTATCCAACACTTCCGTGTTACGTGGCGAATAAATCACCTATATATATATATATATATATATATATATATATATATATATATATATATATATATATATATACCTGTATAACTCAGTTCTGTCCTCTTCCTTGTGAAAGGTGGCGTGGACCACCGTGGTGGCGTGGGTATATACCTTGTGAGTTTCTTTTCTTCTTTTTGTGTGTTTCTGTGTTTTTGTCTTTGTCCACTAGTGCTAATTTCATATACATCATAGAAATAAAGACATAACTTGGTTTTTTGAAAGCGTTTTGCCTTTGAAAAATGGACGTTCTGTTGCCGCACCCTCTATGTGTGTGTATATATATATTTAGTCTCACTCTATGTATACATGGAGTGATATAGAGAGAGTAGAGTGGGGAAAGGGAACGGCTACGTTGAAACGCTAAGAGGGAGGCCGTCAAGAGAATGAGGTTATTCGTCTGAAATCTAAACTACCACGGTCGACGGCCCCACGATGCTCCCCTATCCAGAGGAGGGGTTTCGCTCAGGAAGAAGAGAGAGCACCGTGAAATCATCTCCCCAACACCATTCCACGGAAAAAGACGACAAAGGTCATAATTGAGTTGGTTTCGATATCGGTTGCTTTTAGGCTCGCTACCAAGTGAGGTTATGCCGTTCCTGGAAGGAGATGAACGGGAGGAATCCAAATGGTCTCGGCATGCAATGGATGCTAATGACAGCGGTTTAATGAAAACTTATCTCGTGCGCCCCGCTGCTTCGTAACAAGCGGTCGATGGCGTGATGACTGATGGAAGAGGTGATTGGGTCGATAACGGATTAAGAGAGAATTTTGCGTTTTGCTTCGGGTTCTTCGCGGGTATTTTATATATATATCCTTATATTATTTTATATATCCTTATATTATAAGGTAATAAATTCTTGCCGTGGCTTTAAAATAGTTGGGAGGATTCATTAATCTCTGAGAATTTTCATCCAAATGGAAAGCCCAGAAATGTTGGGTGATGCATTACTCAATTAAATGAACTTTCTGTTTTTGTTAATTTTTTTGAATTGCACCACAAGTATTTAAAGGAGGGATTCACGTTTTAATTGTAGCTCTGCAGGGATGAATAGTTACATATATATATATCTATATATATATATATATATATATATGTATATATATATATATATATATATATATATATATATATATATATATATATAGTCACTTTCTTGGAAAACCCACGAACGTGTACAATAATGTAAATTCACTAATAGTCATAACAAACACAGAAACCAAAACACACAAAAGAGAGACTCACTGGTCTTCGAATTTTCGGTGGTCCAACCACCTTTCTCAAGAGGAATTAGGAACAAAAGGTTGTTGGACCACCGAAAATTCGAGAACCAGTGAGTCTCTCTTTTGTGTGTTTTGGTTTCTGTGTTTGTTATGACTATTAGTGAATTTACATTATATATATATATATATATATATCGATGATACGGAAGTACTCACGAGAGCAATATAACTTTTGGACGGCACAATAGAACACAGAATAAAACAGATAACACGTAAAAGGACACTCACACTGTAGATGATTTAAGCTTTCGGCCTACTCCGAGGCCTTCTTCAGTCTGACCTGAAGAAGGCCTCGGAGTAGGCCGAAAGCTTAAATCATCTACAGTGTGAGTGTCCTTTTACGTGTTATCTGTTTTATTCTGTGTTCTATTGTGCCGTCCAAAAGTTATATATATATATATATATATAACTTTTGGACGGCACAATATTATATCGATTATATATATATATATATATATATATATATATATATATATATATATATATATATATATATATATATATATATATATATATATATATATATAATCTTGAAAATGACGCTCTCCGGCGACGCAAAAACACACAAACAAACACTGAGATAATAAATATTACACACACAGAAACATAAAAGAAGGACACTTACAGTAGATATTTACGTTTCGACGGCACGGCCGTCGTCATCAGACGGTCAGACGTTTCTGTGTGTGTAATATTTATTTTCTTAGTATTTGTTTGTGTGTTTATATATATATATATTCTAGGACTATTAAAAAGAGTCTGATTTAACTGTATTGCATTTCCATTTTAATTTAACTCAAGAATCTCATTTGAATGGCATTAAAAAAGGGACGTTGGAAATAATATTTCACGATGAAAGGGAAAAATATAGCTTGGGAAATATATGAAATCGAATATTTCCAATGATGAAGTATATTCTCAGCTGGTTTTCGGAACATCTGAAAATCATATTTAAGTGCTCTAGCTAAAATAGAGCACCATTCATTTCGGTTGATAAAAATGCTCCGTTTTTCAAAGCACGCACAGTTGCCATTATGATTTTAAAAAAGCCGGGACAGTCATAGTAAATTAACCGTAGAATAGACGTGAACTACGTAGCGCACGAGAATGGACACCGATACTTTCCGAATATACAATGAAAAAATAAATTCTAGGACATAAAGGGGAGAGAGAGAAATATCAGCCAATTGGATCGGGTGGCAGATAAAAGTCAGGATGCTCAAAGTGATAAATATATCCTTTTCCAAAAATATTCACTCCAAACACATATGGCGCTATGTTCTCAACGGTATTACTACAAGATGCAGTTACTATTGCTTCAAATTGGCGGAAAGATATCTATGTATATTACTGGGATTGAGAAGGTTTTATTTCGGAAGAAAGTGGAAATAATCTATTAAAGAATGAAAAATACCAAACGTATGGCTTGTATATTACATATATGTAATTAAAAAAAGGCTGATTAACACCTTGTTAATTATCTAAATACGCGCTGCAGAGGGAAAATAAAAATAATTTTGGAATTAAGCGTTGTTAACTCTTTCCATTAACTTTTAATGTCGAAGTTTGTCTAGAGGATTCACAATGGAAAGAAAGACTAAGAATATGAAAAATATAGATTAATTCCTGATTATATGAACGAAAACATTAGATATAACGTTGACACAAAAACATATGAAGCCATGAAAATTTTTACAGATGGAATTGCATAAAAACAAACCGAAACTACATTAGCGATGTTTGTGAAGCGGTAGTTAATATGAATTCAACTTATTTCGACGCCCCAAGGTACCTCCATGGAGTATACAAGCATAGATCACTCTTCACAAAACGAGAGTTTGTGTAAGATATTTGTTGCCAAGTAATTTATAATGGAATTTGATTTTTCTATTTGTATACTCACATCCAATGGCGTGAACTGCTAATGGGGAAAGGTCCTACGGCTAGCGATCCAACGGGGTCCTGTTTCATATCCCGAGGGACGCTTCAGGGTAATCAATCTAAAATGCTAGCGTTAGGTGCTATGTCCCGCTCGCCAGAACTTTGTGGGAAACCACAGTTGGCCTAGGGTAATGAATTAATTCCCTACCGTAAATGTTTCAATTTCGCAACTTCTAACAGTGTACGCAGTCCGCAGTGAACCTTAACCTCATCTATCAAAACTGGCCTCCGGGTTGATTACAGCTTGGGGGATTCTGACATGAAATAGCTGGTTTACTGTGGATTATGTCTGTTGACATATTTTATCGCCGAATACGTTTTAATCACTGCACTATTTATTCCAAAGGATGGGCATGAGGGTAAGGCTCCTTGTTGAAGGGCCGGAGACGAGGGGAGGAAATTAAGTTCTTGTGATGCCACGGGACATGGCCGTAAAAATCCCACCGACGTCGCTCGTTCGAGAGAGGTCACGGCTGACGCCGCGCATATTCACCCACAGACTTGAAATTCGTCGGATGTCATGAGCGGAGTAATGACCGCACCGCATCACCCTTTCCCAGTAATGACCACCGAGGTGAAGGGATGGACCCGTGATTGTTTACCGTGTAGCGGATGGTGAGCGATCGATGGAGAGAGCGTCGGAATATGTCTGTCCAGTTGACCGACGATTCGCGGGAATACCGTACGGATAAAACTCCTCCGAACCTCATTGGAACTTAATGCCCTAGAATCGGTTCACGTCCTCGGTTCAAGGGAGCCGCGGCACGACGGACGTGGAGATGACACATTCTTGTCAGGGTACCATAAACACATCCAATTAGTGAGCAAAGTTGAGGTGGTCACGATTGAGAGCAGCTCTCCGAGGAATTCGGAGTTTATTAAACTCCGGATATATTGAAACGCTATCGAGAAAAGATAAAGATCTTGTTTCGCCGATAAGACTCAGATAATTTCCGAAAATTTCAGAAAAAATATCTTGTATCTTTGTTAGGTCGGAAACTTTTCAGACCGCCCTTGTATATATTTTGTGAATCTCTATGATAGAATCCCTGATATTCGTGGTAAAATTTTTATTTTTTTCCATTTGATGTTATCCTTTTAATTCATCCAGGGTTGAGAAATTATAAAATTAACAATTTCCGGCCTAAAACTGAATATTTTAATTTTGCCAACTGTAACACACTACGAAGGCCATTCATTATTAATCAGTACGTATTCACTCTCGTTAGCTCCTCACCACAAACATTGATGGAAATTAATTGGCATTATGAGTGATGAGGGCGAATATCGGTGTATTTAAAAGGATTTTCAACAAAATATAATAAAATTGGAAAATAAATTAATCGTAAATTATTCAGCATACATTCGATGCATCATGGATGTGACACCCTAGATTGCAATTCCAAAATCGATTTTTTTAAATAGCCAATGAACTTCGTTTACTGGTAGTTTCATTTACGCGTAAAAATGCATCAAGCGAATGAGATCAGCAGTAAGCCACACACGGGTACCTGAATTATATGATTTGCAGCTAACGAGGTTGTGCTTGAACCATCTCTCTAAGCGGCACTGGAAGACATTTTAATCTGACAAAGAAAAGCACACACAAAACTCATTCACTAGCTCTGTTCCTGAAATTAAGCAATTAATTTGCGTCATGCTCTACGTAGAGGATTGCACTTTGAGACCGGCTAAGGCAAAAGTATTCATCAAAGAACTTACTCCCTTCTAATGATTTATTTTATACCTCACTGACATTTCATTCTACTATCAAATCATTATATTTTTATAAATTTTGTCTACATGCCATCTTCTCCTGAGACCTCTCACGGGTATATCTTGTCACCAAAAAAATTCTTCCGCCGCAAGAAACTCCAATGCATTCGTATTCTTACTCAATGATAAACATATTAAAAATAATGTTTTCTTCATTGTAGAAAGGTTGTCCCATGAAAGTTTATTGTATCTTAAAAACCACTGGGACGAACGTTCACAATTACATGTCCTGTGAGAAAAACACACCTAGAAAGGATTCGAACCCACGATCCCCAAGCAAGCAAGAGAAAGGCTATCCTATAACACACAATACACATATACTTTCGTGGGATGTGGAATTACGGTAGTGGGTATTCGAAATTGTTGAATACTTGCACCTCAAGAATTTCGGATACTAGATCTCATAACATAGATCGACGGTAAAAAATTCTTTTTTAGGATTCACAGCCTCGGAAGAATGCAACCATTCGATTCGGATGGTCGCAGGAGGAGGGAAGGGGGGTGGGGTGGAAGGGTTCGAGCCCCGCGTGTCTGAGATGCGACATTTGAAGATGGAAAGTTCACGTGATGGGGTGTGGGGGTGCAATGCCGTCGGATAGATACTTTGAAAGAAAGCGAGAGATCGCGTTTCGCTCCCGGAAAACTTAACGGTGGCGGATACTTGCCCCCAGGGACTCGTCGAGAAAAAAGAAGATATCGTGGAAAACATCGAACTAAGGATTCGACCTCCCGCGACCCTAACGATTGACGCGAGATAGGATCGCGCACGAGAGGAACCCCCTCGCGTCGGGACGGGGCAAATCGCACTTTTTCTCACTTCTCCGTGGAGAAGGGAATTACCAGTGGCGATAACCAGGGGACGCGAGGTCCCTAAATGCGAGGAGAGAGCTGCGTTTATAAGGTCCTCGAGACAGGAGAATTCCCTATAGTTTAACACATTCAGCTCGCTCTGAGATAGTCTACTATAATGAGTAAATTTTTGATAGTCCCTAACAAATATCGCGTGAACCAAAAAAAAGACGAAAATAGATCAAAGGCCACGCACTTTTTCCTCTTTCGCAGAAGAGTAATGACCTCACGGAATAATTGAATTTTTGTATTTTATTTCAATGGTCGTAGAAAGATTTTCCGTTATTTATTACCATGTAATACGCACGGCGTAGACTTCCTCTTATTTTCCCAAAATTGTAATTTCCTTTGAAAACATATAAACATTGAACGTTTATGTAAAAAACATGCAAATTACCCATGCATTAAAAAAAAATTGTTGTTTAAAAAAATAATTGTTTATTAAATTTCTCAACCAAGTCACATATGTATAGTCGTGCTTTCAGAAAACAACTTCTAAGCATTGAGATTTGCTATAGTCACTAGGATTGTTAGATTTCGCCCATGTATTAATAAGGGAGCTCCAATTATTTCTCTCAGGGATCCACCTACATCCTAAGCTACCCTTCTGGGAGACGCGAGGGAGCCGGAGAATACGTTCTGCGTCCCCCTCTCCTCTTTCCAGCTTCTCCTGGGCGTCCGGAAACACTTTCCGGTAAGCACACGTGAGGAAGAGAGAGGTGGAGGAGGATGAAGGAGGAAGTCGGGAAGGCTTGACGGGAGAGGGAGATATGGAAAGAGAGACGGTGTGAGGGAGGGAAAATGGGGAGGGGGGTGCAGCTGTGCGGTGGCTGGGGAGGGAGAGGAGGAAGAACCAGACCAACGCAGTCGTGGAAACGTGGACCTCATTCAGATTTGCATTTGGAAGTCGTCCAGCGAGGGTGAGAAGCGAGGGAGCGGGGAGGTGGAGGACAAGGAAGCGATCCTATGACCGCGGAGTCGTTGCATCGGCGTCACATGTCCTCCCACGGCCCCCTCTCCCCCTCACGCACTGCTAGAACCAGAGGTGTGGAGGAGGAGAGGGTTTGGTGAGACGAGAGTGGAATGGGAGGAAGAGTGTGAGAGCAAGGAGGTGGAGAGTGCGAAACTTTATAAATAGAAGGGTGGGATGGAAGGGGCGCTAAACGGGGCGAGGAAAAGCGGGGGGGAGAGAGAGAGAGAGAAAAGAACAAGGAGACTAAGGGAAAAGAGAGAGGAGCGGAAGAGAAAGGGATAAAGGGAAGCTAAGTGATTTAAGGCTTGAGGAAGCGATCCAAAGGGTTTAAAGTATTCTCGATTAGCGTACACTTTTCATAAGAATTAGTCATGTCCTATACTACTTTAAGGTAGTTCTGGATTGAAAAATTGATGAACTAGAGATGTTAGTTTATTTATTTAACATATTCAACTTTCTTTAATGACAAATGCCAAGTTCCATAACAAATGTCAAGCTAGGAAGTCCGAAAACACTGTGGCTATTCAATATACTCAATACCCGGATGGCTAATACTCACTTCAATTGCTTGATGAATGTGACGTTAAAATTATTTATCATTGTTTGATGTTACCGTAGTATGTTTATAACGTCCCGAATTAACGGTATTACTTATATGGCTAGAAAAAATACATAATACGCCCAGGTTTATATATATATATATATATATATATATATATATTCTCAAAGTTGTCTCACACCAGTAAGAATGCTTTAATTGCTTATGACAAAAGTCGGTCTTTGTGATAATAAATTTCCAAATTATATTTTATTAGTACGCGTCGAAAGTTAGTTCGTAAGCATTCACCTTTTGCATTTTTTTCAATACAAAAATTGAAAACGGTTTTTTGGCGGCTAATAAACAACAGATCGCCAAATGCAACAAATGCGAAATTTATTGGAACCTAGAGATTATATTACTATTCACAATGAAATATTAAAAAATCCTTTCTGAATCTGAAAAAAAGAAATTTCAAGTAATAATACTTTCGATGATGATGTGAGAAGGTATCCATGTTCTATTTTTCACATAAATGAAATAATTAAAATACACGGTTAAAAATTAGTAAAAGCACGGGCATATCTTCATGTTTTATATAGTGTGCAGCTTTTATATAGTCGAATAGAAACTCATTACGTTATAGTTACCTTATGTTACGATAATAATTCTAGTGGTCGTGCAAACGTGAACCTGCTTAGTTTCAAGAGCGCCATTTCTTAGAGCTCCATTCAGGTACAGAGCAATGCTACACAGTCCATCCTATTTTACAGTTACTGAAGGATCATAATGTAGTAACTGACTATTCTACCCCTTTCAGCCTACCTTCGTCTTACATTAATCGACAGGAACCCTTTCGCAAATTTAGTCCGTTTCCGAGCGTTATTAATTAGATTTTACGGCTACTTCTTTGTTATGAAAGATAATAGGAAATTTACTAATTATATATCAATCTGGAAACGTATTGTATTCACACCATGCATCTCTCGAAAGACATATTTTGTTCGCTAGGACACGAACGTAAATTCAATCTCAGGGCCATCCTACAGATCTGATATAATAACCAAGGAAGAATTGTAAATCCTTCTAGGATTTTTCTTCTTCATTCAATTTTCATTTCCCGATTTAAATTAAGTATTTAATTGCATGAAGACTCACGAAACAGACTGTACATTAAAAAGTATTCAGGTTAATGCTAAAGGCAATGCAAAATTTAAATATTCTGGCAATTATGTAAATTTTCACTGCTCATATTCCTTCGGGAAATGGTGCCGACGATTTTAAATCTGATATTAATTATTATAAATTAAGACTGAGACTAAACGAAAGGAAATTTACCTCACATCGCTAAGCAACGAAATACACTTAATATGCTCTTGTTTTAAGACATTTTAAATTATTTTCCGTATTGGTCATTAATATTTTTTACATTCATATCCATCTGTTTTGCATGAAATTAAGTTATCCGCTGCTTTGACACAATATGTAATGGTGATTATTGGTATTCAACTGTTTAAAGTGAGTAACTGACAATACATTTCTTTGTCCCTCCTTGCTAAACACAACCCCACAAATCCCACAAATCTCTCTTCATTCCATCCAACGCGCATATCCTTTTCCTACCCATTCCTTACTTGACTGATGTTCTCCCATCTATCAGTGTCTTCAACATCCCATTGTCAATCAAATTGGTCTGCTGCCTTGTTTATACTTCTGCCAACATTCCTCTCTCCTCCCCTACAATTCCTAGTACATCCTCATTTGTTTCCCTCTCTGCCCATTTCACATTTCCCAACCTCTACCACACCCACACCTCAAAAGTCCCCAAGTTAAGCTTATCACCTTGCTTCAACGACGATGTCTCCGCGCCGTACATAATCATCCTCTATATTAAAGTTTGAATTAGTCCGTTCTTAACACTCTTACTCAACATTCCGGTCGTTAAATCTCTCCTTCTTGTAAAAGCTTCTTTGCTCAACACAGTTGTTCTTCTTATGCCCCTACTACTTGGACCACATTGGTCCAAAACACTGCCAAAAAAAAACTGCACAACCTCCTCTAGTTTTTGCCCTCCTATTCCAACGTTTGACTTACCCTTCCTCTTTCTCGCAAAACTCATAACCCTTGTATTACAAGTAAAATAGTATATTTTTAATAAATGAATAGACTAAATACACTTGTACTTTGCAAAGAGTTTTTGTAAATTATGGTTCCACGGCATAATGTGCCAAATTCATTTCCGTTACAATTAAAAGTTGTAATTGCATCATTTTACAATTGGTACCCTTATGAAAAGACGCTCCATATAAATAAAATGTATCTATTTTTAATTTTTCTGTCTGTTTAAAAGCAATGCTTCAGGAGCGGAGCAATGTGGTTTCAAAGAAATTTGAAGCTTGAACATATTTATTTATTAAAACGACTTACTTCAATACCTCTGTCCACTTATAAATTACCAAGGGCGAAAAATACGCACTTTCCACGGTGATTATGCGTCTATATATTTTTAAAGCGATTAAAAAAATAATTTCTCCCTAAACAGCGAGCCTGCTTTAAAATAAAACCGCCCACACCCCTCCTCCAGAAAATAACCCTCTTCATTTCGTGAAAAATAAGCATCCCCATTGTTATCACATCCAGTGGTTTTTGTTGAGTTATTTTCTGGACAAACAAAGTCTCACTTACTCTTTCACGACGCGATTATACGGTTATCATGCGCGAGTAACCTTGTGCCTTCGGGGTTTACCGAGAACAATGGACACACGCATGTATGAAAAGAATAAAATATCCTCACTGTCACCGTGAGGGAGGATGATGGGAATGAGGGTTGAAAAAAGAAGGGGGCGAAGGGGAACAGTGGGACGGGGGGAGGATGATGGTAGCGCTTGCGCGAGTTCAGAGATAGACGGTAGAAAAAAAACATGGCGTTAATTCCGTCCTGACGACCAAACAGCCGTTAAATCGATCACGCGGATTAAGATTAACATTATATTCCGTCGGGAATCAAATGTAGATATTCGAACTGATCAGAGGTAGAATAACTAAACTGTGATAACATTGTGACTCAAGCATCCTGGCGTAAAATCGTTAGACCTTGGCATGGGATCAGTCCGACAAAATTGTGCCAAGAATGACTCAAGATGAAAGATGACGTTCGCGAAGGATGGAAAAATATAAACTGAGCCCAAAGAAAATAAGGATAGACTAAATGAAACAATCAATTGTTTCACGTATGAGTGAAAACACTCGAGAGTATGGCACACTTATGGATAAGAGTCGAGGGGCCATGAAGAAAGCTGACGGAAGCAGGATATTCGGAAGCTTTCGAAACCTGTCACTGGAGGAGTCTGCTGAATATCAAATGGACACTTAAATTGAAGAACCAAGGAATAAAACGTCCAGAAGTAAAGCAACATGCTATCACGTAAAAGAGGAACTATATAGAATGGAAATTTCCAGAAATAAAACAGATTCTCGGAGAATATAATGGAAGGAATGGCCCCAATAGGAAAAAGCTAAGAGATAGCTTCCCTGTGTGAATAAGACGAGACATGAGAAAGAAGAAGTGGGGATCAATTCGGAAGCAGGTGTTTTAACATTGGGAAGAAAACCAACCTTGGAAATAAAAGACTGAATGAATCAGTTTGAACCGATACATAGGCCCAACTGGTCCCGGTTTAAAATGAACCATGTCCGAGTACTTTCACTAAAAAATAACGGAAATGCAAACCGATAGCTCAGGGATTCGTGCAGTGGTTCGCGCAGGATACTTTAAGACCAACAGTCTTAACTTATTAGTCGCCCTTACTCCCGATTCGAAGATTCAGGCAAAAAGGCACAAGATCTCTTTTGATATACTATAAAAAATTAATTATTAATAGTCTATCTCTTTTTCTTAAAATGAATTATTTTAAGAGTTACTTTTTGTTGAATCAAAACTCTGTTATTCACCTTGTAAATCGTTTCGTATTGTCTTGTTCCATTAAGCACTCGCTGATGATTCATACTGCCGCTGTTTGAAAAATGTGTCCACTTTCACATTATCTTCACACTTCTCCCCATTAGACTACTCAAAAAAGGAATCGCTACGAAAGAGAAGCCTCCAAAACCTGGTGCTTAAGAGGGAGAGAGAGCGAGAAAGGAGAGAGTTTATGAAAGAGTAACACCGGGAAAAGACAACATGGAGTACGGTAAGTGAAAGAAGAGCCAATTGAATTGTGCACTGGTTGAGGCATTATTGGATTGCTAAGAACATGATAAAAGGGAAGGACTCACTAACAGGAAGAAAAATGAAAAGAATAATGTAAGACGGCTGAACTGTAAGGGCCCAGGGGAGTTGGAATTAGCAAGGGTTTGAGTAAAGGACTGCAGTCAACCAATCTTTGGAATGAAATACTGATGATAATTGAGAATAAATGAGTTGATTGAGAAAAAAAACATTTGTACCTAAATAAAACAGTTTTTGGCGTAACTTGGAGGAACATCTTCATACTGACTTTTAATAATCAAACCACTTTACTTTTCCACATAATTTTTTTAATTTTTACAACCCAGGTTTCGTTATAGCAATATCTTCGCTAATCTAATTGAATAGTTCTGATGATGTAATCTATAAGGAAACCTGTGTTGTAAAAATTAAAAAGTTTATGTGGAAAAGTAAAGTGGTTTGATTATTAAAAGTCATTTGTACCTATTTTTTATTGACTTTTTAAAAATTACGCAACGAAAATATTCCATGATGGTTAGTTTTAGCGTGCAATATCCATGGAAGTATTTGTTTTAGTTGCTATTTCGGTTTTTGAAGTGCGAGAACGCTCGAAATGATCTCCGTTTCACCAACTTCGAGAAGAAAATCTTAGACACAGCAAAACGATATCAACACTCCATGTGATATTCGAACCCGTAAATACATCTGGAGTGACGTTTTTAATTATTCAGGCATTCGGTAAGGTCGTTTGAACCATTTTACACCGAAATGGAAACAGTAAGAAGACTATTTTGAGAAGAGTAGCAATGACGACAAAGTTTTCTTTCTGAAGAAGAAATTACTGACGACAGAGGAAGGACAACGAGGACAATAAGGATCATTTGATATGTGACATCAATGTGACCGTTAGCTGAGGAGGAGAGAAAATGAAATACAAGGGGATATCTTGGAAATTTATTAAAAACCAATCCAAAGATTGCTCTTGATGATGATGAATATGCTGGCGATAGGTCCAGTGGAAAGAATTAGAAGTCAGAAGCATTACACAAGAATATAAAATTCTTGTGTAATGCATGCATAGGACTAATTAATGTATTAAAATTGCAAGTTGTAAGACTTGTAAGCATTTTATCTTGCATAACCAACCCGGGAATGAAAAAGTTTAACCGTGAAAATTCACAGGCACCCAATGTGTATCGTAATCACTCCCGGTCACACTCCTTATCGATGGCTTTAGGAACACTATGCAGATGTAAATGGAGAATAGCTCGGGTGTGGTTTATTTTTATTATTGCAGAAACTTAATTGTGCACTAGAAGAAAACTGTTAATAATGTCGCTAGATCTGAACAAATCAATTCAGATTAAAATAGCTAAAAGAAGCCCCGAGACATACCGCGAATGACAGGGATTTCCTGGAATAAACGATTTTATGGCATTTTCCAGAAAATGCCGATAGAATCTTCGTGTGCGTATGGGGAAGCGCGCCTTTAAATATATGTATGATAGCATGCAGTTTAGGGGGAAGGCCTCATTCCTCGGGATGAGACGAATCGATCCATGAGATTCTGAGAGGGATACGAAGACTCGTATTTAAAATTAGGACCCACCAGACACAGTAATCAAACCGAAGGCTGGTTTGATGGGTGAGAGTGGAGCTCAGTTGATGAATCAAGCCCAACGGTCTGTGAAAATCATATGTCAGGACAGATTTACCCGAGACGATCTGATATCCGAAAAATCTTTGGCCTTGGTAAAGAAGAGACGGGGAACCCGGATACTCCACTGCCTAACTATGGGCTAGCATGGCCTTAAAATTAGAATATGGTATGGAATTAGAAGTAAGCTATATTGGAATGTTGATAAATAATAATCAATTTGGTAGTGGTACGTGGTTTTCGATAGGCACTAACTGAACACGCTTACATTTCTTTGTCTCTCCTAACAAAAACAATCTCACATACGCCACTGCAGTAAACCATTCTTTAAATACATACAATTTCTACCTCATCTTTTTCTGTCCAACATATCTATCCTTGTGGCAAAATACTAAATTTATACTATTTTCAATGATCATGAGTTTTCACAAAGTAGAGACTGAAATCATTGAATTCGTAGAAAATCTCTCTTCGATTTCCGACCCTCAACACTAACACCCGGACATAACTGATCTGATTTTATTTGTAAATTATTTATTGGGCCACAATTATTTGGTGATAAGTACAAAGAAAGACAGCAAGATATGTACTCGGAAAGTACAAAAGAACAGAGAGTGTCACGGATATGATGGATGTACTGAAATGGGAAAGTTTAAAAAATAGAAGAAAAAGAAGTAGGTTAGGCGCGATGCACAGAATTTTAAAAATGACGAAGCGTGGGAAGATTTATGGAAAGAGATAGAAAAACCATACTTTAAGGGAAAAACGACCACAGTTTTAAAATAAAAATAAGAACGCAATAAACAAATAAGAAAAAATACTCTTTTTCAAACAAAACTATTGTTGAATGGAACCAGCTGCCTGGAGGTTTGTTTGAGCCCTTTCCTTCCAATTTTAGGACTTTAAGAAGTGTAAAGCAGCCACTTGGTGATAAACCATTAATCAGTGATTTGTATACTATTGTAACTGTTAAAATATTGTTTGTATGTTATGCGACCGTTATCACCAGGATAATTGCCTAATTGCAACGAATATCATCAAATAAATAAATAAATATGATAACGTTGGGTTTCCCATTTACACTCCCTCACATGCATATTTCCTACGACCAACTACTGCATAAATGCTTAGGTTAATAAAACGGAGAAGTTAGAACTCGCCTATTGCTAAACTTTACTCATAGAATGAAGTGCAATCATTCTGTGCTGGAGGCAAGCGTCTCTCCCTATGCCGATTCTAGAATATCAAACAAACAGAAATAACATCACAACCCCGATTTTAAACTGGGATCCAAATGCCTTCCTGGATCTATCATTCTGTAACCATCTCGAATCCATTAGTGTTCACATCGAAAAATACCCATTATCCCCTAATTAATCACCTAATAAGGAGAGGACATTTATGGCGCGAGGTGTGAGATCACGACTGAGACCATAGCTTACTCGTACTTTAGAGTTAAGTCAGTAATATGAATTAGAAGTGAAACTTTTATATAAACAATTGTGAGAACATTTTAAATGAGTAAAGCGCTTTTTGACACTCAAAAGGCTGATTAGCCGCTGGTTTTTTGGGAGTTGCGTGGTTCCTGCACCCATTATCCCTCCTCCACATCGCACATATCCTGGATGGCACAAATCACCCCCGACGCCGCGCCGTGTACCTTCCGCAATTACCACTGCCGTTCCGGATAAATTACGACCAATTAGGTAATCGCCGATTCCACGAATAGGATCGACGAAGGCTGGAACGAGAACTAGTTAATATCGGCAGTGGGACGCACATTTAGTCTCTCGGCGGAATGCGGAGGAATCCCCGCGCTGGGCGCCGTTAGTCATCGTTCTCCGCACACGTTCTCTCACCGCCTCGCGTTAGTTATAATGCTGCCGCGGCGACAAGCACGCAGTCTCCCACTCTAATACGCCCGCGGCGGGATAAAATTGCCCCAGAGACCGCTCGGTCGCACTTTTTGGAGGAGATGGTGTCCCCTGACCCCGAACGATGTGTCCTTTCGATGTCCGAGGGGTAGGGCGAGTCGAACGGGGCGCGCGCCCCCTCGACAAAGGGACCGCCCTCCCTCGTGGCCACTCATCACGATCCGCCGGCGCTGACGAATGTACGCGGCCCAGAAGGTCGTCAAAAACTCAATCCCGAGAAAGCGTTTCCGCCGCACAGTTGGTCCCGAACGTTTGAACAAATCAACGATGCGACACTTTAGCTTTTAAAACTAGAGTTACCTACGACGACCTCTGCAGAGTGTACTATTGTAAAGGTAAATGGAAACCAACGAAGCGGAATTTTGATCGAATATTTGATATTCTTCACTCCACGCACAGACATAACCTCCTGTAATAATATGAACAAAAAATAGAGTATTCTACCAAGTTTGGTTTTAGCGACGGCTAGTTTCGATGCACAAGTGTAACTTAAAAATGAAATATCGAAACTTAGCAAGTGGAAAACTGCCAGAGAATATTTATATTATTATGGAACGATTCCTACGTATCACAAACATAATCTGTTTTGCATAACCTCAAGTTTTTTTTGAAAATGGATATTATCCCTGTATTCTTACAAAATTGCAATCCCCCATTACAACTATCAACTTGAAAATAGGATTTATAAGAGAAGGTAGACCTCACCTAGTACTAAGCCCATCGGGGTGTGAAATACAACAGTATAGGGGGATGAGTTCCTTTCCATTTATCGTATATGATTCCTCAGGTTGATCTAGACACTATTTTACTTCAAGTTATTGATTAATTAGTAGTAAATTATACCTTAAGAGTTAGATTGAAGTTTCGGCCTAAAATGCGCCGAATCCGCTTGCACCCAGCTCCATTGTTCGCCTCTAGTGGATGGAGAGGGTCCGTCCACAGCCGTTCTTAACTCCCGGGATCTCCCCCGAGATATTAGACCCGCGAACGTTCTACTAATTTGAGCGAGCAAATTAACGGCTGGTCTGTGACTGGATGGAGGTGGACGGATGAGCTATTTGGAAAACAACGGTATTTCCTCGGGCACAGCGGCGAATGTAAAGGTCACATGTTCATCAGAATCACGCCTTCTCGTTCGTTTGGGAAGTGTGACGCGCCCGGGGAGATGAGAGAGCATCGTTCGCTTTGCTTTCGTCGTGGAAAGGTCGCGCCTAATCATTGGTATTAGAACATGAGGCTGGAATGAAAGGTTTGAAGAAGAGCAGGCCGCCTCATTTTAGTACGTGTACCGTAAAACTTTGGGACAAAAGGCTTAAACGTTGCTTGGAAGATGAGTAAACTTTGACTCTTTTGTTGGGTTATTTTTATCCCGTCAAAAAATTAAATTGGAACTTACATAATTTGTTCAGAATGCTCGGGTTGCTCTTTTCCACTACAGGAGATGTGGGGGAATGGGGAAGGTGTGGTGGTTCCTTACAGTTGCGAAAAAACTAATACTTATATTATTGTTAATTGTACTTCTTCGAACATTTACGTACATGATTCTCAAGGGAAGAGCAAAAGAGACGCAGGAAAAGAAAAAAAATGTAATCCATTTACTGGATTATTCTAGCATAAAAATGAAGTAACATTAGACATCAACTTGGACAAAAATCGGCTGTATTTCACCAGCAAGAATTCATTCGTGCACTCCCAGCATAAAATGAAACGAAGAAAATTTTACTACGCTAACCTCTTATTTAAATAAAACATTAGCATCCTTTAAAATAATTGAAAATAAGCGATTACATGACGGTACGTCAAGGGATTGAGTTAAACAATACTAGGGTTTTGGAAACCTCTCGCAAAGCCTTATTGCAGTCGGAAGATATGAAATCAAAATCCATTTCATTGATTCACCATTGAAGATGATTGTTTTTAATAGACTTCATCGTTAAAAATAAATTTTTCGTTCTGTTTACGCATAATTCATGCTTAAATTTTGAGCCAACAAATATATTTACAATTGTAATCCGACCGTTGGGATCGTTATTTAAACTGATTCGTACAGACGGTGCTTCTGGAGAGCTTTGATGGACGAGTGTTATTTGTATGGCGTACTCCAAGTTGCCTTTCGGTTAAAACGCGCTATTTCGATGCCCTCATTAAGTACGTGAGTAGAGAACCAAACGGCTACGAACTCCCCCCACCCCCTCAACTGGACCACATTCGCATCGCAGCTGCCGCGTTGGAACACATTAAGTGCAACGAATACGGGACCACTAATGCCTTTGGTTTGAGACGTTCATATCTGTGGTAATAATATTCATGTTTTAACCTGTAATCATTATTGATTAACGTACTGACAACCAGTTTAAAATAAGAAAAAATGTTTAAATTTACTATTTTTCCTTCCTCGCCGTGAGTCGGAAGTAGCTTGAAACGCTGAGTATCATCATTGGATATATACATCCTCCACGAGGTATTATAGTCGGGATACCTGCTGGAGGAATTGATTTAACCGTGGGCGGATGTTCCTGACTACCACCGAACCAGGATAATACGTAGGCATTTCCAACGCTCCCCGGTATCTCTCTCTTTGCAGAGGCCAGCTTTGTAAACCACACGAAGATGATGAGAAATGTATTATGCTAATAAATATAATGAAGTGTCTCATGGGATTAAAGAGCATGAAATCGCAACTAATTCAATTTGGCTGGCATCCAAATCGCCATTTCGGTCTCGTGTATCACCTCTCCCGCGCTCAGCTCTGATGAGAAGAGTTCATTTCCAAATAAATAAATGACGCCCAATGAATACACTTTAAAGTACCGCTGGTAGCAGTAATAGTTTTGTGTCCGTAAGCGTTTCGAGAATAGGGGTCATTCGGTCAAGGAGGGGTCATCCGTTCGCACTTTGGCCAAATCATTGATTGCTATCACGAGTAGAAATGAAATCACTGTGTCCCACTTATGAGATACCTTACTAAAATAAACCATGTCCAAAATATTTCAAAAGATAATGAACATAATTTTTTTTAAGTTAATGATGTACGTCATCCCTCGGTGGAATCGCTCCAAATTGGAATCAAGTCAACAACTTTTTATTTCACACATTTTATTAATATACATTTATGACGTGGGTTTCATCACGTCACCTGAAGAAGATGCCACGACCTGACTCATTTCGGATCGTGCTTATTGAATATATTTTTGCAGATCAAACTTGTACTTTTATTCCAAAAACAGAATTTCATTTAATAGCACAGACATTAGATAAGAGAAAAATTTTTAGATTATATTTTTAAGATAATTTGTTTGAAAATAAACGCCGAGCTACCAAACTTTTTCTCGACCAACGTCGAATTTGGAAAGTTAGACAAGCATGGCATTAAAATCCTTGTTCGTTTTAGATTCAACATCACTTAAATATTATTGCTTGTAATACCCGTAAAGGATCATGAATTGGCAAAGGCTTGGTGATGCATTGATAGTTTCCCCTTCCACAAGACTGAACAAAAACTGCAGTGAAGAAAGAAGTAGGAAGAAAAGCTGCAGGTGCAAAGGGATGATTTCGGGCCGAGGGTGTGAATCAGAGACGAGTGACTCACTGGGTGGCATCCGCACAGAAGGAGATGCCGCGGCCCGTGATGGGGTCGATGATATATATACATGAATAAGCTCACAGAGATTAAGAGTTGGAATTGGCCACCTCCGCGTGCCTTGGCCCGTTTCCAAATTTTGACCACCGTTGTGGAATACACGCGCGCGGATTTCTCCTCCCCGTAACGCTTTCAATTATCCATTGAACCGGACAGTACTAGAATTAATTCAATCAGCCATTAATAATATGGGAGGAAATTACTTGCTGTGCGTGATTTGAAGTGGCGAAAATGGCAGAAATTATTCCATCAACGGTAACTAAGAATGGAAAAATGGGTGGTTCACTTTGATTTGCAGGTCATTTCTTAAACATAAAACAGGTAGGGCTTCGTATTCCTTTGAAAGAACACACAGTTGTTTGGGTATAATTCCGTTGAACGATTATCTACATCTACATCTACGTAAATACCCTGCGAGCCACCAAAAAAGGTGTGTAGCAGGGGGTGTTACACCAGGAGGAAAGGGTAGGGGATGAGAGGGTTGGGGTTTATTCAAATAGGTAGGGGAAGGGGGGGGGAACCTGTAAGAAAAAAAATTAATACGCGCAGTCCCTAACCTGTACGTTAATACTTATTGTGTTGAACTGACTCCTGGGGGATTTCGACTACAAGAATTCTGGTCTCTTATCGTTCTAGGAAAAAATTACATTTTAAACCTGTCAGTCTTGCAGTCTATCTCTCTAATCTTACATTCGTGATCCCTCCGACCGTAATACGTTGGGGTTCGTACTATATTTTTGATGTCATCGGAAAAGGGCCCATCTTTAAATGTTTTTAATAAGTTTAATCTATATTGTAAACGCGAATTATGACGGTGCGCGTAAAAATTTAATGTCGAAATTTTACACTAGTGAGAAATTTTCAAAAGATTGTAAGGCGTTAAAAATTGAACTGAATTGAAAATTGAATAAACTTCGGAAAAAGGTTTAAAACGATCGCCACATCAATGTTAATTATATGTTGCTTTTTTAAAGTGTTGTCTGAAGTGATGGAATTAAATTGACTCCGTAAATACCAGCCTTAGGCTGTTTTTGGGATTATCACTTACCCTAGAGCTCAAAAGCATCAATTGAAAATTTGTACCTATGTAAATGTAAATGACTAATATATGACTTGCAGCAGTGACGAACTATAAACGTCCACGACTGAAGTTCAATGACTCTTAAATGATTAATATCGAAAATGTATAACTCATTGACACATTTGCAAATAATATTAAATATCTCTTTACATACCTAGGCTCAGAATAAAAAATCGTCCATAAATACCAAGTTGGATTTAAATGACCAAACTCACTACAAAGTATTTCCAAAACGTGACTCCGAGCCATGCGAATCGGTGTTACATGAGGAAGACCTACCGAAAAATAACTATGATGGGCCATCTCAAAGGTACCAGTCACCTCACACTCATTGAATTTATAGATACTTTTCGCTCTTGAAAAGAATTACTGCTGATGAATTTCATTTGAAATATTTTTAAAATTAATATTTTTGCACGATAAAACAAGGTTAATTTAAAAAGAAAACACATGAAATCGGTCATGTCTAGCAAGGTAAAAATAGTAAAAACACAAAAAGGCATAAAGTTAAAAAATATATAATATTTAAAGAACATTAAACTCGTGACACATCTAAAGCTTACAGAAAAATAACTGTTAATCATTCATAGACCCAGACTTCATATAAAAGAAACTAGGGGTGATAAAAATCCTCGACCTAGATCAAAATAATATTGCTGCGACAGTGAATTACCTGTGAAAAACATCACGCATTCTGCAACGGAATTCAGGTTGAGATGACCGTGGAAAAAGAGTCGTAATTTATCCTCTACAAATGCCTTTCTCCTAGAGTCTCAATTTTCTCTTAATGGTAACATTACAACGATATCTTCTCTAAGCATTATTCCCAGCAACTCTAAGTCCATAAAATTTTTGTTGGACAGCATGTATTCCTGCGGTATTGATTCACCCCTATTGTGTGCAATGGCTCTCGATATTTTTTTAGGGCACTGGGTGGGAGCCGAGAATAAGCGAATTCAGGGCAGATAGTGGAGCCAATTAATGCGGAGAGGGGGAGGAAGGGGAGAATGGGAAAGGATTGAACAAAGGCGATTTCCCCCGGAAGAAGATAGGGTCGGGAGATTTAGGGGTATCGGAAGAGGCGGGTCGGGAAGCGGAGGAAAAATAAAAGGATGGCTCGAAATACGGGGAGGGGACCTTTACAGAGGAGGGAATTATCCTACCAATGAAATTGAAATTGAAAAGCAAGAACCTATGTGTATGAAAAATATATGAAATAGAAAAACCATTGATTCATTTAAACAAAAACTGTATTAAAAACGACCTACTGCGCACTCTTGCTCAACTGATGTTTTGTGGAATTAACTTACAGCGACACCTTTTCCGAAAAAAGCATTTATATATTTTCGATATTCCATTTTTAAAAGTCACAATACGTGCCTCATGCATTAAACATTCTCGTGTAAAAGATCTCGACATTGTGTTTTTATGAGGAATTGTGGAAATTTATGCTTATACACGTTTGCTGTTCTGAGATTTTTCGCACAATATGTGGACAGAGCATCATTGGGGGGAATATTAACCACGATAAATATAAGTGTATGTAGTCACAGTCCAATATTTTTCATTTTTATTCTACCCATATTTTTCTTTAAATAAATTAATAAAGAGGAATGAAAGTACGAGTAGATAGCATGCATTCCAAACCAAAGAAAATTCTGTAGCGCAGGGTGTCGGTTTTGTTTAATTCTGCGAGGCTAAGAAATGTAGGAGTGTACAGCCTGGCCATACATACCCACCTTAAAATAGCAGACCATCAGAACGTTGATTGAACACAGCAATTTACAAGGTTTATTTTTGCTTTGTTTCTTTTTCCGTGTTGTGTAGTGAGATCAGCCCTAGCTATCGTTTTCTTTATTCTCAGATTTCAAGTTAAAGAACAAAATGGATCTTATAAATTAACAGTATTCCCACAGACCATCATTCTAAAAACTATCGACAGACATTGATTTTTCTAGTGACATGCGGGGTCCTGTTTAACAGTAACAAGGCTCAAAAGCAACCCTTTTAAAAATTGCATTAAGAAAAACTTTCGTTTCATAAAGATGTCTTTTTTTGGCATTCTGTTCTTACATTTTATGACAAGGGAAAAAATTAATTTTCCAATATGTAATATTGCGGACCTTCTATCAGCTAGTAATTAGTTTAAAGGTTTCATTTCAGAGAGCGGAAGTGATTGAAACGTTACACTCGTTTACACCATGCAAATTGCGGGAAAGTTTCGAGATTTAGAAAAAAATCAAATTCACCACCAGTTAAATGTGTCGTTCAAAGTTTATTTGCGAATGTTTTAACGATTAACCTAAAAATATTATTTTACCCATGCCAAATTGTATCTAACATGTGGGAAACATTCGTTAATATTTTTCTGCAGCAGAGCGATCAATGCATGGACAATGAGAACGAAAAGCCAAATAGGTTGTGAATTGAGAACAAATCACTGGATATTGGAATGTCCAGTGATATGGTAATATCGAAATACGTACGAAAAGTCAGAAGCTACAAGCATTTTTGTGAAAGCATAAATATGCAGAAATAATGCACGAAAACATTAGTGAAAAGAAACCCATTTATCTTTCCTTCACCCATCATTAAAATCTAACACGTAAATTCGCGAATATCTACTGTCCATTGGATGTCTTTCGAGACAAGTGCTTAAGATTTTTAAGTTCCAAATTTGGTACTGTATTACTACGTTATTAAATAATAATTTGATTCAATACCTTCTCAAGTTTATTTTCTGACCAAGCTGTCCCCCAATGCAACTTTTTCACTTCAATGCATATATTGGTATTGCGTTTATTTCATTACTTTCCTTGAGAATAGACTGTACGTTACGGTATCAAGCCTGATGTGGTGGATCTGATCAATGAAGTAAAGAAATATCCCTGTGTTTTTATCTTTATAATAATATATTATCTATAGTCTCTATCCATAGCAGCATTTTTAAACTATGAAGGTAATTTAATATCTAGAAAATAGTTACACTGAAAACGATAAAGGGAAAGTTGTTCTTACATTTCATAACATTATTGCGACCAAAACTCAGACCGAGAAATGAAGATTCGTATGAATCCCAGACGCGAAAGATAATATTTCTGCGAGGGATGCGTGATTATTTTCCTATATATTCGGTTAATCCGAATTTTGTTTAACATTTTTAGCCAACGATTATCATCTGATTCTCTTATTTAATAGAAATATTTAATTAATAAAACAGTTTCTGGCGTAACTTGGTGGAAAATCTTCATATTGACGTTTTTTCAAAAATAAAACCACTTTGCTTTTCCACATAAACTTTTTATTCACACAACTCAAGTTTCGTTATGGCATAACATCATATAACGTAGCATCATGTATAGCGTAACAACATATAATGAAACCTGGGTCGTGAGAATAAAAAGTTTATGTGGAAAAGCAAAGTGGTTTTATTTAAAAAAATGTCAATATTAAAGTATTCATCCCAAAGTTTGAGAAAAGTTAAGATGATATGATTAGCAAGAGAGACAGACCGTTTAGATATAATCTGATTGACAATTAGCATAATACTACTCTTAATCTTTAAAATAATTAAAATTAAATTTTTCATAACAATCACTGACCTGAAATGCGTACACCACTTTTGACCTCAGAGCAAACGTAAAATATTACTAAATGTAGGTTACTCAAAAATTAAAAAATGCAAATGATATAGTTCATATGAATTTAATTAATAATTAAAAAATGGTTAAAAACATGTAGTCAACCTACATTTGCCTGGGACCTTTGTCATTATTTTTCTCTTTAGTTTTTACACCAAAACCTTTTCCCTTAGGGTATAGGAAGGATGCGTTCAACATATGCATCCCTTATTTGTATCCTTTCCATGCAATCCTGCCAACTCTATTACCTTTTTTCCCACTTTACTACGTCTTTAGGATAGAGGAGGGCACAGTCAGGAGGTTGAGACCCGAAGAGGCGTCGCTTGCGGATTCGAGTTAAGTGGGGAGCGGAGACGACGAGGAAGGCGATTAAGGTGACAGGAAGGAAAGAGCCTGGATATTGGGGAGTATGGTCGACGAAGGGGAGAGGAATAAAGAGAAAAATGTCACGGTGAAGTCGACAGATAGAATGTGGCGGCGGCGACGCCGGCTGAGAGCGGGTTTGCTTCCCTTCCGTGTACGTATGTGTGTGCGGGTGGTCCCCCATTGACCACCGCCATCGAAATCCCCTGATAGTGGGGGATATGAAGGCGCGGAATCCCTTCAATACTAAGGGGAACAGATAGTCCTCTTCCCGGCCCTGAGGTTCGCCTTAAGCATGTCTCCCTGCTCCTGTGAGTGGGTGAAGCGACAAGAGGAGAGTAAAGGTGGGGACCCAGAATGAAAGAGAAGGCTCTCTGATGACCTCGGGGTGGTCAAGGAAAATACGGAAATGTGGAAGAAGAAGGGAAAGGAGAAGATACAAGTTTATACTTAACTTTATCTCGTGGAATGTGACGAAAGATAGTTCAATTGAGGTGAGAGCAAAACGTGTTAATAATTGTCGTAGCTTGAAGGAAAAGCGAAATCAATATACGATTTGGAATTAATTTTATTGTTTTATCTACTTTTAAACATACCAGAGATATCGTAAGATTGAATAATGATACATCATTTGATGGTGTACAAAGAAGAATTTTTGCGGGTTTCTCCTTCGCCTTGGGAGAATATCTGACCTTTCCTACTCTGCTTAGTTAATTACTTATTTTCTTCAGGTTAATCATGTAGTTTTTCCACGAAATTTATAAATACATTGACCTTTGTTTTACCGCGGCCATGAAGAAAAGAAATCCTAAAACAGGATCCTCAGTAGTTATGTTTTATAAATTTTATATAATGATTTATTGATGGTTATATTTGTAATATGTATATATATATATATATATATATATATATATATATATATATATATATAAAACTTAGACAGTAACACACAGCACGAGAACACATAAAAAGAACACTCACAATAATATCTTGATAATTTCGACGGACTCGAGCTCCGTCTTCTTCGGAAGATAAGATATGACTCAATTTTTTATTCAACACTTCCGTGTTACTTCGAAGAAATCATCTATATATATATATATATATATATATATATATATATATATATATATATATATATATATATTACATAAGAATTAAGCATATACATGTATATATATATACATAAAAGTGTGTGCATATATTATATATTTTTTCACACGTACTTGCCACTGCGGAATAAATACTTTAAACAGAAACTTAATGGTGCGGTGGCAACGTACTGGCCGTCCACTCAGAGGGCCCGGGTTCAAATCCCGGAGGCGTCAGATATTTTCAGTGGTATCCTGATCCCTACTTAAGGCGCTTTGTGGAAGGCACTTTGAGTAAGTACTCCTTCCGTCGGATGGGACGTTAACCTGCTTGTTAACCTTTGGGACCTTTCGTTAAGTGTAGGCTAATGCCGGCGCCGGGTTTCTCTCCACACTTCATCATCCTTGCCTGTCCTAAGCTAATATCGGAAATGACCTCAGCTGTCGGTCACCTCCTCCAAATCTACTGCTACTACCGAAAATTTACAAACGATATTGCCAAGCTCTGACAAGTTTTTCGAATGACTGAATTGCACTGTTCACACACCGTGACATTAGACAACAGGCAATATCATTGCCATGAGAGAAATGAAAAGGAGACATTCATGCTAATAATGCACTAGCATGGTGCTGATGTTGATTGAGCCTAATTTTTCAAACATAGTTAGGGAACATTATTTCACCCGCAAGTGTAAAACAATATTTTTTTCTTCTGCAAACATTCTGATAATGGTCTATGTGTAACAAATCTTTTAAGAATATAATCTCTATTCAATTTCTAATTATGTGCCTTTTCAATTTTACTATCATTTATGCATATGGGACAAAGGAATAGCAATGTGTCGTCATACATATTTACGATTTATTTCATCGCTCGAGTATGAAAAAATCGATAATTAGCGTAACGACGCGTAATTAAGCATATGAATGATAGACAAAATACACGTTTGTCTAGGGCTGGATTAAGGGTAACGAAAAAATATAAAATGTTGTTGCGTGTTGAAAATATATAATTCGTAGATTTTTTTTAAAATAACTAAAACATCAATTGCCCTTGATTCTTTGGTACAAAACATTGCCTATGGAAATTATGTAGTTTTCAGATTTAATTTGTGGAAGTGATAAGTAATTCAAAAGAATACACTTTATGTTTCCACTTAAACTAACATTTGTGGTCAACCTAGTTTTCAACGGGGAGCGTAATTATCAGGTCCTAAATTTCTCCTGATGATGACGCGTTAAAACCTAGGTTACCTACAAATATCATTTTACGTGTGAAATACGAAGTGTAATATTTTGAATTATTGCCTATGTAAATGATTTGTTGTAATTGTAATTTTTAAATATTGATTGTTTCAACTGTGGCTTTCCACCTGGATGATTTGCGAATTGTATTGTACGTTTTACATAAATAAAATAAAGTTTAAATGCTATTTCCAAGGATTCAAATTAACATTCAATTTCATAACCACAATGCGAATGCTACCTTTTCGCTTGAAGCAGATTCGGAAATGACAGAAACAGGATACTGAAATATACGAGATCGCTAGTGGTGATGACTTGCGTTAGCGAAACAAATAAAATAGAACAGTACTAACTTGATGGATATTCACAACTAATTAAAAGGCCACAGTTATTATCATTAAGACATTTATGGTGACGATAACATGACAATCATTTTAAATATACAATACAGGACAGTTCCATATTTTGTCGAGATTCTTCGGGACGCTTTTGTCGACACAAAATTCCATGATATCCCGCTTTTTGTGTGTGACACAATGCTAATAAAGGCGATGCACGAGTGACACAAATACCTCCGACAAATAGTGTAGTAGCTTATGACTCACTGTCGGGGCAATGAATGCCATGGGAAACATATTTTCTCTCACACCGCGGGAGACTCGGGGAGAAGCCGTTCCGAGGTTTATAGATTAGGGAAGGTTCGGCGGGAAAGGCTGAGAGCTCGGGGGTGACGTTGGGGGTGGAATAAGGGAGAGAGAGTTTTGCGGGAAGAGAGTCGCGGGAGGGAGTGAATAAGGGAGATGGATGAGGAAGTTGGTGGAGGAATGTGCGGCTGGAGGAGGATTAATGCCTCGCGACAAATTGGGGACAAGCGGAAGAATGGGATCCCATCAGGACAGCCCCTCTTCTGCCAACCCCTACCCCTTACCCCCATCTAAAGAGGGGAAGGAAACTCCCTTCCTCCACCCACATCCCTCAACAGAGGAAAGAAAACCTCCCTCTTCCCTCACGTCACTTCTTTCCGTCTCTTTCGGCGTGGCCCAAGAGGGTGGATATTCCCTTCGAGAGATGGGGCGAGTGGGAGGGTGGGATGGAGGAAGGCAAGAGACGAATCGCGGGAAAGGCGAGTGCGGGCCCGTGATGGATGCAAAGGAGTCCTGTGCTACGGGAGCGGGCGTCCCGGGCGGGAGGACGCGAAGTAGAAGCGGGAAAATTCAAGCAGGGGGTGGGGGTTTAAGATTGATGGCAGGGGAGAGGGGAGGAAAAGTACAAATAACGCTTATGATGATTACGGGGGTTTGCGAGCGGCGGTTGCCATGGGGACCAATAGGCGCCATCACAACGGATTTGTAGCAAAGAGGGGATGAAAAAAAATGTCGAGAGGAGGAGGTCGGATGGGTACAAGGGTCCCCCTAAAAAGAAGATACCGGGTATCAACAACTGTGAAACTGCGATGAGAATGTAAAGGATGGCTGTCACTTCGCATTGGGGAGGGCACGCTTGAAAAGCACGAGTTTTGTTAAAATCACAAAAAGTTGAAATGTGGAAAAATTATTGATCAAGGAATTGAGTCCTTGTGGTCAAAATTTTTCACGGGCACTATGGCTGTGAAAACTTTTAACCATAAGGAAGTGCAATACATTCACGGGGAAAACTACGATGGGATTCCATCCTAGCAAAAGAACAAGTGGAACTAATTTTAGATTTTCAAAAAGGTTCCTTTTCCTACGTCCACAAAAAATTTATACAATTACACAGTGTTGTCCATGTCACCCCCTGCCACATAAATATTTGGGAAATTGACGGAATTGTAGTCGGCTAAGGATTAAAGATGTAACAAGAGGCACCACGTGCAGATTTTTTGGAACCCTTATCCTGCGTCGTTTACAAACATTTTGAAGAAAAATGTTTTTCATCCAGCATCTAGGGAGTAGTGAACCCACGTAAAAAAGTGAAAAAATATATTGGGTCTGTCATTTCGAAGACATTTCGTTATTGCAATTTGTAGTTTAAGTTCGCATGATATCTCATCCCTATAGCTACGCCTGTTTTGTTATTCAAACAGGAACCGTTATTTCGTTAGGTTGTACCTAAAATTGCCGCAAGGTACTTGTACGCAGAGAAAATTTGTACCCCTTACTTCGTTTTCCTTACAATTTCTTGCACCTCATCCCGTAAACCCAAAGATCAGGATAGATTCGGATCTTCACATATAGTAAACTCTGCATCATAAGTCTCACTGTAAAATTCTATTGCTTCATTTTATATCGTTTCTTCACGATGAATAACAAATCAAAAACACGTAAGGCTTGGCTCGTATCTCATGTACTGTACATATCTTTTCAATTAAAAATTCTTCAGGAAAATGGGATGAAGACATATCTCCACGACTAATGATGGCGGGAAAGAATGGTTGTTTCACATCAAGGTTCACCAAAACAAATGGTGCACACCTATCGAGGGATCTCGAGAGCAAATTTTAACTGTTATCATAACAGCGATGATTGTGGCTTCTAAAATCAAATGATATTCGATAGGCAGGTGCATTTTTCTGGGCACCATATTCAAAAGTTCAGCCAACACGAAGGTTTGTTTGGAAGCTTAACATCGTACTGAGGATTTTGGTGTTAGAAACTTGCAAATTCGAGGGGCGATTGAAGGGGAGAGTATTTATTTTCTACTATTTTCCCTGTCGTAAATGCGATTCACGAATTAGTTCCTCTACCCAGGAAATAGCACTTACAGGTGAGGTGATTCGAAGACATACATCGGGCTTTGAACGCATTACCTTCCTCAATAGTATTTTTAACCTGACACCACCACTTGAATGACCGCCTCACGGAGGCCTCAGACGACGTAGCAGCGGACTCACTGAGGTGTACTGCGCGGCATACCATTCCTCTGGCTCCCACCATTCAAATTAGCTGGTATGGGTGACCCTATCAGGAGAAAACACCATTTCCCTCTCCAACACGAGTCTATAGATCAATTGAACACATACGTCCTTCCACCACGTCTAGGGTGTAGTTCAAGGGGAGGGTTGTTTGAAAGGAAAACAAACGATCAAGTTGTAGTCCTGGTATGGGAAGAGGGATGGCCATTGGGAGGAATTCGTTTAAGGTAGGTCAAGTGCATGCAGGAAATACAGAGAGGCAATTGGACGCTGAGGACGGTAATAGGGGGAGGATTCTGAGAAAGCGAGGTAATGAGGGCTAAAGAATAAGCTAACCACATTCACTTCGTAGTCACTAGTAAGATACGTTTATTTGTCGACGATGCAGTGGTTTACCGTGATATCCGTGATCCTGGGGATGCAGCAGTTTTGTCAAATGACCTTAATGCTACAAAATCCTGGTGTGACACATGGAAATTAGAAGTAAACTTAAGAAAATTGCGTTGTGATGAATTTTCGGAAAGGGAGCAATTTCCTCCCCAAAGCCTACTGCATGGGGGACATCAAAATGGAATGTTTAGACTCGATTAAATACGTACTTAGGTGTTACCCTCACTCATGACCTTTCTTGGATGAAACATATACGGGGAATATGTGGGCAGGCTAACAAAAATTAGAATTTATTAGAAAGGTACTGGGTAAATGTGAAGAGGAGGTCAAAGAGAAATGTTATCTTCCTCTGGTTAGGCCTCATTTAGAATATGCAGCAAGTATATGGGGCCCTCACGAAGTTGGATTAATTGCCGAATTAGATCGCGTGTGGCGCTGAGGAGCTAGATTTGTAAAATGTTGTTATGATAAACTTAGTAGCGTACTCAAAATATTAGAGCGGCTGGGCTAGGAATCACTCACGGTGCGACGGTTAAATTAAAGATTAAATATCTTGAATAAATTGGAAGGAGGTCTCTTTAGCAGTGATGTTGAGAATGTATTATTACCCCATCCTACTACAGCAGGTGGATCATGTCAATAAAATCAGAGAGATTAAGTGTAACAGAGATAGATTTCAGATGTGACTTTTTCCGCGAACGATAAGGGATCATAATAACATTATCCAATCCCGGTAGGCTCATGTTCGGGTACAATCATTCTGGTGTGCTTGGTGAAGTTTTCTCTGGTCTTCAACCGGGTCAGGGGTTCTATGATGACCCGGTTGAAGACCCGAGAAAACTTCACCAAGCTCATACGCCGGGAAAGCACCAGATCTTACGATCTCATACTTCATTCTGTGTATTCACCCCCTACCACACACCCTAGCGACGGTGTGCAAGATACTTATATAAGTCAAATAAATAAAAAAAATAAAATTTTTTTTCCGTTTTTGTACGTACTACTCCTGCGCACGTTTTCACTATCGTTTCGAGATCAATAGATATCGAGCAAAATGACATTCGTCGCAATTCAATGGTAAACCCAATAGTTTTAATCCCTTATCAAAAGGATTCGAGGCACGAAATGTGACCATGACGTACACCTTTTCACTAGGAACGTGCCCTTTCCGATTCGTAAATTTCACACGCTGTTGAAGTAGGCTAAAAAGTAAGCTCAAGCTTCTTCTATCGACGTAACATCTGCTTCGAATACTTTGCAAGTTTTTAACCTTAAAAGTTTCCGCAGCATATGCTCAAATCCACTATCCACCTGGGTCACCCTTTTACCTTGGTGAATATTTTTCTTACTGGCAGACTCTTCTGGGTCTCCGTATTTTCTTGCCGAAGATGCGATTAGGTGCTGCAAGCATTAGGGGAAAGTCCTTGAGGTGTTTCCTTATCGATTTCCCTGTCCCGGGTCCTTATAGTTCAATAGAATAACTTTATTTTTCAATCTGACGGGGGAAAATAAACGCCGGGCAAGGAACTGCGCCAAAGCATAACGAAAACATGGAAACTGACATAAAACATTTTTATGTGTTACCTTTACGGGGTAAAGGACGCGGTTGGCCCTTCCTTTTGCGGAGCACGCCAAGAAAAATATTTGGAATCTCGCTATTACAGGTCCTGCTGTTACGCAGGCGAATGGGTCTCCTTTTTTTTTAACGACGTTTACTCAGGAACTAGGTTAGATCCAACTCATAACTTCTCGAAAACAACAGCGTTCCCAGGGCCTGGTTCAATGTAAATCAAACTGTCCGTTGAAATAAGTTGAAAACTTCTTTTCAAGGCTGAAATTTACGACCAATCGTTACTCTAATACGTACCTATATGCATCTGACCTTCTAATGCTTCCAAAAGCATGCAGCACCAATGCCTCAGGCAAATATGTGGGGACGTACCGTTTTTAAAAGGATTATGAGCACTGAACAGGGAGGTAGAGTGTGTGAGAGTGAAATATTGAGGAGGTTGAACATTTTTTTTACGGCTGAGCGCAAAACGAAGGTAAAAATATTCCATTTCCAAAGGTGTAGAACCGAACATCCGAACTTCAGACATCAAAGAGTTGAATTGGGTTTTTGGGTTTGGGGAAACTATTGGGTTTTGGTGTTAGGGGAACGGAAACAGTTGTTTAGGAAAGAGATTACTCCATTTCTGATATGCTAAGAATGGCCGCCGCGGAACAAAAGTTACGTAAAATGTATTGATGAAAATATTTTAATATACATATACATGTTTATAAAATATTCCATCCATTTATTACACTGAGAAAGAATTAAAAACAGAGTTCACTTCTTGTTTTTGGAGAAAATTAAGAGATACTGGATGTATTACGAGTGGGATACTTTCTTAATTATCTATTTTCAATGAAATTTCCTTAAGGGTCATGTAGATAATTTGCAACTGAGTGGTACTCGCATTGACAACTGATATCTGTTTCAACTCAAAATGAGGTTATGGGGACACTAAAAAAATACAGAACGCGAGCATAAATATATTCTGGTTGCCCACTGTCAGATCGGTTCGATTAAAAATTAACAAAATTCAATATGTAAGCAGAGTACTACGCATCGTGCAATATAATATACAATGCGTCGTACTTCGGAATAAGAGATCATGTAAAAAAATTAGAGAGATTAAGGGTAGAAAGATACATTTAAGATGTCATTTTTTCAACGAACTATAAGGGATCAGAATAACATTTTCCGACCGCGGTAGGGCCATATTCGGGTCAAAATTAGTCAGGTGTGTATACAACCCCTGCCATGGACCCTAGCAGTGACTTTCAGGGTACTAAAAAATAAAATAATATGCTATATCATGCTCTTAAAATGGAAATAAATAGTGTTTGTGCGTCGCCGGAGAGCGTCCATTTCAAATATATATACACACATACATATATATATATATATATTAATATAACTTTTGGACGGCACAATAGAACACAGAATAAAACATAACAAGTAAAAGGACACTCACACTGTAGATTATATGACCTTTCGGCCTACTCCGAGGCCTTCTTCAGGTCAGACTAGTTCAGACAGACAGAGTCTGACCTGAAGAAGGCCTCGGAGTAGGCCGAAAGCTTAAATCATCTACAGTGTGAGTGTTCTTTTACGTGTTATCTGTTTTATTCTGTGTTCTATTGTGCCGTCCAAAAGTTATATATATATATATATATATATATATATATATATATATATATATGGAGAAATTCCGCTGAATATCCCCGAAAAGAGCGTCCCATGTGAAACCAATCAGTATTTTAGTCAATATATAAATAAGACCAACATGGCTACCGATCTCCCCGACAGTTCAGAAGTGCCGTCTCAGCGGTATAGCGTACCACAAGCACTGCCAAACGGCCCAGATTATGCAGTTTCCAATGGATTCGTGCGAGTAGTCCTTGGCGAAAAAATATTTAACCAATGCTCCGAAACACAAGTAGGATATAGATGCAACGATTCGCACTTTATTGGTTTGGATCATGCGCATTACATTCCTCGCATCTGCCACTGAATTCCGCCATAATATTCGATCGACAAAAGATAGCCATTTCGAAAAGAGTCGACGGAGCGATGGAAAGCTATCCGGCCGTTATGCAAGTGGGGCGCCCTTTGCGGCCGAGGAACGCGGACCCCGGAGGAAGAAAAAAAATAAAACATGACACTCCACGCGAGCACCAATTTCGCCACCTCCGGGCGCGTCGGTCGCAGATTCGAGTAAACAGCGACGACGGCACGTGGCTCACGCACTCGCCACCACGCGCCAAGCGTCAAAATAAACAAAGCAGCAACAAACTCTGCCCACCCTTTCCCATTCCTTTCCCCCTCCCGGGTTTTCTTCCTTTTCCGACATAATTCACTCATCCGCCGCGCCGACGCGCCACCGGCTCGTCCAGATGAGTATCGAGAGCGGCGGCGCGGCAGTCCCCCCGGTCTCGGGGAGGGAGGAAGAAGCAGGCACACAGACAGACAGTCAGACAGACAGACTATGACGGTTCTGAGAGTGGCGGAGGAGGGAAGAGAGAGATTGCCGGAATGATGGGGAAAAGTGTCGAGGGGAACGTGTCTTTCTGCAAAAACGCCGGAGCGGAGGGGTGTGGTAAGTTGTCACGTTGTGAGGGCATCTTTCTTCCTGGGTTGCGCCGACGGGTGACTACAATGGTCGGCCGGATCAAAAGGACGACGTGATGATCGAATTGATCGACGTGCGGACGACATTTAGAGTTTGGGAGGGGTGCGGGAAGGGGAATGACCGGCTGATAAAGTTCAGGGTTCGCGGCGTGTCCGTTCGAAGAGAAAGAACGATAAGGGATTAGAATAGCACTGTCCAACAGCGGTAGTGGTAAAAATATTCCGGTCAAAATTAGTCTGGCGTGTATTCACCCCCTGCCACGCACCCTAGCTGGTGGCTTACAGTGTAATAAAAATACACAAAAATAGGGAGTTACCTCCATTGAACCAGTTTCGATCGGATTGTTGATTCATGCCGTCGACTGGGCGATGGAATGCATAAGCTCTTTATACAGACTGAATTGGACATTTTTCCTTCCCCAATCATCATTTTAGAAAAATCCTAAACGTGCGCCGAATGAAATAAACGAGCGACGTGAGAAGGACCGACAAAAGCCAAGGGTAAGATTGTTCAAAGGCATATATGGTTTTAGAATAAATTTTAAAAATTCAAATGAATGACAAAACAAGAGAAAAGATGTAATATTTTCCTCTAACTGTCTAAATGTCATTCAACCATCGATTGGTGGCCCATTGGCACACACAACAGATGATTAGGCAGGGGCAGATTTAGGTATGAGAGAATCTGGCTAATATAATATATCCTTACAGCAATAATTCATATTGAGGAAGGGAATCTTGATTTCTTGGCACTTTATGTCTAAATATCTGAACTTAGTCAACTCATTTATTGAAACCATTTCACATTTTATCTCCGGAAAGAATAATAATCAGAAATGTTTAATTGTTAATAAAGCAATACATAACAGTACTTGAATAAACTCAAGATTATGTAGCTACAGGTGCGTAATCGGTGTGGAAACCTTTTCTGCTTAATAGAAGGTAAGTAATTTTTTTAAATTTTAGAATCCTGCAAAGTCACCGCTAGGATGTTTGGCAGGGGGTGGATACATACGAAACTAGTGTTGACCCGAATATGACCCTACCATGGTCGGACATTGTTATTATGATCCCTTATCGTTCGTGGAAAAAATCACATCTTAAATATATCTGTTCTACACTTAATATCTCAAATTCTACTAGCATGGTCTCTTCTACCGTAGTAAGATGTGTCGGGAAAAACAATGGAATACTTTTGACCACGCAATTTATAGTTAAAATAATTTCTATTGTAATACTTGTATTGCTTAAGAATCCACCTCTACAAAAGAATTCGGAAAAGGAGGAACAGTTATGTAAATTTGCGTGATAAATGGTGTTAAGTCTAAACATTAGATTTTATGCAAGTGAACAAGCCGACTTGGACATCAAATCACTAGTAAAATACTATGATACTTTAAAATACGTACAGGACACGAAGGAATGGACGTAGGAAAAATGCAGTGCAACACAAAAGTGATGTACAATCATTCCCACCTCCAGCACTACACAGATGCCGCCGTGGATTACTTTAACTTCAAAACGTTTAAATGCGAACGTTTCAGGTTTCGATGAATCGAAGCCATGATAGGGGAAAGGAGAAACATTGTATTTCAAATAAATATTCATTAAGACACGGGCATGGTTACGATTCAATCATGATGTCTTGCAACGAATCCACAATCGTGTTTCAATGAACAATTTTGTGAAATTATTTTGCTTCCTCGCCAACCGTTATGAGCGAGCGGCGGAGATGATGAGTTAATTTCTGTTAATAATCAAAGAGCAAGACTCATCGGTGCCCCAAATGTGACTGGTAACTCCCTCCACTGCTTCCCTCTTCCCACCTTTCGCAATCGGTGGATTTCTCGTTCTTGGGCAAAATTCACCGGCCGCAGGCGGCCGTAGCTGTCTCGAGAGTGGCTCGACTCCATCGCCATCGGCATGGCTTTCTACTCCTCAACTCTAATTTGCCCCTCATTCTCTTTTTTCCTTATATGCAGCGATGTTCAACGAGTCGTCAGCACGTTTAATGATCATACGTGGGGTGACTTCCGAAGACGCCGGTGACACGATACCATTAAATCGATTGTTATATTTTTTGTAAATCCCCCGAGGCACGTCAACTGTTGGACTAAACCTCTCGCCGATGGAGAAAATGGACGTGTAGGGTGGAAAGAGGTTAGCGAAAAAAGTTGGGAAATCCTGATGCAGGCCGGTTTCAGTATGTCTTGACACGGCTGACCCAAATGATATATTTGTTCAAATTACCAAGGCTGGTCGTTTGAGACTTCACTAGAATCCACATCGGAGGATGGAATCAAAATCGAAGACCGTGAGGACACGAACCATCAATTTACGATTCGTATATACTCTCGAATTACGAGCGCATCCGAGTTAGATCATTGGTTCATCGAGCGTGAGTCAAATTTTGAGAAAGACCGATTATAGCAATAAGCCTTTCGTCAGTACAAACTTAATGACAACCTTCAATCATTGTTTTCCTCGATTAGTTAGTATTTCCCTTCAATGAAGGCCGTTCAAAAAATAGCGATATGGAACAATTGAATGGAAGTGGGAAATACTATTGAAGTCGCTAAACAGACAAGCCAAAATGTCATCAAACCTCATACTTGAAAATAAAAAAAAACTTTACGAACATTTCTCACAATATATCTCATCTTTTGATCATAGAAATTGATTATATTGATAGGTTGTTGAAATCCCTAATTGAATACGTAATTATAGGGCACCGGCACACACCATACTTCGACGAAATCTGTGAATCGAAGTAAATTTTGTGAAGGAATGCCACGACAGGTGCACCAGGTCTCCCGAAAAGTCCTGCAATCCATTCGTCTTCTCCTGCGAACCGAATGCGAGCACGGTCCGTCTTTACGCTGCGACGTTTCCCTCGGAAAAACAATCCTTTCTCCTTCGGGAACGCCTCCGAGTTAGGAGAGAGCAGCGCTCTCCCTCGCGAGGGAAAGAGAGAGAGAGAGAGAGAGAGAGAGAGAGATAGATAGAGAGAGAAACACCCGTCGAACTTAACTCTGTCGAAAGACTTTCGTCTCTTTGCGACCGACGCGACGCGCCGCTGTTGCCCCTTCCTCGCTCTAGGAGGGCTGGCGACTTCGCCTTCTACACTCCCGTAACTTTTTGCACTCCTCTCTCTCTCTCTCGAAGGCTCCTTGAAGCTCGGGGAACAGACGGAAAAAGACACAGGACCAGCGCGCAAAACCAGAAGCCATCCCCGGTTAAGGTGAACCGTTTTGCGGCCGATACCTTTTGTAGGGCGTGTCGTATACGAGTATACCTACCTAACTACCTCCCCTAGAATTCCCTCGCCTTATTCCACGCCGTGTCTCCTGACCCTCCCCTCCACACTTCACCCTCACTCCTCCCTCGAACACACACGAACGACGCCACCCCCCCTCGCCCCCGTCTTAAATCCCCACTCCCGACGTCGTCCCGTTCTGCTACTCACTGATTCCGCGTCGACTTCGCCTCCCACTTCTTCCTCAAACGACGGCACCAGGTGGGAGAAGCTCATGAGATGGACGGCCGCGTGGTGAGACACCCTCACCGGAGGCACGCGGAGGGTCGCGAGGTAGGTGGCGCGGGAGGTGGGGCGGGAGGGAGGGAGTACCGACGGGCGGCCGCCCCCGCGGGCCCCCGCCGCCCCCTCCCGAACCCCACCGGGACAACACCCTCCCACCGTCCCTCTCCTTCCCTTGCCACCAGAGCACCCGAACTCCCCCACTCCAACGCCCCCCACACGCGTATCCTCCTCGACTTCGTCCTCTTCGCCTGAGGTGATCAGCGAGACCACCGCCGCACCACGACACCGCGAGCCGACGACACAGAAACCACAGGAACCACAAACACCAACACCGTCGAGGGGTCCTCGGAAGAGGGGGTCGGCGGGCACATCTCCCGCGGGTACCACAGGACCCGAACCGCCACCGCCGCCCTTCCGCCCGCTCCGGCTTCCCTCGTCCAACTCCCGTATTTCCACCGCCCCCCCACTCCTTACTCCGTCCTCGGAATCGCCTCCTCCGTCTTCTCCTCCCTCCTCCTCCAACTCCTCCCCTTCCTCCTCTTCTTCGAGCTCCCAACCCTCCTCCTCGTAGATTCGACACAGCCAAACGCTGTCCACCCACAGCCCGCCACCCCCGCCGGCGAACTTTCCACTCCCGATCCTCCCGCCCCACCACCGCCGGCGCCTCCTCGCCTTCCCTCCCGCCGCGGGGGTGTGGTGGCACCGCCATCGGTGGTGGTGGTGCTGCTGTTGCAAGGGTTGGGTTGGCGAGAAGAAGAGTGACGACGGGTCGGGCGGACGATCAGAGTCCCCGGAGTGAGAAATAACCGATGGGGAGAGGAGGTGGTCCCGGTCGTAGCCGTCTCCTCCCCGGTCCGGCGTCCTCTGGGGGCGACCATCCCCCGTCCAAAACATTCCCTCCTCTCCCGCCCACCAATCGGCCCCGCTCCCCTGCTGCATCACACCCTCGCCCTCCCTACCTCCGCGAGAAATTCGGACGGTAACCAACGCACCCGCGTCCACTTACGGCGCCACGAGGACTCCTCCGCCCGCGGCCAGACTCCATGTCCGTCCGCCCGGGCGGGACGAAGTAGCCGGTTTTCCGGACGGGGGAGAGAGAAAGAGAGACGATCGGACAGAACCTCGCGAGGGTGGGAGAATGAGCCCGGTTCAAGACGGCGGAGGAAGCAGAAGGAAAGCTTTGTTGGATTCAGCCAACGCTCGCGTTTCGGTACGGACGGCCAAGCGGGGAGCCGCGCGACTCTCAACTCTTTTTCTTTACCATCAGCCGAGATGGACGTACGCGGAAAGGCAGGACACGAGAGGGGGGGATCGCGGGAGGGGAAAGGAGGAAAGAAAGGGGGAGGCCGGGAAGGAGGCAGGGTGAGCGAAGGAGAGGAGGAGAGAGAGAGAGCTCAGGAAGCAGACGAGGAGACTATGAGTGAAGCCAGGGTAGAGATGGGGTGAGGAGGGGTCGTGTGGGCGTGGGGGTTGGGGTGGGCCGTGAGGGAGAAGAGGGGTTGGGAGCGAACGGGGGGACGGGGTTGATAAGGTGGCGGTGGTTGTTGGCGTGGGGTGGGGGACGGGGGTGATGGGGGGCCGAGAGTGCGTGAGAGAGAGAGGAGGGAGTGGAGTAATGGGAGTTCTTAGTGGTGGGGGGAATGATGGGAGTGGGTCGGGAGAGTCAAGGCGGAGGGAACGAGGTGAAGACGCGAGTCTTTAGAGAGTGCGGCCAGCAAGTCGCTCCGATGCGACCGCTGCCGGAGTGGTCACACAGTGCATCTCTCTCCGCGAGTGTGGAGCAAAGGTGCAAAAAAACTCCCCCATTTGGTCCCGGGGACTAAAAAATTCGACAAGGTTTCCAGACTTGAAGAACTGCGAAGTAGAGGAGAGGATGTATACCCAAATTTAATATCGTCACCCGCTAAAACTAATCTAAGTGGCATGGGTCTTAACTTGCGAATTTTATTCGCGACCCAAATCCATTACATTTTTCTATTCCCGGAACTAGATTTCGTTTTTAAGTGCTTTGATGGCTTAGGCTATATGGCATAATTGAATCCAAGGAAGTAATATGAAAGGTAATAAAGACATTCATGCCCGGGGGGTGGGATTCGAACCAATACTTTGGACTCGTCACCATCATAATTACTTTAATTGGTACAGAGTTAAAATTCGCGCGCCGTCTTTCGTCCACAACTGTGATAACTTAAAGCCAAAGTTCACTGCCGTATTCCCGCATTTACAAAAAATTGGCCATCATAAAATAAATGCCCATACTTTTCTGTGAAAATAACTTCCATACAATAGATGCAGGGTAAAAATTGAAAGAAATATGTAAAACACGATCAGTTGAAAAAATACAGTGGAAGGTTAGGATGAATAGCGAGAAGCAAATCATGGAAAACTCCAATTTCTCATCATTCAAGGTTTATCAAGGTTTCTCAAGGTTCAAGACAATGCAAGATTCTCATTTTTCTCTTAGACTTTGATGCCCTCAAACCTTATATATTTAATATACCTCATGATAATAGAATTAAATCACGATGCACATGTTCGCACTATTTCAAATTCAATTGACCATGATTTTGATAACTTGAGTTTCATTCTCAAGGTGCGTACTGTTGCAAAATTTACACTGTGTTTTCATTTTGCCAACAGGAATAATTAACATTTGCCAAATGTTACGCCAATAATCAAACCGTCCTATGTTCACCGAAACAGCTTAAAATCAGGATCAGGGTTTTTGAATGAATTATGCAATCACAAATAACAAATGCATACGTCACAGTTGCATGAGACCCGATGGAAACTCCGCCTTTGAGGCAAGAGGAAAAGCGTTGATTGGTGTATTTAATGTTAGCGTGGAGAAAAATATAAAACTATATTATGAACGGAAAGGAAACCAAATGATGAATTTCTAGACACGGCGGCAGGGAAGACGGTGTTATGGGAGAAAGTTTAATAAGGCAGAGCAATTGGGTGCAGGAGATATTGAGAGGCGGTGGGATGCTGAAGATGGTAGTAGATGGGAGTGTGCTGGGAAAGCAAGGTAGAAGAAAGGAAAGCATAGACATTTTGGATGAGATTAAGGGAGTTTGAAAGTGTGCAGAGATAATGGATGAGCTATTTTTTCATTTAGTTCAGGGGTTAAGGTTTGGAGTATTTTGTATCATGATAGTAAGGTTTTAGGAGTAGAACGCTTTAAGTTTCAGAGGCCATAAAAAATATACCCTATCCTTGAAGACAACTGCAAATAAAAAATCTTGAAGTACACGTACACTGAAGGGCTAAAAGTCTGCAATTCGCCCGCCTCTCATGCCGATTCCCATTGGCAATGAAACACCGGTCGTCTCCGACCGCGCGTGGCAGAGGTTATCGCCTTCCGACCTCTTAGCAAACAAACATTCGAGCACGCATATGAGCTTCGGCAACAAATCACACGTTCGTCACGTTCGGTTGATAAATGCATTCAGGGAGAGCCAGTGGGAGGCGGTATGTTTGTGCTGGAAAGGGCGGGAGGGGGGAGGGCAGTGAATATAAGGTGGAAGAGGGCATGACGAGAAGTCGAATGCAATGAAGGAAGAAGCAACAAAGGTAACTAAAAAAACGACTTTAGTGGTGTAATTAAGAGAAATAAGCGGTTTTGAAATTCAAACTTTAAGGGGCCTTTCTCTGCTTATTTGCATTCAACGACACATAAAACCGGCAAAAATATATTAATCAGAAAAAAAGATAACTAATCGGGTCCGGAATCGAAAATCGAGGAGACCCGTCCAGGGGGTGGTTTCAGTCTCTTCATCAGCATCAACAATTTTGTACAAACAAATAAAACCACTACAATTACACTATCTGTACGTATACATGGGTCACGGTAGTCAAGGAGTAGAGCTCTGGACCACTCACTGTAGGGCCCGGGTTCTATTCCCTGAAAAGACTCTCTGGGTACCTGCAACTTCCTGCTGGGTACCTGCTATCTATGTGAGTTTTCATGTACCAGATCTTCCTAGGAAACCATAACCGGCACAGGGAAAGGCACTGGCCTCCTTACCCTGATGCGTGAATTTCACACGTCGTCGGGCTTAGTATTGGGTGAACTCTACCATCACCTTTCAAACCGACCCTCGGGTTGATTACTGTATTTGCAATTTATGGTATGTCATTGACATGGAATAATTTAAACAAATAATGGCTCAGGTCCTTTTATATTAACAAATTTGATTAAATGGTGAGGTATGAATTTATTTTATGAATATCTATGACCAAAATGGAATATATATATTAGTCAGAACAGTGCACACAATTAAGGAAGTCTTCAACAGTATCAAATATTTACGTTTTCGGGGTAGGTTAATCTAATGAGAGCCAGTCACGGTCATTCTAGGATATAAAATCTTCTGAATCGATGTTAAGTAATATATCTTTCATCTTTGGGCTTGAAGAAAAGTTCCTATTTTGGATATTTTTCTTTACAATTGGATGATTTTCCGAAAATGATGCAAAAATAGAGTTTAACTTTTTAAGAATAGTTAAAGCTTACCCTGTGATTTTCAAAATTACCATTATGGGTATTGATAGGAGTAAATAATATTTTGATTATTATTCTCACCCTACCTAGACAAAAGTCCACATCGAAATAAGCGAGGGGTGAAAATATCTGAAAAAAAAACATTTTTTTTAACATGAGAAGAAACTGCGGAATACGAATCTGCAGTTCACTACAACGACTCTGTATCTTATATCATCTGAATCTTTTCGAGAGAACGAGCATTTAAGGCGTGAAATAGGGGGAGAAAACATTCGTCAGAATTGACCTAATATTAAGAAAGACGCCAGGACGTCACGGAGCTTAACGTCAAACCCGAAGGGTGGAGTTCTCCCCGCACGAAATCCGATTAGACATCGTAATACAGCCAAAAAATCCGTCACCGTCGAGATTCAAACCCCGGTCGTCCGCAAGGGAAGCTGCCACTATATTATTCATTGCGTTAACTCGATGGTGCCTTGGACGAGAGTAGCAGAGGTGCTCGTATTTATGGGAGGTGAAACGGTGATATGAAGAGAATAGAGAATTGGTATATAGGGAAACGGTCGGTGGAGGAAAAGCGAGAAGTTAAAAGGTGATGGAGAAAAGAGGAAGAAAGGGAATGGAGTCAACGGGGAGGATGAAGTGGGAGGAGGGAGTTTAAAAGGAGAGAGCAGCGTGGGTGGAGTGGAGTGGTTCGGGGTTGAGTAAGAAGGATGCTGGGGGAAAGTGTGAGGGCGGGGGAAAGATGGGGGGAGTGGGGATGGTGAGAGAGAGAGAGAGCACGATACTAGATTGGGAAGATGAAAAGCAAGGAGGCAGAAAGCAAAGGTGGGTGGGTGGGCTGACTACCACGAAAACAATGCGAGCTGGCGATGGAGCTGAGTAAGCTGAGCGTTCTCGGGTTAAAACAATTTTCACCAGAGAAAATGAAGTCGATTATCTTCACTTAAAATAATATACCTATGACTCAATGCAACACCGCTCTTAAGAAGAAGTTCAAGCGTGATGCAATTGTTTAGACTGTGAGTCGACGGTTCCAAATCGTGTTCATATTTAAAATCCCTTCAGCATTATTCTGAGGTTGAAGGAACACTATCTTTGCACAACGCATTTCTCCTGCATGTTTTATAGGAACATTTACGGGAATCGTATCCAAATTGATATCAACAAATCGTTGGAATTAGCTAGAACGTGATAAAAATTTTAAAACCGTTCATGGAGATGAAAAATGTATTCTGTGTGGTGCATTAAATCCTTCCAAACAACTTGTTTTTATTTTATAGAGAACGAAATAGTGTATAATTCTGACAGGGCCAGCAATGCATGTAATGATGGGAAATCCTGAAATATTTAACCGGCAGACGGAGGTGGTTTGTAATATTTGTGTGACCGGGATAATACATGCTGTTCCAATGGTATGATTAATCAGAGGATTGAGAGGTTAGAAAGGAGAGTAAGAGAGAGGTTCGACACCTTTACTTTATCACTTCTTAAGTACGTTTTACCGACTAGAATAATAATGTAGCAGAAAACGTAAACTGCGACCAACAGATCCCATTTGAGTGTATTATTTGTTTGACAAATATTGCATTTTCAGAGCCACTTTTTGCGTAATTCTTTCTTAATTTGGGGCGTTGAACTTGGGTTCTTATGAGCTTCTCTCCAAATCATCCACAAAGAGATGCTTAAAACGAATAAATATTTTCCCAGCTCTCCAGAAAAACTAAAGATTAAAGAAATTAATCTTATCTCTTCATATTAATTCAATAATATTATCATGAGCTGGGGTCGAGTTTCCAAGTATTTCGTTTTAAAGAAGCGATATTTCAAAGTAAACAGTTCCAGGGTTTATGTAGTGGAAGGAATCCATGGTAAAGTAAGGATATAGCTGCAGATATTTACATATTTTGTGGAAAAGTACCATATCCTTACTTTATTAAATCATCTTTCGAAATACTTAGCCACAATCTGAAAACGTCAACGTATTTCAACAATAAGTTTGTACAGTGCATTGTAGGTGAACAATTTAAAATAATATAGGGAAGAATGAACTTGTTTGATATTTGATCATTTGGAAATAAAATATAGCGTCACAGTTAATATTCATTATTACGTAGTGTTTTTATTTCAAGGAAACGGAATATACTTCGGGTGAAACTTAAGTAAAGTTAAGTACCCTTATGTATATCATAATATGTCGACGACGGTATGACATCCATCCTGATCTTACATATCGGTAGCGTAGCATCATTTTTACATACTTAGACTTGTTACATAATTAAAAAAGTATTTAATTTTTCATATTAAAAAATAAATTAGTCAGCAAATAAACATAGTCAGGCCAGAGAACATAGACGCATGGAAAGGTTTATTACTCCCCTCCCAACACACTTTCAACTTTAAATCTCATTTCACGTGTTTTGGATGGCACATAAATATTCATAAAATGCATTACACCGAACACACTTTCATTCTGCACCAATGTATATTCGTGAGAATATATATAATTGCAAGAGAGAAATCCCTTAAGACAGAGGATGCCAACTAGACCATAATATTGCTAGCTACATCTATGTATAATAGGCTACATCCCCTTTTCGGGTAAAGAATTCTATTGTTCTCACCATTCATCCACCATCGCTTTTTGCTATTAATTTGTACCATTTCGTCATCCTCTAAAATGGTAATTAAACAAGGTGCCAAATTCTTAAGTTTTTTGTTCATAAATTACTCCCCCAACTCCTTGGACAGGGACCAAGTACTCCCATAACGGTCGAGTGGAGAGACTATCGAGGTCGTCGGCTTTGAAGTACCTTCTCGCGCCAAATTCGACCGAGGCGGAGGATAACCTCCCGCGTTCGATCCGACTCGCGAGAGTGCCTCCTGCATTTTGGACGGAGTTAGAGAATAAACCGTCGCCACTGACGCATCGTTATTTCCAAAACGAAAATAGGGTGGCGACTTAGACGCCGGAGGAAATATTTTAATTAATAATACTGAAGAAACTCTCACTCCTCAACCAATCGAAGAGTGGTGCAATATGATATCAAACTGAGGCCATTTAATACATTCACTCACCATCAACGAAACCAGGCCTCCTACTGTCACCGACGAAAAACATAAAGTATCAATCGAAAAGAAACGACACAGGAGGAGAGGGAGGAAAGAGAACACGGTGAGGATAAGTTGGAAATATGAAATGAAAAACTTATGTAAAACGCAGCGTTTTCTGAGACATTGAATGGAATCCAATTAAATATAACACGACCCACTTAAGTTCTTTCAGTTCATGAAATATCCTCATACGCTCAATGGACGTAGAAGAACCTTAAGAAAGTTAAAATTTGAAACGTAATTAGTTCCAAACCAATGGCCATCTCCATTTAATGAATGTCGATCGATGGATCTTCATTTAATTGAATCTTTAAAAGTGGCTCCACAGATGATTATGATTTGAACTTGGGAGCCGGTATTTTGATGCAACGATGCGTAAAATTCCGATGCATTGAAATGGCGACAGAACTGGCTTAGTAGGGGTAAAGTTAGTAAACTTCAAAGCGGATTGATGATCAATGCTTTTCTTCAATTATTCAAAAAAATTGTTTCATATTTTTCCGGCTGAGAGAAAAGAAATACGGATGCGAAAAAATTAATTTTATCCTCATTCGCCCTCCGATCACTACTCCAGATTTCCATGATTGAAAATGAAATGTTTTAATTTTTCGTAATTGGTCGCCAGAATGACCTGAGCACGGAAATACTTAAATCAGGTTTGCCGGGAGAATGCCGAGAACTACTAAGTTACCCTTTGGAAATCTAAATGGGTTTCAGGCAAATACAGGTTTGTACTTGCACATGTTTTCCTGATACGGTCACCCAGTGCATGACGAAACGATTTTTGTACCAAAGAGACTTACAATCTTATTATTTGGGCTCATGCACGTTTGTGATCTGCTCAAATCCGCCTTCCCCACCTTTCCTGTGTTCGTCTTTTATGTGGTTTCCCATCCCCTTTCCTTATATCTATTTCTATGTGTGAAGTAATATTTGTTCATCGTATGGCGGAATTTCATGTTTGAATGAGTATATATATATGTGGTCGGTTTGAAAGGTGATGGTAAAGTTCACCCAGTACTAAGCCCGACGGCGTGTGAAATTCACACATCAGGGTAGGGGGGGGCCAGTTCCTTTCCCTGTGCCGGTTATGGTTTCCCAGGAAGATTTGGTACCCGAAAAATCACCTAGCTTAGGTGGAGCTGCATGTGCCCAGAGTGCCTTGGCCGGGAATCGAACCTGGGCCATCCCAGGTCAGTAGTACAACGCTCTACCCCCTGGAATACCACGACCCACAAGTATATATTTCTCGAAATTGATAAAGAATATATATATATATATATATATATATATATATATATATATATATATATATATATATATATATATATATATATATGTACAAAAACACAACTTAATGTCATATTTATTGATTGCTGAGAGTTGAAGAGATTGTTGAAGTTGAGTTTACTAAGAGTTGAAATCGTATTCAATAAATTTGCAGTTTTAAAATTTCGTAAAAATCAATTTTCAGTCCTGTAAACAGGAGATCAAGGGCGTTTTTAAAGTATTAAACTATTGTTGCGCTGGTATCATCATAACCTTTAAATGAACACTAGTACTAAGGAAAACAATAAACACAAGGATCCGCTTAAGTGCAATAAATTGAAAGTCGAAGTGAGAGTTGGATCGCTTAAAAGGGTTCAGCCAAGACTTAACACGTACGCATTCAATAACGAACATCAGGATTTCAGTTATTGACGTAAGCATTGAGTAAAACGGCCTTGAAGTTAGTGTAAATTATTAGACAGTTGATTATCTTTAGAGTGAGATGCGATTGTTCTCGATCATTTATGTCTTTATTATGGATCGTGGAGTGAAATATTTTGACAAACGCGATTTGGTATGAAACTGATGGAATGCACGACATAAGAGACTATGGAACGTATCATTATTGAAGAAGAAAGTAAAAGTAACGAAGGTGCCACTACCTTAATAAAAAAATTATCATGACGACCGAGATTATTATCTTGACTGTGAGAACATGGAATTCTGAGTAGTGATCATAAATTATTACTTCGTGGAACTAACGAAATATTTCTTATTTTCTTCTTTTGGTAAAAAACTAAATTCCAGGCCTTTGGGTACACAAGAGTCTAACGGAAACGTAGGGAGAAGTGAGTGGGTTGATAAAGGAAGACTTCGGAGGGAAGAATGCCAACTATTTTCCGAGATCAGTAGATCTCCTCCCCCGTCAGTCGCTGGAAATCAACTAATTTTAAGCAGGACACGTGGGCACTCAACGCAGTCTCCCTGTTTTTAAATGGTATGATTAACCACATTTGATATTCAGTTTAAAACACTCTACTACGAAAACGAAACCTTTAAGTTTTGGTTCCGAGTACGCTAAGTCTGTTTTTCGGACAATAAACTCCCGGGAACTCTCCGAGATCAAATTAGGGCTCACGCGAAAAAGATGGACGGCGCGGCGCAACCCACGTAAAATTAGGTGCGATAAATTATTTCCCTCAGACCCTTGGAAACAGATTAAAATGGTTCAAAGACGAACTTGAACTACATCTCAGCGTTTATTACAGCACAAAATATATGATTACCTGACCGCTGCTCTGCGAATATTATAAAATTTTCATTGAGGTAACTTGGAGTAAGTATACCTAAACATTTGGCAAACATTTGATTAACACAGTTGAAAATTTTTATTTCAACCAAGCAACTAAATAGGGTGTTTTCCGCATTTATGTTCAAAATGTAAGAAACATGTTCTATTATTTGATTACCTGAGGTAGATTGATTTTAAACCGTTGGAAGACAAATGCATTCGAAAGCGAAAGTATCGCACTGCATTGAAAAAATAAAGAAAAATCTTAGCGAATATCCTACACACTCAGAAATGTGATAAAAGTATTAAAACATATATCTAGAGGTATTTTTGATACGTAACGTTAATTAGAATAAATAAACATTGAATGAACGGATTATTTTACGCGCCCGCTCACTGCGTGGACGCGACTGAATTTTTTACTTAACAATATGGATTTATGGCACGAGGTCAGGTCCTATTGGATGGAAGCAAATGACAAATCCCGGGGATTGCCTGGGTTCGGCAAGACAGAAGGGTTCCAGGCGACGATGATGTGCGTGTTCGCTTGCTACACAGGTCCACTGCGTCATTACATAAACCTTTGAATTCGCTATATTAGCCACGCCAGAAGGGTGCAGCGAGAAAGTGTGTGGGCGCGGGGGAAGGGGGACATGAGGAGGACGGGAGGGAAAAAAAAGCGGAAGGGTGGATAGGGAGGGTGAGTTGGGGGGGGGAAGGGCGGAACGGTTTCCCGTGTGGGAGCGTGCCAGGGGAAGGAAGAGGTGGGAGAGAGCGCGGAGGAGGGACGTTGTTGGGCAGCTGGAGGGGAGGAGCGCTAATGATTCCATCTCTCGAGATTCCTTCCCTTCCTCTTGTCGCCTTCTCCCGAAATCCCCCTCCCCTCTCCGCTAAGCAAACAACGGCAGTTTCCTCCACCCGGCGGCCAAGTGCGCGTAACACCCTGGCCCGCCTTGTGCCCCAATGCCTTCTCGAACCAAACCCCAACCTGCTCGTCCTAGTTTGGACAGGGCTCGGTGTTTCGCTAATCGCCATCAAGACTCCCAAGCATCCATTAATAACGAGGAGAGAAAGGAGGAGCGGGGGGAGAATGGAGGCGGGCGATTCGAACCAAACAAATCGTTCCCGCTCGCGAGACTCGTCGGATTCGACTCGTGGAAGATCGATTATCATTATCGAATCGTTTGCCTCGTCGACCATGCTCAGAAGATGAATCTCGACGGAACGTTTGAAGCTCCGACGCGATGGAAGCGGAAACTGACGATTATTAACCTTTTTGAAAACATTTTTCCGTGAAATTTGTTTCAAACTTTTTTTTGAAATTCTAAAAATCGGCAGTTGCAAAATTTCATCTGAATTGACTAAACATATGACACGTCTTGCCACCATATCGGATTCGCAATTTTTTTCTGTCCATTTTTATTAAGAGTTTGGGTTTCTCTATTCCTGAAATTCTTTTCCACGAATTTATCCACAAAATGGGGAAATACTTTTAGATTTTGCTCCGATTTTCGGGATATGAGACCACTTCTGAGTAGCAACGTCGAAATCAGCTCAAACAAGAAAAGGACAAGAACGCAGTGGAATATTATGCAACGATTACGATGGGTTTTGGCACGGCCAGATTTTGCTCAGAAAACCCGACATCTCTCCTCTGCGAGTTCATCATCGGTTGTTAATATATTGTGGCATCGATCGCTTGATACTTGAATGGAGTTCCAGTAGTTTTAATCGCAATCTGATTGAGTTCAAATTTTTCAAACGATTCGTCATCATTATTAGGTAATCTACCGGTTAGGGTAGGTTTTTAGATGGACACAACTATCAAATAAATATTTTGTAGCTCCAAACAAAACCCAATCCAGCAACCTAAACTATATCAGGTCCCTTTTCATCTCTGTGTACTTCTTTCCACCCTTCATCCCATCCAACATCCCTATCCTGTTCCTATCCTTTCCTCGCTTGCCCAACATTCTCCCCTCTATTACCCTCTTCAACATTCCACTACCGCTCAATACGCCTTTCATCCATTTTTCCTGCCTCCATAGGATTTCTCTCAACAAACCCCTCTCCTCACCCACCATCTCTAGTACCTCCTCATTTGTTTTCCTTTCGGACCATTTCACCTTCTCCATTCTTCTCCACACCCACATTTCAAAAGCCTCCAATCTACGTCTATCCTCCTGCTTCAGCGACCACGTTTCCGCGCCGTACATAGCTACGCTCCATATCAGAGTTTTTAAGAGTCTTGTCTTAACATCCCTACTCAACGTCCCCGTCATCAACTCCCTTCTCCTTGAGAAAGCCTCCTTGCCTAGCACAATTCTTCTGCTTACGTCCCTATCACTTTGACCGTATTTGTCCAAAACACTTCCGAGATACGTTAACTGTTCTACCTGCACTATTTTTTCCTCTCCTATTTTAATATTTAGCTTAGCCTTTTTCTTACTGGAAAATCGCATAACCTTTGTTTTATTAATATTGATTCTCATCCCATATTTATCGCACTGAACCTACAATTCACTCAGCAATGCTTGAAACCCCTTGGCTGACTGAGCAACTAATGCTTGGTCATTAGCAAACCTAACCGATTTTACGAATTCCCCTCCGACTTTCATGCCTACCTCCAGTTCTTCTCATGCCTCTTTAATCATTTCCTCCACATATACGTTGAACAGTACCGGTGACAATGGGCAACCCTGCCTTACACCTCTTCCTAACACTGCCCATCCGGACTCTCCGTCCCCCACTCGCACCCGAGCAGTCTGAGACATGTACAGGTTGCGGATCAGTCTCCTGTCCCTCCAATCCATTCCTATTTTCTGCAATACACGCATTAATTTTTCCCAATTTACTCTATCATACGCTTTTTCGAAATCTACAAAACAGGCAAAAACGTCCTGATTGTATTCTATATTCCTCTCGATTAGTGATCTCATTACTGCAATGGCATCACGCGTACCTCTTCCTTTCCTGAACCCAAACTGATCATCTCCTAAGTAATCATTTGCCTTACTCTCTATCCTTTTGTTGATGATCCTGAGAATAACTTTAGCTGCGTGAGATATCAAACTTATTGTCCTGTAATCCTCACATGACGTAGGCTTTGCCTTTTTTGGAATAGGAACTAACACCGATCTCACAAAATCTTCCGGCCAGATTCCTTCCTCATAAATACTACGAATCAGTCCATATATGGCCTTCTTCCCACCTTTTCCTAACCATTTCAACATTTCTACAGGAATGTTGTCCACCCCCACGGCCTTATTTGCTTTCATCTCCTTTAATGCCCTTTCTATTTCATCGTCGAGTATGCCTGGACTTAAGCTATCTTCTTCTACCGTCATCACCGCATTAGAAATTAGTAGCTCTCATTTGTCCTAGATTTGAAAATAAAACATATTATTAAATTAGTAGCAAATGTCCCAGCTATACGTTACGCTCTGGAAATTAATAGAGTGATTTGCTTGTCAAGAGTAAAACCGTTTTCTTAAAGGTTGATAGTGGCTGAATCGAGACCGAATCGTATTGTCAAATTGAAATTGAAGCTGTTCGCGTGAATAAGGACATCGGTACGAAAGTTTTAATATTTTCGTTTCGTCAGGTGGTGAAGCCCAATCAGTACACATATTTCTTGGATACTGATGCCGGATGTGGATCGGTGCGATAGCTCACCATATAATGCGCAGGAACATCCACAGGAAATCAGACAATGCTTTGGCAACGTCGTGGGGCGGAAACGGGAAGCTAATGCCAGTAGCTTAACAGCGATGAAATGTTTTATCTTTACTAACGTTTCCGTCTCCGACCAATGGCGCACATGGGTTAAGGGCATGGAGATGGAGAGAAGATAAGTGAAGGAGTATGTGCGGAAATACTCCCAGGGAAGGCATGCAAATCAATGATTCGTGCCGACCCGGGACCCGTGGTGAGGGACAGCTGTCCATCCAAAGCGATCTCTAGGACGATGTTGACGCGGCAAATACTGACTCTCTGCTCATCCCGAAGTAAAGACTGTGAATTGATATACACAATCAGGGTGAATTGAATCTAAATTGGACGAATACTACAGATTCGAAAAAAATCGGCCGGGGTATTAAAATGGTCAAAATTAGGCTGAGTCGAATCAGAATCGTCTATGTATCGCAAAGAGGAATGAGCATTATAATTTTTTTACTATAATTTTAAGCTGTTGTTGATATAATTCATACAAATTATATCTACAACGACATCTACATGCTACCCTCCATGCTGCTGCTAGGGTGTCTGGCAGGGAGTGATATCACACCAGACGTGGGCTTTTTGCTTCTATGAAATTTGTCCTACGAAACTAAGATGGATAAAAATTTAAGAATCAGTACCATCAACTCTGTTAGGTCCCTGTGATAAGATCTATCACGTTGGAATGCACAGGTGTGGTTTTTTTGGGTATTAATGTCACCGTATGTGTAATACGGTGACATTAATACCCAAAAAAACCACAGTAATCTGCACGAAGGTTGGATTGATAGGGGAGGGTAGACTGACGCACGTGTGAATTTCAATGCACAGGATAGGCGGGGTTCCTTCCCATATGCCCACAGTCATTTCCTAGAGAGATATTCAACTCGTAAAATTGCATAGCTCGAGAAATTCCGGTGGGAAGAGAGGGGCAAAGAAGTGCCACCAGAAATCAAAACCCCAGTTTGGAAGCTATACCCACTGGACTAGCACAGCTCACAAGTGCACGCGTCCACATAATAATATTTGCATTGTCAAGAGAGGGTGCACACTGCCATGGCACAAAAACTCGCGTTCGGAGGGAAAATATAAAAAATTATAAATAAAAGAATCACGCGGGAAGTCGTGAACGGGAGCGGAATCGAATTGCTTTATAATTTATCCGCGTAAAACAAACAAAAACCCCACCGCAAGGAAACACTCGCGGAAGAGAAAAATTGGGGTAGGGAGCGAAAGAGACAAAGGATGCTCTGGATGACGGGGGAGATAATGAGTTCTGCCGCTCTCCGATAGGCGAGGGTCTGGAGACGTGGCGCGGAGGGAAGAGACGAGAGGAAGGTGGTGTATGGCGGGGGGTGTTAAGGCGACGCGAAGGGGATGAATAATGCAGGCCACCCGCCCACACACACACACACAAACACACGCCAACACACACACAGAGTGGTGCGAAACCCCAGGGGGAGGTGGAGGGGGGGAGACATGGGATACGGAGGCGCACCAGCGCGCACAATACTCTGGAGAGCGTCTTCACGGTTCGTTCGGCGCCCCAAGGTAAGACAGAGGGGGTGTAGTTGAGGGGACGAGGAGGCGGAGATAGGGGAGGGAGGGAGGCGTAACGGCGAGTTCCCATGGCACCAACACGAGTGTCGCTTCGGGTGAATTCCGAACTCCTGCGCGACAATATTTCAACCGATAGGAGCCGTTGGGCTCTTGACGCATAATTAAGTCAACCCATACAAATATGTTTGCGAGCGTCGTCTCGTCTTCTCTCCTCCTCCGACCGGTTAGTTGAGCCGGGGCTCCACTGCGTGTCCGACGGCGTTGCCTTAATTAACATTTTCACCCATTGGAGATAATGTTGATTGAGGCATTAGATAATGTTCAAGGAGGATGCTGGAGTCGCTAAGGCTTACACGGGAGGAAGACGCGTGACGAGGTTATCCGTAGAACGACAGGGAGGATGGGACATCCTCCAGCCGCGTAGATAGCAGGTCAGACGGAGGAAGACCACAAAGGGAGGCACGAGAGGCACTCAAGCTCACTTCTGGCGCCGAGGAAATTGTTAAGATGCCTCTACATGAGGGTAGATTCGAAAGACGGCATAAAATACGGGATATACGCAACCATACCGGAATAATTAAGACAAATTTTCCCCTTGCATAACTCAAATTAACAAATACAACTAAGTCAAACGACGAGATAGACATTATTGTATATAATATTCTACTTTTTTTAAGCATTTCGTAAAACCAGTTTTAAATGAGTCTCAATAGCGTAAATGGACAGACAATTGGCACGCAGCCATCTACATCTATATCTTGCCCTTCAAGCCGTCACATGGGCGTGTGACAGGGGACATTTACCTCACCAGACGTTTGGGTAGATGGCGATTGAAGATTGATGGAACTCGAAAAGTGGACATTCTTTTCCTTCATGCTTGTGAGCATTCACGAATTTTTGAAGGAAAAAATGGTTTCTTGCTGAATTCAGTTCGGAAATCAATTCTTTTTTAAAATCTCAATATGTTCTCGCTAAACAAATAATGCGGTTTTAAAATTATTCCAACTGTATGCCAACGTTAAACTCGATTGATGTGTTAATTTGAAAGTTTAATTCGCCAATGTTATCTTCGTGCTTACAGCGTCTCAGTACCCAGGCTTCCAATGATGATGTTACGATTTGGGGCCTCGAAGGAATTATATTACGGCGAGATCGAATCCCAGGTCCTGGCTTATGATGCTACTCCTTTGTTGGTTGAAGCCTTAAGGATGTCTCAAATGAAGTGCATTTGTTCTGCGATAGAGTTCACTCCTCGAAGTATTGGAAGATCGATTGAATAATATTATTATCACTCGAGCTGGATTGTACTTTTTTAAACTGAAGGTTGAGAGTACATATCATTTAAGGCGGTCCGTAAATTTCACAATTGAATGCGAAAAAATGAAGTGGGCGCGAACCAAAGAGAGTTTGGAAAACTGAAAATATCACCATCCGAAGAATTTTGTGTTCGTTTTCTACGGAGTGAGAAGAGCTGGAATTAGATGACGAGCATACATTTAAAATAAAAAAATAGCTTTATTTGGAAAATATTTGGAAGCAATCTAAGATTTGAATTTAAAATGCACAATTCTAACTTAAAATTCATAAGCTAAGTCATTGGAGTGTACAGCAGGGACACTATTCAATGTTATGTGAGTACATTTTCAAGAAAGCTATATGTTGCTAATAGAAATTAGACATTATGCACACATTGGTTCTTTGATGAATGTTGCAGGGGTACTTTAGCTCATTTATGCTGGGATCACAATTTTTGCATAAGAGGAATGAGAATTTAAATCCATCCATCAAGTTGTCCGTTACTCTTATTTTATCCAAGTAGTCCGAACTGAGGACCTGTTCCGGGATCCTTATAATTCTCTCAGCATTACGAATTCACTGGAAAGTCTCGCACCTTTCTAAAAATCTTAGTCTCGCTCGCTCTCCTCGTGTTTAAAAGCACTCCCATACCACTTCCCTCACCAACCCCGTCACGCCAACTTCCTTTTCGTGACAATTTTTGAAGAATCAAGGCGGTCTCTTTTGAACTCTTTTTTTTCATTCATCAATTAACACTTTCTCCGATGAGTTCAACCTATTTTAGGTTATACTACAAGAAAAAATGGCGCTATTGAAAGACTGGGACGTGAACTTTGAATTGGTAGGTGAAAAAAAACTCAAAAGAAATGTTACGCGATCGTCTGGTGGCACTCGAGATTCAGAGAGAAAGCGGATCCACTCGTGAAGAATAAACGATTGGGGGAATTCGATCGAGAGAGGAGGAGGAGATGAGCGACTTCGGAGTCTGGCTTTTAATAAACCTGATCGAAAATGAGTCAGCTTGCATATTTGGAAATAGGAATAGATGGATGGGGTGCAGGTTGAATAACTCAGAAGGGGATCGAGAGCAGAGGTTTGTCGCTAGAGCAAGGAAAGGAATTAGGTCACTGACACTAAGAGAAACCCACCTTGAGTACGCATTGAGTGCCCGTGACCCGAGGCGGAATGGCTTGGTTCCAGAATTAAACAGGACCTAAAGACAATCTGCCCATTTCTTTAAGGATCGTAATTGATAGACCAGTTTCGTGAAGAAACCTATGGCGTGCTGCAGAGAAACGTTATCGGTCCACTCAATCGTCTCGTTCACGTCAATGACATTCGTTACAAAGAAACCAGCAAATTCATATTATTGGGCGATGATACGGTCATTTACCGCAATATGAGTAACAAATCAGACTGGGAGGTCCTTTCTATTTCAGCAATAAAAGTACCTGTTGTCCAGAGTTGCGTAAGAACTAAATCCTTAAATACAATGGGCCGCGACGAAATTCTGGGAAAATAATCTTTACACCTCAATCTCGAATGGGTATAGATAAGATTGGTGCCATTAAATAAAATAATAATCACAGCACCATGTGATCTAACTTCACCTTTCTATAACTGCCACTCCGCTTTAGAAAAACGGAAAATTGGGTGCATCAAACTAACAGTGGGCAACTAACGCTTTAAAGAGCAGTGATATTTAACCTTGGTTAGACCTTACTTAAATACGAGTCAAATGCTAGAGACCCTTCCCAGAGGGACTTAATTTCGATATTGAGCAGACTCAAAAGACAGCGGACCTATTTCTTAATAATTTTCATGAAGGAAAAGAAAGCATCACATTATTATTGAAAGATCTTGGCTGAGAGACATTAGAAGTACGAAGATTACAGACATGACTTGACTTACTCTAAAAAAATACGAATTTAACGACCCAAAAATAATACCATTATATTTTGGTGGAGTTCACCCAGTACTAAGCCCGACGGCGTGTGAAATTCACACATCAGGGTAGGGGGGCAGTTGCTTTCCCTGTGCCGGTTATAGTTTCCCAGGAAGATCTGGTACCCGAAACATCACATAGCTTGGGTGGAGCTGCAGGTGCCCAGAGAGACTTTGTCGGGAATCGAATCCGGGTCCTCCGTTAGGTAGTCCAACGCTCTACCGATGGGCAACCACGACCACCCCCCCACACATACACATACACTCATATATATATATATATATATATATATATATATATATATATATATATATATATATATATATTCATTCAAACAGAAATAGGTATAAGGAAAAGGGATAGGAAAACATATAAAAGGCGAACACAGGACATGTGGGGAAGGCGGTTTTTGAGCAGATCACGAAAGTAAAAATATCCCGGATAAGGAAATATTTTTACTTTCGTGATCTGCTCAAAAACCGCCTTCCCCACATGTCCTGTGTTCGCCTTTTATATGTTTTCCTATCCCCTTTCCTTATACCTATTTCTGTTTGAATGAATATTTGTGCGCCGTATGGCGGGATTTTCAAGTTTGAACACACACACACACACACACACACACACACACACACACACACACACACACACATATATATATATATATATATATATATATATATATATATATATATATATATATATATATATATATATATATATATATATATGCTATATACAACACACAGAACATATATAAGAAATATTTCCTCCTTTGCATTTCCCTTGTCCTTTGAAATCACAATTTATGACAAATTGTAATCCTCGAATACTATTAATGACCAATATTAGTCTAAAAGTTGGTAACCTAATAACCCCTGCAACACGCCCTCCCGGTTGCAAGATATAAGTATATATATATATACATATGTGTGTGTGTTTTTGTATGATTCGTACGCATTTCTTTTAACAACTACAATATCCAAAACAGAATAGTTTCTTTCAGTAAATATTACCTAAATAGTTGATTAATATTTTGGATGTTATATCTACGGATTCAAATATACGAAAACTTTGACCATTATGAGAAACTACTATGGTAGTTAGCTAGGTAAGATAAGGTAAGAAAGCCGTAATCTCGCTTTCTTGGCAATTTTTCTTTTGCAGTGCTAGTGGCTTTGCATAGTAGGTCGAGATAACAATTGAGATAAACATTAAGAAACTATCACAAAAATACAAATGATTGACATTTCGGGTGACGACACTGAAGAAATTCAAACTAATCTAACAATTCAGGACTCTTTTTAACATTTCCTTAAAAAATCTGTCGAAACGCTTTCAATGATGACGAAATTCGGGACGACCTCCTTCCTTCAGGGCGTAGGGTGGCTTTAACAACTGAGGAGAGAACCCAAAAAAAATATTCACACGACAGTAAAAACTGATCTCGTGAAGAAGCGGAGAGGTCCGACTGAGAGGAGAGGGGATGAGTGCCCGTGAGACGAGGGGAGAGAGAGTGAGTGGAAGGATGAGTTAGAGAGGGGTGGAGGATGAGAAGGGAGGCTGGTGGGAGGGAGGAGGGGGAGAAAACACGATCCCCACACCGGTTTTCCCTTCCCAAAGGGCTCACAAAGCCGGAATTCACTAAAGCCTCATTCTAAGGGGATGGAGGAGCGATGGGGGAGAGTGGGAAGGGAGGCTTTCCAGCCGGAAGAGACTGCACTGGTGTTATGGCGGCGTAGAACAAAGCCAGGCGGATCGCGGAGCAGGGGAGAGGCAGGATAAAAAAAATGTTCCGAACTCTCTAAGAAGATTCGAATGTCTCCTGGGGAAGAGTATGGGGGGACGGGGGAGGAGAGACTCGCTGGTTATTGCTCTCAATGAAAAGGATCCCAACTCTCGCCTCATCCTACTCTTTCCTCCACGCCAAAAAGTAAAAAAAAATAAATAAATAAAAGTTGACGCGCAAACGCCCGTTGGGAGATTCCGCGAAAAACGACGCCCGCGCCGTTTGATGAATGCGCAGCGGAATTTTACGAGGCTTTAGAGCGTGCTAAACGATGGCATATTAAGAAAACTTCCGACTGTTTCATCCTGCATTAAATACCAATGATCTTTTGGTAATTATGCGGACAAAATAAAGACGGTTCGGGAGTGAAGGATAGGACCAAGACCCAGTGATTTATCCTAGAAACTAGATATATCAAGTTTTGACGAGAGAATTTTTCATATTTCGTAACAGCGCAAGACATTCCTCCAGCTGAGAGGATTAGATCCAGTTTCATAGAATCAAGTGCAACCGTGTCAGGCATACATTCTGTGTCCCATTCTTTCGAAACGCAAATTTATGAAACTACGTATATCCGAATAATTCAGCGTTTTTAAGTGCAGTAGATGTTATCGTCGTCTATTCATGAATTTGGCAGAACTCTGCTCTTATCATTTCCTGTTACCTGAACGTAGGGGGGGGGCGTTGTTGATATAGGAATATAGAAATCAGGTCTTTAACTTACTCTTTGATGAAAATATTTGTACAGCGACGTGTAAACTATGCCGTACCCTAGGAATTATTGGAAAGTTTAGCACAAGAATTGATCGACCATTTGGATGGGATCTCTTTTGATCTTTCCCGAAAAATATTTCAGAATACACGGAAAATGGGAAAGCGGAAAAATAACGAAATCACGGGAAGATGATGATCACCATGAACAGAGTCGTGTATTCCCTCACACGATTGCTAATTGCCAGTCCCATGGAAAGTCATTAAAACGGGCGATGTAAGATGGCGATATAAAATCATGCAAACGATTCAGCATTCAATTTTTCGTGCGGTTTTTTTTAACAGGATTTCCATATAATGACTTAATTCGAAACACTTCTTCGGGAAAAAATTCTGAGGATCAAATACGTAGAGATTTCAAAGAAGAATGTAAGGCGGAAAGCCATCAAAGTGTAAAGGAACGAGCAATGGCTGGGAAAGAATGAAGGGCTACCGTCACATAACCCTCGAACTTGAGGATTAACGAGTGAAGGGGTTCCCTTTCTCGTTAAGTGTATCACCCCTCTTAGCCCACTCGTCCGTTCGCCTCCCCTGGTTCCGGAAAAGTTTGCTAGTCGAAATAGAGCCGAAAGCTTTCTTCGCCGAAGGATGCGCAAGCAAAATTTAGCAGGAAAGGGATCCTACAGATTGATTATAAGTAAGAGGACGGGGAACGTTCAAATTAATCCCTACAAATCTCTACACTTATCAGCTATGAAACCTATTTCTCCCAAGTTTCATATTATTTCATTTCTCGGAAATAACGTATTAGTTTGGTTTTGTAGGCACTCTTGTAGATGCCAACTCAATTGCTCTACGTAAGGAATTCGAATTTTAATTTCTGGTAAAACGTCTCACAGGCACTTCTAATATTAATGATATAATTGTTCCAATGCTCCAAACTGTGATGGTCAAAATCTACACTGAACATTTCCGACGCCAGGAAATTAATTAGTCACTTCACCACTGGATCCCAGAAAATCACGGAATTGTGGTGAAAATTTGATTCAATGAAACCAATCCAATTAAATAAATACAACATTAACCGCACTAGCCACATTCATATCTATGAATAAATAAGTGAAATAAATAAAATAAATATAGAATATAAATCTCTTCTAACGGCCATACGTTTAATAAAACCCAATTGTTTATCGGCTCGCTCACCAATTTAACGTAAGCCGGAATCCCAATATACATTGAGATAGTCTAGTATATGTGACAAGAGAATATGGTGAAGCCATGGAGGAACACATCTACCAAAATGATGACCGTAGCTCCGAACCGCAATATAACACCTAGGCAGGCACCCAAATACACACCATCGCCACGTCACACTACACGGGCGTGTGTTGGCGCAGAGCGCAGAATGAGAGCAATGTCCCATTCCGGACTCTCGCACGAAAAATGAAAAAGGAAAATAAAACAGTGGAAATGCGACAGCGGAGGTCTGGGCGAACAAGTTTTTTTTTCGGGAGCGGGGAAGCCAGCGGTGATATACGACATCATTACGACAAAAATACCCTTTTGAAAACATGTGAGGCGGGCGGATCTTAGTTGTCACGGGGACATCTCTCTGGATGACGGCATGTCGAAATTTTTAATAGTTCCGCGTTAAACCGAAGTCAAAATGACTCATTTGGGCACGGGCCGCTGAAGAAGACGGACTGCCGACTAAAAGGCACGCGGTCTCTGAGCACGAGGGAATCCACATTCGTAAGTACCTCATCCACGTGACTCAAGTCCTCACCGGCACAAAATATCAATACTATTAACTCCGAACGACGACGGATTGTACGACTAAAGCTCGCAAAATGGCGCGTGTGGTCGATGGTAAATGGAAGGAAAAAAAAATCCCTGCGGTCGCTTATCTAAAAATTTTGGGCGTTGAAGGTCTCCCACCCCTTCACCTGCTATTATTCCTGAGCGGAGTTTCTTCGAAAGATGAATGAAACGCCTGAGAATGACGCAATCCATCCCTTTTCTACCGCTGACATACCCGCGGTCGGACCCCGGCCTCGCGGTGGGGGGACGCCAGAATGAAAAATTAAGTTTCGGGTGAATATTTCCCTATCCGTCCACTCTCCTCGACGCCCTCCTTCCCCAAACCTCGTCTCCTACTCCCCCCCCCAACCGCTCCTGCTACCACATTTATCCAATTCCTTGAATGAACTCAACAAAAGGGCGGCTGAAGGGTGTTCTAACCACCCCTCTCGCTTAAAGCCCTGAAATAACTGTGATTGTTAAAAGGAGACACTCATTCCTTGGCACTCGTAACTTTCTCTCCCTTCCACCTTCAACTATACATCCTTGTCTCCCCACGCCAGAGACGCACCAAAGAAATGGAGACTTCCGTTTACGTTTGCGCTAAGGGACATAATGCGTACGCATTTCACCATTGTTTAAATAAAAGAACATAAAAAATGTCAATGGCTTTGAGAATTTTACATGTCTTATATCGTACTTAAATTTTGCAAAAATTGAATGAGCTAACGATAGTATTAATCACAAAATTGTATATTGTTCATAACATGAATGATTGCCCTGTCCGAAAGAAACCATGGCCACTGCTTATTTGGAAAAGAGAGCCCACGCAATACGATTGCACATACTTAAAGGTCAGTGTTAATTTCATCGATTGAATATAATTTCTGTTTTTTTTTGCGAAAGGTACAAAAAAATGTGTAAAGGAAATGGGATTTTTTCCAAACAGCGAGGAAAAGAATATAGTTCCAGAGAATGTTGCTTAGGTCTTGAAAACAAAACAATATTTACTATTACCTATTTTCCATAGGTTACCCTACCATTCAAGTCGTTTTCATCTAGGTAGGAAATTTACATTAAGTCTAATTTAATAGTTATTTCAGGAAGCTTTAATTCTTCAAGTATTTTCGTCCTTGCTTCCCTTCCATTACTTTTTTTACTCTTCCTTAGATTCATTCATTCTTTACTACATACACTTCTCCTGAGATTTCTCATAATTCTCGTCTCTCTTCGACCACGTCCATCCATTACTTTCTCGTTTTCTGCCCTCTCAACCCATTTACTCTTCTCTCATATTATTTGTTTGGTGATTCGTCCCTCATCCATCTCTCCAAACTTAACGTAGCAAACTTCTTCCATCCTTCTTTATTACCGGGGCATCCAATCTACGTTCATCCATAACACACTCACTCATCCCTTACCATCGTAATCATGGGTTATCAATCCGAGGTTTGGCTTACAGGTAACTGTCCTGTTCCTCGCCACAATTGCTTCAATCATTTTTTTTTCAATATTTTTATCCCTTTTTTCAGAGTTCACCCTCGGTCTTTCTTTGTGATTCCCCTCCTCCAAATTTATTTCAAATATTGTCTTCAGTAGGCTCCTATGCCCAGATATGTTCAATTAATTTCTCTCTTCTCACTATAAGTGATCTCCGAAAACCTTTTTTCTTCACCAGATCTTCGAATTACTTCCTTATTTCCTCATTCTGCCCATCCATTTTATTTTCGTGGCTTTCCTGTTGCACCACATTTCCATTGCCTTCAATCTTCTTTCAATTTCCATTGCTTTCAATCTGTCGCATCTTCAGTCAACGTCTTACATCTGTAGCAAAGGTAATCTCATGCATTAGTTTCAATGGTCTACTTCTTTATTTCCATACTAAATTAATTGCCGTTTGTTCTTGTTTCTTCCGGTAGTGAGCCTTTTCGGCCATTCCTATTCTGCTTACTACTTACTCGTATATGCGTGTTGTCTCTTTCAAGTCTTTCCCCAGACATTTCGAAATGTTTTTCTCTTCTTCGACTTCAGACCAATAGATTTTTTTTTAATATTGTTTCTCTTGAGATTGTACTTATTCATTCCCTCCTTCATATTGGCTACTGTCCCCTCCCACACCATATTTCTCCTATTTTTACCAAAAACCACTCCTCATGTACCCCACATACTCCTACGGGTTCAGTCTAGGTTTATAATTATCCTGTGACGCCCTAGTTTAAATTCCATACAATTTCGCGAAAAGGAGTACACTTTAACAACACACTACCGGTTTTGCTGACGTTGATAAAAATGAATACATTTGACCTTCTTTTTTTAACTTTTTCATTGTTATTTAATTTGATATAAGTTAAATGGATGGATCAAATTATTTTCTCTTTGTGGTGACAGGTAAGTTAGCATTATATCAAAAAGAATGTTTTCGAATTTTGAAAAAAAAGAGCGAAAGATGAAACTTCAACTGCTTATGCCAGAAGAGCAAAAATAACATCACTGGCTGGAAATTTTATGCAAAAATATACTGACAAAAGGATTTAAAACTCTTATAGCTTCCCACCATGAACCGTCTGGGAGACCAAAAAACCTTAGTTAATGAACTTGGGAGTAATGCAAACTAAAGAGTGAGTTTTAACGAAATTCATCGCAAGAGGTTTAATGCTTCCAATGCTTCTTACTATACAATTTATTTTCCTTTTCGGTATGCTTACGTATTTTAAGTAGTGGCTCTATTTTCTTTAATTTTATTTCGGATTAGAACCCAAAGTGACATTCCAACCGCTTTTTTAGGTGATTTAAAACTTTTTTATGGACAAAACGAAATATTTTTTTCTTCTCCCAGCGTAGCATGATGACCTTAGAGTGGAAAACATTTAAAGTTCGTTTTCCTAGTTGCAAATTCGTTGATAAACTAACAATATTAATTTCAAATTTTTTACTGTAGTTTTTTTTGCCCTCCCCATCCTTAAAAATGGAATCAAATCTTCATTGATAACTCACACAATCATTTAATCGATTCGTACAGTCTATAGAGTCGTCGAAATTTATTAACAATTCATTGAGAAAAGAAAATGGCAACATTCCAGAATATATTAGAATAGTCATTTACTGAGTAGGACCTAAACATTTTATCATACTATATTTATATGGCTTTCTTTTTTCGTTATATTTATTTAAATTTGACATAAAAACTTATCTCCATGATCGATCAAAAGATCTATTGATCAAGATTTACGCATTTAGAAAATATGAGAACGATAGCCCAAGTATTGTAATACCAAACCACAAAAATATTTTTCGGGTGATACCCTGATTGTAATTACTTTAATTGCCAACAAAATGTAACAGCCTATCGAGGCCATGGAAATACTTCGTGAATACAGAGTTTCTAAGAGCAAATTGCTTACTCTAATATTCACATGAGTTAAGCCATTTAAAAATAATTCCAAGAAGAAAAATAAAGCTTTAAAAATAAACTCTTGATATGAGACTGAGTATAACTAACAGCCACACATTTTCCTGTCATCAACATTGTTTGGAATCCCTATCGAATGGGGTTCATTATACAGCCATTAAGAGATAAAGGACTCTCACCTTTAAGGTCTCGCGTTTATCATTTGATGCCCTTATCTTTTTTTTATCAAGCGCTAACGTAATGTAGCTCAATGGTACCCTGAGAGACCAGAGGGCAGCGACCATCAAGGCTATTTTCCTGGAGATCGAATATATTGTTCATTTTGTAATGAGAAATTACCCTTGGCTCAAAATTAAATGGAAAAAATATAGAATTACCTTGGTGTATTGAATGTACTGAGGAAAACGTGAATAATAAAGCATAAACATATTTTGAAAATATTTTCCAAGCATTCTATTGCTTTAGCCCAAAATTTGTCAAAATCAATGCCAAAGGAATGAAATACACAGCAATCTTTGCGTAAATTGTGTGAAAATCATATTGTTCTTCAGTCTTATATTCCAATGTTATCTTTCACTTAATCAGGGACTGGTTTCAAGGTGTAAAATAAAAATAATTCATTTAAGACTCTAGAACCCTTATGCACGTACATTTGTAGATGCATCCAGCGGGCAGAATCAAGTTCCTTCGTAAAAGCGTCTCGGCTTTCAATTGCATTTACTCCTTGGTCGGCATGTGCGAAGGAGCTCTCTCTCACTGAAATGTGGGTCACGATAGATGTGCCCGCCAAAAATAAGACCCACCCTTTCTTCTTTGCCGTGGATCATGAAGGGAAGACCTTTTCAGGGAGTCCACCGAAGAGAATTCCTAGGAGCACTTTGATGAGTTCGAGAAAAATGATTCCTACGTTTCCAGCCTGAAGAAAATTATCCACAAAACGTTATCGATTCAACATCTGGACCAAAATTATCTAGAATGAAGTAACAATTAGGTGATGATGACGATTTGGTTGTTTACGGTTTAAGAAAGGTTTTGGATGGATATCCAGTACAAAAACAGCTAGATTTCGTAGCCTCACTCGACAAGATACCGACCAGCCACCCCACAATATAAAAAAACCCTTATTCAACCCTACATACATACTTCTTTCCTTCATTCCGCCCAACATGCCCAAACTTTTCCTACCCTTACCTCGACTGACTGATGTTCATGATATTATCAATATAATAGCCAATGGAGATGCTGATTGGTTGATGTCCAAACAAATTCAGCGAAGGAAGCATGGAAAATAAATAAGGAAGCAACGCTGACGCCGTCGACTGGATTTGGAACTTTGCTGTTTTCAGTTCGAGTTTTTCCAAATTTCTGAAGGATGACCACGTCACCGGAATGTATACTTACTCCACCCCATCCCCCTCCCAACCTCCCCCCACCTGCTCCTTCGATTCAAATAAATAGCTTATTAATTCCCGCGGGCACGAAGGCTGACGTCCGTCGAGCCCACGGACGCGGTGGGCTATTCGGGTTGGGGTGGGGAGCAACCCACTGGCAACTCTTCAAAATGACGTTGGCCGTGCGCACTTAGCATAGCTTTGAGGCCAGGAGCAAGTGGCGTTTCGAGACTCCGGGAAGGATGGGATTGTGGGAAGGGGAGTTTTAATGAAATGGCCTCCTCCTCCACCTGACGCGACACGGTTGTATGTTATGCCCAAGCTGCGGATACGACGGCAGAAGTGAGGAGAAACGTCCGCTACTACACCCAAAAGGCAAACAATATTAGCTGGGTGAATAATGTGTGGAGAATGGGTTCTCAAAAGCTTATTTTTCAGTTTCCCAGAATTTATTAGCAGGAGTCGGTACGAATGCAATAGCCAATTCGACGAAGATGAACATTTTTAAACATGAAATATTTTGATTTTTCTGTGAATTTTGACGAAAATGCTTATTTACATAATTGTGAAGCATTTGTAACGGGGAGTTTTAATTACTATGATGCGTAAATTTAAAAAATCACATGCTGTACCTTAGCATCTAATATTAACCATAAACACAGTAATCAACCCATCATCATCATATCATAAAGTTGGGTAGGTAATGGCAGAGTTCACCCAGTACTAATTTTGTCTGAAGTTTTTAATTTTGCCAAACGGGGTGTGAAATTCACACATCAGGGTAAGGGGGTCAGTTCCTTTCCTTGTGCCGGTTATGGTTTCCCAGGAAGATCTGATACTCGGAAAATCACACAGCTTGGGTGAAGCTGCTGGTGCCCAGAGTACCCTGTCCGGGAATCGACTCCGGGCCCTCCAGTCAGTAGTCCAACGCTCTATCTCCTGGCCTACCGCGACCCAACATCTAATATAGGAATTATTAATCTTTCGATATTACTAATATAAATTCAACGAACCAATGGAAAAGTCGTCAGTAGTTAATTAGTTAGTATTAGTAATAGTAACTAGTGGAGTCACCATCTGACGTGAATTCTCGTATTTTTATTTTTGAACATTCTTCTGGTCAAATATTTGACTTATATATGCAATTAGAGAAAAAGTTGCCTTTTCTGACTTACATCTCTCCGTTTCATCGTCGTCACAACAATATTTTTGCCTGACGGCTAATTGTAAGCCCGGTAAGATACGTATGTGTTTAAGTTCCAGGGAGTATGTAATCAGATATTCCTGGAAATGAGGCATCACATCAAGGACTTTTCAAGGTGCATGCGCTTTCAATAAAAAGGTTTGCTTCGCTTCGTCCATTCTACGTCCATCCCTGCTTACAGTGACATAGATAAAAAATTTGATCTTCGTATAAGAACCAGGGGTTAGATATAATTCGAATGCGCGGATTTCTGATTAGCTAGATCAAGGTCAAACTATTGTACCCTTTGGGGATGACATTCAATTTTCCCCTCTTATCATGTCCTTACAAAGAGGCGATGTGATTAATCGGGCCAGCCAAAAGACTGACCCGTAAATACTCTGGCTCGATTCCCGCCTTGTTTACGTGCGTTTGGCTGCGATGAAGCGAACGTTTAACGACGCTGTTCTGAAAGGTTTCCGATGATCCACTGCATTGGTTTGTGTTGTTCGCAAGTCGAAACATTATCAAATTAATTTGTGAATACTTTAATATGACGATATGACGGTTGATGAAGCACAAATTATTGAAAATAAATAGTAATGACTCATAGAAAATGAAGCAGTATCCTTCGATTTTTTAACTGACAATTTGAGGAAAAATGAGAAGGAATCATTTTTCCCGTGCTTCCATTCTATAACCTAAATGTTTATACTGTCACACAGAGCAAAACAAAACTTTTTAAGATTGGTCTACTATATAACTCCACGTGATGATTGCATGGCCAGATAATGAGTACTCGCTTAATCTTCACCAATATATTCGCCATTTTCGTCCACTCTAACGAGCATTTGACTTAAATATACAAAAAACAATCTTAAAATTACTAGGAGATACTTACTTGAATGATCTTCAAGTTCCAATAAGTTAATATTGACTTTAACCCGCGAGCATAAGGCGCTTTCTGGATTTTGGTTTAATAAGTCCAATCATGATACGTACCATCTACATTCCACCAACAAAAATTGGGATTAATATATTCATTTTATGTATTCATTTGTTAAACTTTAATGGAGACAATTGAATGCATCATTTCAGTCGATGATGTTCGAGTATCGCCATTATACTGTCTCCTTATCAGGAGACTATCTAGATCTCAAACTTCTATCAAGATCAAACTGCTATCTAGATCTCAAACATTGGGGCACTGCCTTGGGAAATAATCAAATATTTTATAAAGAAATAATTATAATATTTCGTTTTATACAAAACAGTTTTGGACATTGACATTCACACTCGAACAATATTTTTCTAATCCTGGATTTATAACAAATTTTATAAGTCAATCATTTTCACTTGAGCTACAGTAGTAAGAATCGTTTGTATTTTGCATGCTCGTAGGTGGTGGATTGGTAGCTTACTGGCGCATACCCTTGTTGGTGCTTACGAGGTTACCTGCCAACATTTTCAAATTCATCTCTCTACTAAACATTCTTTCACGAAGGAATCCAATATATGAAGATGGTTTCCGGTCCCTGCTCACGCGATCCAATCTTTTTGCATTAGCCCTGAATGCTCTTCCCCCAAAAGCTCATCCACATTTCTTCCCCTCCTCCCATCCCGACCTCCCTCCATCCCAGAACGCCCACACCGAAGGGAAAAAATGAAAACTCTCTCTCACGGGCCTGCGTCAGCTGTCAAAGAAGTAAGGTTTTTGACAGCTGATGCAGGCCCGCTCCGTGGTTGGTAGTATTTATTTTCCAACATCGACCGCCAGCATAAAGGAAATATAGGATCGGTGACGATATGTGGATTATTGTGGTATGTATCGAGAGAAACCTATGGCATATATAGAATAATGAAGTATCATCCGTATCTTGTACTTATTGGTCGTATTAGTTCGGGGATATTCCTTCCATTGCCGTAATGCAGAGTTATGTAGTGTCCTCTTCTATATCTCTCATTACAAATTCTACCATGTTTCTGTCGTCATGTCGACTTTACCGTCCACGCTGAAACGTCGACCGTACAATCCATTTATTTATATCGACTAAATTTATCGATCTTCGATACGAAAGTATCTTAAAAGTTATCCATCTCGACCGGAAATATGAGAAATAAAAATATCGAAGTGGCGTCTCGATAGATCGTCAATTTATTTCACCGCCCCACACCGAGACCCATAAGGCGGGCTCTTCGACGTCACAATCGAACGGAGCGAAGAAGTTAGTTTCGACTTCCCTCCGGGCGGAGGAAAGTCGATAATCCTTCCCCCGCCTCCTAATCTTCTCCCCCCTCCAACGGGCACCTTTTTCCGTGAATGAAATGGGGGTGGCGGGCGCGTGGGCGTAAGGAATCCGGCGCGAAAAGCCAGGGTTAGGAGGAGGGACGGGGTGGGTGGGTTCGCGCAACGAAAGGTTGGGCTCCTGAAGACGTAAAGGTCAAGAAGGTGGAGAGGAGAGGGGGTTTTTAGGCACGGGAATGGGGGGGGGGCAGTAGGAGCAAGTGAGGTGAATGGCGTATGACTTCATGAGGGCGGTGGAGGAGTGTGGGACCGGGGAGGGATTGTTATCGACGGTAGGAACTGGCGCGGGTTGGTCACTCGACCCAGAAGGTCACGGGCCAAGTTCACAAACAGGGAAACCGGGGTCCTTCGTGCCAATACTTTGTGACGGTGTCTTTCTCCGCGCAGTGATTTTCAAATAAAAGCCCCGAGGATGTATTCAAACTCATTAATTTTCTCCAAAAACAAAAATTTATCAATAATGACGTGAGTCGACTTAGGAAGGTAAAATTACCGAGTTTCATTTCGTCTAGAAACTGAAAGGAAATAAAACCTTCATTGGGACGTCTATAAGGTGACACCGATTCTCAATTCGAAAAATTAGACGTGTTAGTGGAATTAAATGATTCCTCTCCGCAGTCTTAAAACAATAGAGTTTGTTAATGAAAACTGAACGAGACAATTTCGTTTAGTTCTTGGACCAAATATCGTGCTAACGTTTGACCAGTGTAACAATGTGGATTTACAGGAAAAAAATATTCTTGTAATGCGTGTATAAATAGAGAAGAGTGTTTTCCTACTATTTAAGATAGACATTAGATATATTTGCAGATAGAACGATTAATTCTTATAGTAAGTACTACGCAGGACCTATTAAGGCAATACAATTTTTACCTGTGATTTATGGTCATTCAACTTGATTTTTGCTCTTCGTTCTCCATACGTCCATTCTATACTTTACTGATTTGTACCATCAGAATACCGAAATACTTTAGATACATGAATATACCTTTATTTTTAATTCAAGTTACCAACTGATTTTATGACATTTTATAGTTTGCTTGTCATATTAAAAACTTTGCTATTTATCACTTCATCGGAGACATCAAATCTAAGCACACGCACGATTTTGTTTCCCTGAGCGACTCATAGAATTATATGGGAACGAAATAAGACTAGCATAATGATACCTAGTATTAAAATATACGGAAAGCACAAAAAACATCGTATTAAAAGGGCGTCATCCAAATTATGGTAATAATAAAATGAAGTACGAGTTAAATATGAAAAAAACCTTGGAAACAATTTTCCTCCTCACCTTCTCCTTGCTTTCGGCGGTCAAACGACTTCCAATCTCAAAAGAAAATCATAATTTGGATTTTTATTGTGGGAACTCGAGCAAGAATTAACGATAGGCTGTTTGATCGACGAAATGGATAAAGGAGATCCAAAATTTAAAAATCTTAGATCGTATAGGTATAAAAATTAGTCACCAAACTACATCGTAAATCAAAGTATGCTTATAACAGGCAATAAACTCAGCATGTAGGCGTGCAAAACGTAGATAGTCTGACTGAAAAACATGAACATACTTTTAGAGCAAAAAATCGCAATCACCGAGAACTGAGTGAAGCTTCGATAGAGATAACGCATTCTTCCGTAATTGAATGGCCGACATACCGGACGATTAACGAAACGATCTAGCTGACAAAGCACGTTAACTTAATCACTCGCCTTAAAGGAAATGTTGAGATTTTCACTCTAGCTTTGGAAGCCACAAGGATAAACTACCATGAGGGCAATGAAGTGATATTGAGAATTTGTGGGATGTTTAAGGTCGTAACAGAAGGGAAAACGTTATGTAACCAATGTGTGAGAAGAAAAAAACAGGTTTAAGTGAAATTGAATTGGTAATAGTACGGGGGACTGAAGAAGAAAATTATGTACGCATAGTAAACTAGAGGAAGTACACAGGATATGCAACAAATAATAGTTGTTAAGAACCGTCCAAAATCAACCTTTTTTGAGCAGCTAAACTTTTAATGACACGAAATGGAATTTTACTCATTCTATTCTTTTCAGCCGACCTGGTGTGTCGGTGGTTAGACGGACGAATTAAAAATCGTAGGGCGGAAACATCATATAGAGGAGAGAAATCCCGGAAAAGAGAGGAAAAAGAATCGGACCGTGGAGAAATTCTTCAATTCTCATTTCGCATGTGCAATATCTTATACAGGAATTACTTCCACCATGATATCATCTGCTTCGTATTTCCGTTAATGTGGTTTGTGTAATTATGGTCCTTACAAAAGGAATTTAATTTATTTGGAATGCTCACACAGCAGGGGCGACTTTGGTTTTGTCATCAATTTCGGTTACCAATCCAATTCGTGTGAATACTGATGGCCACCATATTGCAGGTGAAAATCAAAAGTGTTTCCCAAATCTTCCCTCTTCTTTGCTTCCTTGTTCCGAGAGGTATAAATTAATCATCCTTATTATTTATTGGGTATTGGATAAGCGACACCCGACGATCGTCGCTCGGAGGGAATTTGACTGAGGTTCGGGGAGGAAAAATCTACCCGCGGCATCGACCCCCGTCCGACACAGACGACGTCAAACCCAGGCACTCAGGGGAAAGGTCGAAGGGCTCGGCAATTGATGTGAGGCAGAATAGCTCACGGCGATAGGGTTGGGAGGGGAATTTATAAATAATACGCCTCAGGAGGGTTATGATGAGCTGGAGAGTGGAAGTGACTTAATGTGCGGGGGGGGGGGGGGAGAAGATCTCGCCTGGATAGCACCCCTCTTGCCCGCCGGCCTTATGGAAACATTCCAGAGTTGAGTGAGATTCGAGCCAAACAGCGTTGAACAGTTGACATTCATGGTTTGGAAGGGGGCGAATAGAGTAACCGACTTCAATGTGTCGGGCAGGCTATTGCAATTGATTTGGCGTTCTTCGTGGATATCATTTAAGCCTCCCTCGAGAAGAGGTAAGAACATCGGCAGCTCTCTTAAGCACCAGACACCAAAGCACAATAAATTCATTTCTAAAGCACTGATCACACTTCTGGATTTATCTTCCTGAAAGTATTGGAAATGTACCCACGCGATCCTTCAAAATAAAATTTTATGTGGAGTTCAATATTTTTTTCGAGCGGTTCCAGTTGATTTAAAACTACGTCTTTCCGCCTCCTTCAGCCACTTATGTGCTTTGACGTCCAACTAATTTATCGTGAAGCGAATGCCATGGGTGAAAGACTCACGTCAAAGTTATTATTCACGATTGGAAAGTGATAGGGTAGTGAAGAGGGGTTTAAGCTACTTTGACACACGGTCACTCAACCATGCTGATGATAAAAGTGAAGAGAAAAAAACACAGATATTTCATTTATTTACAGTTTTTTGTTATATTCAAATGCTAACCGTGTAAGTGCTAAACGCACCTGTATTCTTTGAATGAAAACTGATCACTATACCCATACATTGTTATCCTTAACATTTTTCTTGGCCTAGATATCTAATGCCCATCTAACATGCTTTTTCCTAATTTTCTTTCTGCGATATATTTGAATTCAACTTCATGAATAAATAAGTTTTCATGAACTTTACTTCGATTCTTGGATAGCGGGAGTGAATGTCTATTGTCTGCCGTGAGAATTTATTTGCTTACGACCTTTAGTATATTTTTACATACATTGAATTTTCTAGTAATAATAATGACTGGTTGTTTAAAAAGTCACTTTTTGGCAGCAATGCATAATAAAAGCGTAACATTTTTTCTCTTATATATTTTATTCGGTGCCTAAATGTTGACATTCAACTAATTATGACTCACTAAGTTGTACCTATGTCTAGGAATACAGCAATCTTAAGTGGAAAGAGTTTCAACTTTTATCACCGCACTTATTGCATGCCAAAATGTTTTGATAATAGACCTAATTTTTTTTTAAATGTGGATCATTATTAATTTTCATAAAGCGGAAAGAATGATCACATCAAGACAAAGGTAGGATTCAATGTCACAATTTTCGGATTGGTTCATGGGTGGCCTACTAATCTGGCCAATTGTTTATAGAATGGAACCAACTATTTATTTAGAAGAATTCTCGTTTATTGGAATCTTTTAGACGATATATTCCGAAAATCAAAATATTACATCGTGAGAACGTATCTATTTCTTATCGTAAAATAACTAATTTTAATTAGAGACTTTCACAACCCTCAGATACATAAAAAAAACATATATAAGCACAAAACGATGGCTTGGTGTTTATGATATATCGTAACAAATAAAATGACGGTTAAGGGTGTAATGAATAACAAAGGCATACTTGTTTAAAATGAAAAAGTACGGTCAGAGTGGATAGTGCAGGGATTACCACAGCACACTCACATTCCACAGCATACTCTAGGGAGCCGACACGCAAACAATTCATGCTTGACACGCAAATAGGTGAGAATATAAATCAAGCGCTCATATTCCTCGAAAAAGCGCAACGAATTTTATTAGATTAAAATCTGAAGAAATTTCCCGCGGATGGCTTGGCATTTAGGAATAACAACGAGGGGCTTAAATTCGTTCAACGCTCTAAACGCCATTCTTTTAAGGGCCCTTTGGCACGCGATTAATGATTTGCACGCCATTAAGCTCTGTGTTGGCAAACAAAGGTGAAACATTTCTCCATCGCTGGATTGGTGAAAAAGGAGGATAGGTGAGCTAGGCCAAGAGGTGATGGCTGTACAGTAATCACTTAGAGTGACCTTAGGATGAAATAAATGTTTTTTCCTCCATTATGCCCGTATTATTCTATTTTTTTAAAAATTTGAATAACAGAGAAGAGATTGTTAAAAATTCTGTCATTAGTTAGTAGAAAGGAACTGTTCCCAGACAATATTTTATGAAATAAAATTAAATTAGAAAAACTCATACACATGCGACCTGCCTACTTCTAAGTACACTTAGGCAAGATAAATATCTAAAACGTGTGTTGTGCATAGTTAAATATTACATTTATAATACTACCCATAATGAACCACGTCAATAATCTCCTGAGGATTTCGATAAATTCACGCCCTTCATTAATTTTGGCCAAAGAGAAAAGAGATCTCATACTCTAAATTTTGAAAGAATAGGGATATTAATTAATTTATTTATTTAGTCTTAGTCCGAAAATAGCACTTTTTGGCCTTTACATCGGACAATTAACAGTGAGCACAATGGAGACGATTAGAAAAACCCAAGCCCTAGAAGGGGGAAAATCCACCCAGGCGGCAATCGAACCCACGACTCTTGGATTGAGAGACGGGGACGTTTCCCTGCCGCCACCGAGGTCGGTAAATAATAATTTAAAGCAAAATTTCTGAGAGAGTTGCAATATTTTGGATGCATGAAAAATCGCCAAAAGAGTAGGGGCATGTAACCAAATCCGACGTAAAAGTTCTATCTCAAGGATAATAAAATTTTTTAATTAATGAAAACCAGGGAATACATACTATTCTGTGCAATTTTAACATCACAACCTATTTTACATAGGAATGAATGACAGGGGAATAAAAGACACAGATAGTCAATTTAAAATATTTAAAGTTCACTTTAAAATACGTATCAACATTTCTGATGACACGAAGACCTATAGTGAAATACGACCTATATGGATGCCTAGAGGAAACAAAAAGTTCACGAATTAATCAAGAAAGAAATAATGTAGGGCAAACAAGAGAACCTTCTCGCCGTATTGAATGTGAAGTAAACAGTCGTTACGGAGCGTCCAAAACCCACCTTTAAAATGCAGAGTGCCATGAATGAAATGAAAATTGAAAATTTTCACTCGCAGATTGCACGAACCCTATTCCAAGATGCAGATCTAACAACTCTGATCTAAAATAATTTCTCGGAAGCGGGTGCGTACCGAGCGTTCGCTCCCTGGCGACTCGCCCTAATTGCAGCGATGACTGTGTTTTACGCGATTGTTTAATGGGAGCCGTGACGCACTCTCCGCCGATAGGGAAACGCCCGCCGACGGGTTCGGCCTGGATGGCTGACGGCTCGAACGCCATACTCATTGGGGAAGGAGGGGGGGCCGCTCCGTGACGGTCGTGGTGGGGGCCCTGAGTTGGGCTCTTCTCTCCCAGTAGGGCCGGGCAGGACGGCGGCGGAGATGGCGTGCGAAAGAGCAGTCGAGCCGCTTCCCGGCCAGAACGTACAAACGACACCGCTTCTTCTCCCACAGCGAAATGTCCCCCCGCGACAAGGGAGACGTGAGGGACGATCACGCTCCAGTATGGCCAGGGACAGAGGTCGCGGCAGTTAACTAGTGCCGGTAATTTTTGCGAGCGTGGAATTTAAATTGGAGCTTGTAAAAATCTAATGGTCATCTCGGCACGAAGCGCACCAGATTTCAGCTGAGAATGATGCAAGTTACGGTGTTAACGAATGCTTTAAAACAACAACCACGCCGACTGCTGGAGTAACCTGAATTCAGCATCCTCTGCAGTATTGTATTTATAATTCCTCACCTATCTCTGTGTATGTAAGATATTTGCATAGCTCCAGAAGATTCTCATAAAACGTTCTGCACATGTCGTTTTTATTTGAAAACCGTGATACAATTAAATATCAAATGAAAGCATTCATGCTAAAGATTCAAAGATAATTTTTCCAGTGTACGAGTATAACTTACATTTAACCAATCATATCTAACACTAGACGTAAACTGACCTACTTGTTTCAACTTTTTACATACCTAGGAGTTACCGTTACATTAAAAGAGCTAGCTGATCGTATTGTACGTATCTCCCCATAAAATCAGTTTAGTTAAAAACAAAACGAATTTTCAATTGAATTATGTTAGTTTCTATTGAAATTATTCACCGTATTCTAAACGGTAATTCTAAACTCGTACAGACATTTGTAATCTGAAAAATGTTATATTCTCCTTTGGCCTTAATTCTTTAAAAGCTGTATTTCGAAATTCAATTAACATCCATCCCATTGTGTCGCTGAGTACAATAGAATTTTAATAGGCCAAAATTCTATCGTAATGTCAGCTTATGGATATCGGTGTGCGATATTTTATGAGTATCGTATTCCGCCGACGATACGTTACAATACCAAACGACCTAAAGTGACGACTTGCAAGAATCGCTCACACACACACCAATATGAATTATACGAGCGTATTACGTACGTAGGTACGTATTACGTACGCATTGCGTATTACGTATACGAGCTCGTATAGCGACTTAATCTATATATATACTCATATATTATGAATCGTGATAAAATATTAATTATATTTTGATATCACTCGCATTACTTTTTCGTTTCGTTATTGTTAAAATATTTATGGAATTTCGTTTCATTGAATTCGATGGCGACTGCCCGGGTTTGACTTTTGACGAAGTAGGGGACGCCCTGGGTGGTCGACCCTGTATTATCGATATTCCTACTAAATGGAAAAGAGGTAAAAATGCGAACTACATGTGAGACGAGTTTGGCGAAAGGAATCTCTCGGGATTTGACCCTGCGGTCAGTATAAGAAGGCTCCGCGGATATATTTCACTCGCCGCTTTTATCTGTTTCGAGCTACAACTACAACGATGGCTCCGAACGCGTGGACGCCGCCCTCCTTCCGATCGTAGTCGACCCGGGGCATCGGATCCCATAAAAATCGACCGGCCGCGATGTATCCAGGGTTTTAATTCGGCGGAAGGGGAGGAGAGAGGGAGAGAGAGGAGCGTTGGTGAGGGTAAGGATTAGAGTAAGGGGTAGGGAGGGTAATCGGGAAGGAATGGGAGGGGGGAAACGGGAGGGATCTGGTGCACGTGGCTCGAGTGGAGGCGTGGGTGTGTTTGGCACCCGACCGACACGCCCTCGCTTGGGTTGGGAAGGAAGCGAGGAGCAGGCAGGTGAGAGAGAGAGAGAGAGAAGAGAAGGGATGGTGAGATAGGATCATCCGAAGCAAAAGGGTCGAGAGAGGGAGACGCACCGTGGTGTGGGCTGAAGACTTTGAGTCAGTTTGGAACACGCTCTCCTTCTCATTCCATCCCCTCTCCGCCAATATTACCCCCTCCTCTCCACTCCACCCCGTTCTCTTTTCCACCGCATCGCCGTTTCTTTAGAGCGACGCCTGCCTTCCCGAGAGATCGTCTCCCTCTCCACCAAACCATTCCGAAAACCAATCAACAACATCAACTCAACCCCTTCCCCTCTTTCCACCCGATCCATCCTCCAGCATCCCTTCAAAATAACCCCCCACCCCCTCCTCCACCGCCACCTCGCATTTTGTGCCACCCTACCCCGCGCGCCTGGCTCGAGAGAAATAACCTCCCAGGCAGGCATCAACCTCTTCGTCATCTAACCCTCCGACAGAGACGACATCCATCCCTGATCCGCCGTGAGATTTTGCTAATTTTTTGGTTCTTTTTTTTACACGACATTAAAGCTGCGTAGGGAGCATAGATTAAAGGAAGGTGGGACAATGGGGTCGTTCACTCCGACGCGGAATCTCTTCCTTTTTTTTTTCATTAGCGACTCTGGTGGGCGGACTCCGAAAATGACTCGCTGGCAGAAGTATTTTCCTTCCGAAACATACCATTTCGGGGTGACTACTGCGTCATCGGAAAATATTTTTCAGGTCGGCGTCTCACATGGTAGACGGGAGGGAATGGATGGCTCGTCATTCGCGATAGGCTCGGCGCGGTTAGATCGAGGTTTCGTCGATTCGATATCATTCGAGATTGGTAGTCTTCAGGAACGATGATCATCGGGTCGTCCTTTACGACGAAAAGGGCTAAACGATTCGGTGCCTCACCGCCTGTAATCAGAAAATTCGGTGAAAGATTGAGGGGCAGATTCACGCAGAGCTAACTTATCTCTACTTCTGGAAAGATCTTCTTCGCCTCTATCACTGGATTCAGATACGATGTGACTGATGGTTGAGGCCGAGACTTTGTGGAAATCCATTGCAAACAGGAGTTTGGTACGTTCCTGAAGATGCTACAGTGTAGCGAAACTAGTAGAAAATAAATAAGTTATTTTATGTGGGAGCTGCAAAGTTATTTCCAAACTCCTGTTCGACTGGATTCAGATACGTTTGGTGCTATGGGTAATAAATCATTAAGGCGTATACCTTGGACGACTCGCCAAATACTACACATCCTCGAGGAATTTTGAAAGTCTTCAGCATCCTAATAATCGTATTTGGCGGCACGGTTTTAAATGCTAAAAGTGTTGAAAGGATCTCTTTCGTATGAACTAGAAAATTAATGAACAGGATCCGTCATTGTACTCGTATGATAACACATATTCTTATCAAAGTTTACCACACTTCTTTATAAAAGTTCTATAACCACACCTGTCACTCCTTTTACGGTTGGAAAATTAATTTTTTTTAATAACTGCATTCATCTATCCTCCAATCTATCCACAGATTTTCACTTTTCCCTTCAAAATGTGTATTACTTCCTCTCTCTCTTACGTTTTCTCCCACAGAATTTCCTCTTAATTCTGATTTTTACTAGTCCCTGAATTTTCTAGATATTCCACTCTTTGTGAAAATATGTTATTGGCTGATGTGAGACAATTTTTTTAGCTTAATTACATGGGGTAAAGAATATACTTTGGATGGCCAAGTGACGAAAGAGTTATTTCTAAGCACTTTTCATACCCAAACATACTGCCGACCCGATGATTTAGGTATGTAATATTTAAAGTGCAACCTAGTAATTTTGGACCCTCCCTTTGTCCATCCTATCTCAAAAGTCTATAAAGGCGTCAAAGTGAAAATTAATGCAATCAATGAAGCATTAACACGTCTAATTATGAGTAAAACTGAACTGTACTGCACTGGCTTTCGTAAAAGAGTTTCTGAACACATACGAGTTGCTTGGGATACTTGTTATTACCACTTCCACGATTTCTGTGTGTGAATAAACCATCAAGAATCCCTTCCTTTTGAGAACTGTATGTATCCCTTCAGATTACCTGACACGACAATCAATTGAAAGAAAAATTTAAACTCTGTCATAGACTTTGAAGTTGGTCGAAGAGGAAAATAATGGCAATTTTTTGCGAAAACGCTCAATTCTAGTGCGCCATTGATCCCAGGCGCAAAGTCTTTAGTCGGTTGCTCCCATTTCGACGGATTCCTGGAAGTTTAAAGTAGCAGAGCGCACCTTATATCATCGAGCAAACACGCCGAGGGCCGTGTCTGTGCACCGAGAGAGAAAATGACAAACAAACCAAGTGACTCACGACGGCGCGACATGAGGTGAGGCACTGCATTTGGGCAACGAGGTCGACATTCCGTAATTACCCCCCCCCCCCCGCCTCCCCCACTCCCGTTTTGCTCTCCGCTCGCCTCTTTTTCTTCAGTTTTTCCCTTAAGGCTGTAATGAATCTCAATTTCCAACTTCGTCCAAGGCAATACATCATCCGACTCTGTCCATTCGGGTTGCATCTCTGCGCCCCTGAGCGACGACGAGGTTAGAATTTTGCGGGACGCACGATATTTACCGGCACCAGCCTGGCCAAAACCAACCAAACCAAAAGAAGGTTAGGGACATCAGAGCATGTGTTTAGAGTACTATCGCTCGTAAAGTTCATTGATTCAAACGACTAATGCATAAGTTTCTTTTAATTAGAAAGAGTGCTCAATCCAAACAAGTTTAGAAGTTTGATAATTATTTTTCGAATTGGAAATGATGTTGTCTCGTGTGAACTGTTTAAGAGGGCAGTTAATATATCGTATCTCATATCTACTACTACTGTCGACACAAAGTAATTGTGTTACTCCCTGCTTTCTTTGTGCTCGTTACATTGATATGTGCGCAAATATACTAACTTAGCAACAAAATGAAAAGATAGTATATCTTGCATGTAGGAGTCTCTATAAGCATTCGCAAATAAACGTATCAATATTTATTTTTAGAATGTAATCGATTAATTTGACAAAATGCATATATTAAGCATAACGAAAGTTTTCTAGTGCTAAAAGAGCAAAGTCTACAATATTCGGTTTGAATTTGTGTCTAAATATTTGTGTTCCCCTTTTGATATTGAAATTTTTACATTTAATATGAATGATTTTTATTCAGGATATGTTGCTCTAATGGATTAAAACAGGACATCTTTCTTTTTTAACGCTGACAGTCTGTTTAAAACTTGAATGTACTTTCATCTTCTTTCTAGACTGTCATGTACACAACACAAACTATTTAAAAAACCCCAAATGTAAAATATGCCAAAAAAAATAAAAATCGGTGAAAATTATTGATATTATTGAAAATGTCCATTGTGAGCAATACTGTATTACAATTGTTTTCTTATTTACGTAAACAACTCATTCCTATTCCATTTGTAGAGAGAGATTGAACTTTCGGCAGAAAAAACCTGAATTGGAATTCTATTATATGAGAAATTAACACTGCACCATAGCCCAAATAATTCTCCAGCGGCGACAATTATTTATTTTTTCCTGATAGGCATGCTTATCTGAGGGAGATTAAAATATAATACGTAATTTAGATTGAGTGTAGGAGTGTTCGCTCAGAGAAATACGAATAAAACGCATATAAATGCCTTCAAATTCAGGAGAAAATATTCAGAGATATGGCTTTATCCACCCACGTAGTATGAAATTAAATTTTCAGGTCTGCTATGGGTGTTGCTCCAATTTTCCCTCGGTGCCACACTAATCCTTTTACTTATTGAGCGAGATAGAAGTACGTAATTTGATTACAGGCCTGAGCGAAAAAGAAATTTAATTTGAAATGACTGAAAGTGCCTTCTTCTCTATAGTTTACCCTCAGTTTTTTTTCTTTCTCCAAATCTTTTATTTCAACAAGGTACCCGAAACAATGGATATACGTCGAGAACACAATAATCGCAAAATTCCATGTCATGCCAAGTCGCTGCAAAATGAGTAAGTTTTTCTCCGCTAAAAAATGATACTAATTTTTTTTGGAGGAGTTTGTAAATTAAGACTTCGCAAAGTTGAAATGAACACACTATAATTCTCCAATTCGAAAAATGTATTGAACTTTTCTGTAACTGTATGCGACTTGTAAGTGGTTATGAAACAGACATTTAGGCAGACTTAGTGAAAATGTCCAATGATGCCACTTCACTTCAAACTTGTCTCATTTTCTGAGGTTTAAGAAGAATTGGATTGCAGGCCATGCAGGGAACAATTGTGTTCTCTTTAAATCACTTGCCAGAGTTTTGGTAATAGGGGAATAATATTTAGGGGGGGGGACAAGTAGTGTACTGAAGATTTTTTATGCATTTACCTAAAATCCTTAGAAATGAGCTAAAGGATTTTTCCACTGAACGAGTACCCTCAATTTTAAACCGACGACAAAGTGGGTCTCGAATTTCATTATTGAGTTTACCTCGGTATCTTGAAGAAAGAAAGCCTTCCAAGGATTTACTCAGGGATTCCCTATATTAGAATCTCCTGAGAGGAGATGATTGAGAGCTCGTTTGAGTCGCTGAACGCAGACGACGGTGCATCTCGAACGTTCCACGGGAAATTTGTTGCTTCCCAACGCTATCCTTAGGGTGACGATGGTAATGAAGTTGTCAGGTTTTCTAATGAGCAGCTTCAACCACGTGAGGTCAAAAAGTAAAAAAAATTCCATCGATGTAATTAGCTTCGCACATGGGGAGGAATTATCTCATTTGCATTCATGATAATGTTGAGCACCACTGTGAAAAACGAAAGGCCCATTCCTTTTAGAACAAAACTTTCACTTCAAGATGAAATATTAATGCCGATGTTCCTCTCACAAAAGTGATACATTTTATTGAGGCAGTGATGAACTGGTTTCAGCCCCCTAATCTCAACTGATACGTACTCATCAGAAAAATGAACACGTTTTGATACGTGTGATAAACAACGCACACCTTCGGAGTAGGTAAATTCACCGACCTCGTGTTCATGCGCTTCGAGACAAAAGGACAACCTTTCTGTTTTCACACCACGCCAAAATCGGCGCTGCATATATTTTGTTTCAATGAATTGAGAACATGCGATAGGGTTTGTTGGAAGAAATGCTAGTCGTTAGCTCCGAATTCCTTCTTCAAGCGTTTGCGAACAATTGAATAATTCTACAGAACAACGACTTCAAATAAAAAATGGTCGGCACGTGGATCTCATTCCACCTCTCTCGCTCCTCCGTGCCAATTCTAAAACACTCGCGCAGTCCGCCTTTAATAATACTGTAATTTTTCTTACTTCTTTATCAACCTTTAATTTACAATGGTTTTCCTCAGTTTTACGAGGGTCATCCGGACAGTAGTACCCGTTCGTGCCGCATGAAGTGCTGACGACGCGAGTAGCCGCTGGACGAGGTCAGATAGCTTCAGTGGCTTGTCTGCCTTCTCTGAGCCAGGTTGCGTGACGCTAGCATTGCCTGTGTTGTTTCTGTGATTGTTTACAATGTTTAAAAAAATTGAGAACGCCGCCAGTTGTGAAGTGAGGGCAGTGATTAAATTCCTCAATGCAAGAAACGTTCGCCCATGTGATATTCATCGCCAATTAAAGGAGGTGTATGGAGACAATGTAATGGACGAGTCGTCTGTTCGGCGGTGGTGTCGCAACTTCAACATGGGGAGGGGGAACACACACGACGATGAGCGTTCGGGGAGACCGTCTGTCATTACAGACCAACTGGTGAGCTCAGTTGACGAATTCGTGAGGAACGATCGGCGCGTCACAATTGATGACATCTGTGAGCATTTTCCCAATGTTTCTCGAACAATTGTTCATGAAATTGTTAAACACCATCTGCATTATGCAAAAATTTGTGCAAGATGGGTCCCTCGCATGCTTACAGATGAGCACAAAACCAAGCGTATGGCTGCAGCACTGACGTTTTTGGGACGTTATTCTGATGAAGGAGACTCTTTCTTGACTCGCATAATTACTGGTGACGAAACATGGGTTTGTTATGCATCACCTGAGAGTAAACGACAGTCAATGGAGTGGCATCATGCTCATTCACCAAACAAACCAAAAAAATTCAAGACAGTTCTGTCCACCAGGAAACTCATGGCAACCATTTTCTGGGATCGACGAGCTGTATTGCTTATTGATTTTATGGCCCGTGGAGACACTATTAATGCCAATGCGTATTGTGAAACATTAAAGAAATTACGGCGGGAAATACAAAATCGGCGGCGAGGTCTATTGTCTACTGATGTCATTCTCGTTCATGACAATGCCAGGCCTCATGCAGCTGGGATAACACAAAAACCTTTGCAGCAATTCAAATGGGAAACTTTCGACCATCCACCGTATAGCCCGGACTTGGCCCCTTCAAATTTTCATCTCTTTACAAAGCTTAAAGACTTTTTGGCAGGATAAAGATTTGACAGCGATGAAGAACTTAAAGAAGGAGTGACCCTGTATCTCAATGAGCTGGCGGCGAAGGACTATGCAGCAGGAATACAGAAACTTGTCACACGTTATGACAAATGCCTTAATTTGCTTGGAGATTATGTTGAGAAGTAGTTTAAAGTATCCTCTTTCAAATAAAATTTTTTATGTTTGTTAATATTTACTTTTGTGTCTTTATTTCACGAACGGGTACTACTTTCCGGATGACCCTCGTATAACCCTAATATCGTGAAAGAGTACAAAAATACCTTTTAATTACCTATATAATTTATTTTTACGTTCATTTCGAAATGTATTTTAACATTCAATTTCTTCGAACAACCATTCTTAATTGCAAGAACAAAATGTTACGTCAAATTATCACAATACTTGCTTAATCTATAATATTAATAGCGCACGTTCGGATGGCGACATAGGAAGGTTATAGCTTGAGAAAAATCGTATAGAGAAAAAAGTATTGTAGAGTTACCTTTGATTTCCTTGTTAACCGTGAAAAAATACGACTGGTTTAACATATTAAAGGTTATTATTGATAAAAATATGTCACTCCTAGCGATTAATGAACGACTCAGGCATGCCCTAAAGATGTGGAGCTATCTTGGCAGTCGTCGAGCCAAGCCAATAAAACTCGGAATGCCACTCACTTTTCCATGTCAGAGGCTGGAAGATGAAAAAAACTCTTCATATCCTCTTTGCTTAAATCGTTCGGCCCATTTTCTTCAAAGTGGAACGAAGAAAAACTGCTAAAACACGGGTATAAATTCAGGAATCGTTCAAATGGGTAGTAGAAAAGAAAAAAAATGTTTTTTAAAATTTCAAGCAAATGAATGATTTAAATGTGGCCCATATCACACATTTTTTCCCCACATGCACGCGAAAGGATTTTTGTTTCCAATTCTCTCCTCGATGAATGCATACATTTGCCAGTTCAGGGCAGAACTGTGAACTTTAAGACGAGCACGGAAATCACTTTCTTCACCCCGACGAAGTTGATGACCGTGCAGAGTTACCATTTACTACTTATATCGCGATTATCATCATACCGATTCATCCGAATCAGGAACGAATGGAAGTCAAGTTCAGCGCAGGCTGAAGACGTAGCAAAACCAACGTATATTTTCTGCTTCTGCTGCCTTTTAATGTTCCGCACGTGACCGCAAAGCATCGTCAAATCAATCTTAATTAGAATTTAAATTCACTTTTTAAAGTCTCGAATTAATTTCGTGAAATCCAATGAAGGTGGAGAAAATCGTAAAACCTGAGTTAAGTTACTGAGAAAATTGTCGTAGGGTTCGTTTGAGCTGGAATTAACTTGAAATTAAGAGTGCATTACACATGTTCATTACTCGTACAGTTTAGTGGTACTAAATAGCTTTGCATTTCGCTAAAGCCAGTAGTTTACTTTTGAAACAGTGACATCTTCAGTCATATAGACAGTAATTCAAGATCCAGCGGAATATCTAGGAAATATATATACATGATCATCCAAACATCTCTTTAACAGTTAATGCATTGTCGTGAAATAGTAGAAATTTCATTGCGTTCAAGTGAAAGCGTTCAGAAAGATTTTTAGTATAGTTGAAATATATGTGCACTTATGCGAAAATTAACAGGTGGTGCACAACCGCGATTTATTTTATTTTGAATGAAATCACAGCGATCACATTCGCACAATCATTGCAAAAATCACCAACCATTTAACCAATCCAACCAAACCAGTCATTGATAAATCGTTAAAAAAATAATTTCTGTCCATAACAAATGTTATTTAAATTGACTTTGAAAATGTCCCGAATTATACATTGAATGGTAATTAGTTTCATAAACTGAGTCAATATTCACGAATGCCTATACGTATTCGCTTTTTGTAAAAAAGGGTCACTTCTTGAGTAATTTTTTTCCGTAATCGCGAAAAAAAGAAAATTAAGCGATGATAAAATTAATTAAACTGCAAAACTATTTGAAATTATAAGGCTAAGAGTTTCGCTCAAAAAATCTGTCTTGGATTTATATCCTTTTCATACATAAACAGATTTCATATTTTAATACATAGACAAATATTTTATCCCCACAAATATGGCAGCAGAATAATAAGAGGCCTTTCAAAAATGAATAGTGCCATTCAGTTTACATGGGAAAAGGTTCAACGCACTCTATCTTTCCGTACCTGCGTTATTAAACCTTTTTCAGTAGCTATTCTGTTTCCATTAATATTTCCCCTAGTAACAATACAATGTAAAATATTATTCAGTCAAAATTCACTACATATAGTACGTAATACCAATAAATATGGAGCCATGATAAAGAATATGCATGCTTGAGAGAAAAATACGATATATTTTAAACTGAGGCATTTATTTGACTTCAAGGTAAAAATAAGAATCAAGTCGTTTTGTGCATTTTGATATAAGTAACTGGATATATTTTACACACCTTTAATAAAAAAATATTTTAAGTTAGTTGAATTTATTTTCCATTTTAATCCCAATACGATGTTTAAATGTAGCTACCAAAAGCCGATTGTCATTTTTTTAAACTAATAAAGGCAAAGAGTACATTCTTCGGGACGAAAATCTTGAAGAAACTAATAAACTCTATTTCGACTTTTAATATTTTTGAGCATTGATTATTCATTTATTCTCAAACACTTTGACAACGATGAATGAAGTTTCACGTCACGTCATCAATATGATCGCATTTCATAATTGATCTCTCAGTAACTTCGGTGATACCGTTGATTAGCAACATGATAAACGAACCACAGTAACTTTGGGTAATGTGATGAATCAATTTTCATTCGACTCGACTGAACCATCAAAAAGAGTGATTACAGCCATAGATTCTCGAGAATTCAGGCCTTAGCGCCTCAAAATAAATAATAATAGTTTCAAAATGTCCACGAAAACGCACGCACATCCCCACAAAAAATCTTATTCGAGCCGTCTTGACGTAATTAACGAGCCCTTCGAGTTAACGGCTCGGAAATCTCTTAGTTCCTCCACCGCCACACCACTCACACCCATCCGGTGATCTTGAAAGGAACAGCCGCTCCCTCAACGGGCTCCACTAAATTATCGGACTGACTCTGCGCGGCCCTAATGGGATTCCCCCGGAGTAGGAGGAGGAGGTAAGGAACCACCGGTGTTTTATTAAACCCCAACCCAACCCCTTGTCCAACGTCCGTACCGTCCTCGGTGTCTTCCCCCGTTCATTTAGCACTTCGGAGGGGCCTCTCTCTCGTCCTCCGGTCCCACCCATCCACCCACATCTCGGTCTCCCAATCGCGCCGCCCGTGTCCATCAAGCGGTGGACGTCGCCGCTCCGGCTGGCGTCGCGGGGAGACAAGAAAATGGGAACGGTAGCGGAATCCCAACGAACCTTCGCTGCGGCGGCAGAGGCGAGATGAAAGGAGTGATGAAAGAAAAAAGGAGGGGGAGCTCGTCATCAGTCTCCGGGGAAGTGGCAATGATACACGGTTGGACGAACGCGAACTGCGTACACTATAAAGGTATGCTGTGCGTAGCAACTATACGATGGATTGTATACGTATAGCAATAGGGAGCCAGAGAGAGATGGAGAGGGGTGAGATGGGATGAGGAGATGCAAGGGGAAGATGGACGAGATCCTGGGAATCGAAGGGACTGTTGGGAAGGAGCCGGCGGGGATTGGGAGGAAAGTAGTGGAGTGTAAAAAAAGATAGTTAAGAGTAACCGACGTCGAAAATTCTAACGAAAATGATAAAAATTATATTTTCTCGCAAAAGGACTTGGATAAAAGATTTCGTTCTAATTACGATAAAGTACAGTGTGGAGGAAAGGAAACATTTTTTGCATTTATCGACGCATAAAACGAACTTTTTTCCTAAAACTTATGGTGGAAATTCTTCCTTGTTGTCATCCGCTTTATGGCGTACTTTTTCGTTTAAATATTAAAATCATTTAATCCTTAATCTTTCTTCTGAAAATTAGAATGCGTCTGATACGCTGATAAAGACGATAATTTGTGCCCAGAAGTGTTCCCGATTCTCAAAAAAACGTAGTTATTCGACACAGCACACAATGAAAAGCTAAATGCTCCGAATCCGATCAATCATTTTTCGATGCAACAGCTTTTCCTAAATTTTCTCAGTAAAAAAAATACGCACCATGTCAAAGTTTTCACCAATCTTTTCTTAGATTCACTAAAAATATGCGGAATTAAAGAATTTTTGAAGTCTAGGTTATCTATGCTAGGCAACACTTAGATATTTGGCATAGGTTATTCTGTGTTCATCCAATACTACCTACCTTACACGTTAAACTTCCAACAATAATAATAATAATCAATCAAAATTGTAAAAATTTTATCACACTTTCATCATCTCTACGAACATGCTACGAGCGCAGGCGAGATACCACGTTAGCTCAATCCTCAACTTTGGTAGGCTCAACAACCATACTATGCTTTCCTTGAAGTTTTCACAACTGGTAATGCACTGGGAGAAACTTACCGAGGCAGGAATTATTCCTTGATGGAGACAAGTCATTAGGATACTCAAGTTCTAGAAACAATGAGTTGCTGTTGTGATTGAGACGGAAAAAAGTCGGAACGAGGATGAGTGGAGAACTGCGGGGGTGTGGGTACTATTGATTCCACCTTCATTCCGGAAACGCGGAGGAGGACATTTGAGGGGAGAGGGAGTGAGAGATGCGCAGAGAGACGAGCGAAGGGTTTTCTTCGATTCGGAGAGAGGAGACTGAACGGACGAGCAGAGCGGGGAAGCCGGAGGGAATCCAGAGAAAGCAGCCAATTAAACGTTTGCAATTTTCCAGCCTCCCCACTTCCCTCATCTTCCCTCCTCCAATTCCCGCGAGACGACGAGCGTCGTCTCGAGGAAAAATATCGAGCGAATTAACGGCCGTCTCTTCTAGGAAATATTCCAAAATCACGTCCATTCGCGAGGAAAACGCCCCCACAATTAGCCTGAAAAGTTTTCCCCCCGGCCGACTGGGAAATGTCGCCATTGTTCGGTGGGAGGGAGGGAGGGGTATGTTTCCATTAAAAATGGATTGCTCGGTACGATCGCACAAATTAGCACTCGCGTAATTATTTTTTTTATTTGCACTCAACTTCAATAATTATCGAGTGAAACCCTTCGGTGGAGGTGGCATCCTTTAATCCTCGCAAATTTGTAGCAGGACCAATGTGGACGGATTCGTGGGAAAGAAGCATGACGGTTTTTATCAATCTACGATAAGTCATCGCTCGATTTTGGATTCAAAATGCGGTCAAAAGTCGTAAAATTTTTTTTGAAAACCTTAGTTTTACGTAGATAGTCAACAAAAACCAATGATTTTGACACGGCACTAGGTGTATGGTTTATTCACGGTGCTTCACACCTTTTCTTGGTCTCACATCTGCAAAACGAGAACGAGAGAGGTAGGGATGTTTGCGAAAGGAGAGAAGGATATGAGAGATAGGGTTCCGGAAGGGTAACCGCAGTACAATTTTAAGTAATTACAGCAAATAAATACTGAATATGGCAGTGATCAGAATTTTTAAATAACTAAATAACAGAGTGAAAAATAATAATTGTATCAACATTTTCAATGTGAATGTTACATGTTTTTAAAGAGTGAAGAATGAGAACTTCTTTTTTTTTTTATAGATTTACCGGGCAACACCGCAATTACTCCCGAGATATAAATTCACAACATGATTATTTACCGACCGTCAAAAATTTTTCGCTAGCTGAAACAATGAAACAAATGGTGGTTGACAAAATATTCACGAAGATGAGAAACCAATAATAGTTTACTTGGAGGCCAATGGCTTATTAAGCTTGTGCTCCGTATGTGTCAAAAGAGCGGAACAAGACGAAAGGCAAAGTGAAGGAAAGGAAAAAAGTGGAAGAAAGGACGGAGAAGAAAATATCATTCTCCCGGATCTCGCTCTCTCGCCTCTGCCGATGCAAACTCGACATCGAGATGGTGACTATGCTTTTTATATGTGTTCCTATTCCTTTTCATTATATCAATATCCATGTGAATAAACACATATATATATATATATATATATATACACACACACACACGTGTGTGCATGCAAATCAATATATGATTAAGAGTTAAGAACATAATGTAACATTTTCACAAAATAAAAGCTATGTTGATGACAGATATCTATCATATCCTAAGTTCGATGACGACACAGAGAGCCGAACGTAGTATGTATGTGTGTATATATCGTACATATAAAAATCAGTCAGCCATACGTATATGTGTAAAACCTCTCTCGATATTAAGTTTGTGTTTGTTTTTTGGATAGAAAGGGAAGACCACGGCACTCTTATTCCCGGCCACAAATTCCCCTTCGCCCCCAAACTCACTCTCTCTTCGGTTCTCGGGAAAGGTTAGGTATGTATCTTTTGTGGGCCGTAAAGATGCCAGCGGTGCGGAGAGAGGTTCTCTTTTTTTCTCCTCCACTCTTCCTTCAATCATTCCTCCTGTCCCTCTTACCTCACGTCTTCCTAGTTCTTCCTCAAGCTAGCTCCGACACTCCTTTTCCCAGTCATCCCAGTTCTTACTGCTTCTTCCCTTCTCTCCCCAACCACGAGGAATCGGCTTTACTCACAACCACCATCTCTGTCTCTCTCCTTCCTATACACGTAACTCAAAAATTCATTTTGTCATCACACGTTCCCAACGGAAATTTCAAAAGATTATTTCTCTTGCTGGACTGGGGTCATTTCGTGTTTATTGGAGTTTGTCGGTTATTTCGAGTTGGTACTGAATTAAAAACCCTTCATAAACCTTTTTTAGCACTATCCTTTAAAAATTGGTCCATTGTTTTTACCAAAAAATAGAATTAAAACGACTATTAGGCGACACGGTGGATGAACCATATTATTCTCCGTGCGCTGTGACCTACTGCGGTGATAGACTACAACGTGAATACGTACGCAAAATGTTAAGCAGACGTTGCTCCGATTTGTGGCACCTTGCTAAAATTTGTGAATGACATCAAAACGAAACTTAAACAATGTTAGTTGTATTGGTTTCTCAAAAATTTGTTAATAGCTGCTTCTGGCTGAGATAAAGAGGGATCTTTTAATAATTAATAATTCTTAGGTTTCCTGGATTTTTCCAGCATTGTAAAAGTTGTATTAAATCTATAGTTTAAATTAACTCGTAATATATATATATATATATATATATATATATATCTATTTATTTCCTTTAATCTTAGCAGATCAGTTGCTTGGTGGATTACGTTAATGCATGACTTGCATTCTATTAAACTCTTCTTTAAAAAAATAATGAATCATAAGGGAGACGAAAATTGACATGATCTCTGATTTACTTTTTCGTTACTACTAATGTATTCTAACATTGGAATTTTTTCGGGGTATTGAAATAGTGGAATACGTGTAATGAGGCATTAAAACTATGCAAATGAGGATATGTTGGCTTGTTTGCATGAATTCGTGATTTCAAGTGTAGAAGATAGATATATTTAAGGGCAAAAAACGAAAAGTCCCCTAATCACATATAATTTTCTAATGCCATGTCCAAATATTTGCCGGAGTTTTGTGATGAATAATGGCTTTTTAAGAGATGCATGATTGTACAGACGTTAACGTTATATGACCAACGGATACATCATGCTTTGAACTTTTTTTTTCAGCTCACATATATTCATATGCTCATAAATCAAACAGAAGTAATGAATATTCATTGGAAACCACGTTCAGCTCAATTAACGACTACGTAGAGGATTAATGGTAATGTTTAGATTACGTATAATGTTTATAAAAAGAGAATTTACAAAAGAACATATTATTCATCATTGGAAATCACGCTCATAACTAACACCAATTGTTTTTTTATACTATAGACATCTTTATTGTGAAAGATACTAACATATATTTGATATATAAAGATATCTTTATACGGCCACGAAATCTATTTTTCTAAAAAGATGATATTAAAATGAAATGTTATGGAAGAGTTTATTCAATAGGTAACTATTTTATGAAATGCAGGAAAACGCCCTTTATATAATTCGCTTAAGATGCCTAAATAAACTAGATAAAAATTGATAAAATTAATTTTGGTTTGGTAAACTATATAATTTTAACCCCTTTTCAATGCATGTTCCATGAGCTAACGTATTTGAGATTAAAAGCAAAGAGTTAAAATAAATATATGGGATGGAATACAATTGAATATGCCTAAGGACTTTTTAAGTTGCCTCAAGGAACATTCACCTCACCACAGATTTCAACCAATTACGTATTTCCGCGGTGTTCATCAACAATCTTATA
>CM073772.1:53267132-53349632 GCA_037158775.1 Hetaerina titia
CACCACAGATTTCAACCAATTACGTATTTCCGCGGTGTTCATCAACAATCTTATAATCACTAAACCTCGATTTTTTTTACCTTGGACCATACCCTAAATCCACTTGATTATTATTTTGGATGGACATTGAAGAGCATAGCTACGCGTATGCTACACAGTGGAAAACTTCCGCAATCATCACGCTCGTCATGATGGTAATGCCACGAGGACGTGATGCCTAATTCCTTGCTCTTCCATCACATCAAAAATAATAAAAAAAGACGTACCAAAGACATCCTGGAACAAAACCACGTTTTATTGCTCGTCAATGGTTTTAGCATTGCGCCCGACCCGGTCAAGATCTCCTCCACATGATTAATTTTTCACGTCCACCCGAGGACCCTCCCCCATTTAGCGCCCGCGCATCCATGGTCCGCGTTTCGATTCGCTTGCATCGGGCTCGGTCGCATCCCAGTCCGCCCAAAATGATTCCCTTCAAAATCCTTCAACCCCATCTCGCCCCCCGCTTGCCTCCTCCCTCCATCCTCCTGAAGCCTCACCAAAAGAGCGGCTCCCGCTCCATCCTCCCACCCCCTTCCATCGACTCCCAAACAGCGACGTTTATAACCCATCCCATCCCTCCAAACCCCGGAACGCGGACCAGATTTCAATACTTTATATCCCACCGGGATGTAAAAGGGAAAGCCGGCGCGACCGAGAAATCCCCAATAAAGCAAAATAACATAAAAAAAGAAGGGCGCATCGTCTCTCTTCCTTCCGTCTCTTTTCTTCCTGCCATCTTTTCATCATCTTCCACGCTTTCTCCTTTTCTCGTTTCGAATCCTCATGTTTGCTTGCTTGTGTATTATATATAGGCGGGTAGGCGTATATGATTATGTGTATATGTATGTGTAATATATATATATATACACATACATTAAGACACGAAATCCTCAATTTCTATATATATATATATATATATATATATATATATATATATATATATGTATGTGTGTGTGTGTGTGTGTAAATATGATATAGAAGCATTCACAAGAACAGGATAACATTTGGACGGCACAATAGAACACAAAACAAAATAGATTACACGTAAAAGGACACTCAAATTTAAGAAATTTTAAGCTTTCAGCCTTCTCTGAGGCCTTCTAGCCTTCTTCAGGTCAGGCTAGCTCAGAGTAGGCCAAAAGCTAAACACTTCTGAAGTGTTATTTTACGTGTCTTCTGTTTTATTTTTGTGTTCTTTTCTGCCGTCAAAATGTTATACATGATAAAAACATTTTTATATATACGGATGTATGCGTGTGAACATATATACGAGTATATATAAAAAACTTAGACAGTAACACACAGCACGAGAACACATAAAAAGAACACTCACAATAATATCTTGATAATTTCGACGGACTTGAGCTCCGTCTTCTTCGGAAGATAAGATATGACTAAGCTATATATATATATATATATATATATATATATATATATATATATATATATATATATATATATATATATATATATATATATATATATATATATATATATATATATATAATGAGTCGTATTGCCAGAAACGTTTGCCCGTCTATGAGACGCTAATCGTCGGAATGAATTCAGATACACACATTGTTATTCCATTTAGTTTTTCTTTTGTTGTCTATTTTGTTTAATTAGAATTATTATAGCCATTAGTTGATATTCAATGTATATTTTACGGAAAATTTTAAGTCATAATGTTCTCAAGTCTCAAGGACAATATCGAAATTGCTTGTAGTTATTAAAGGAGATGTGGTTCTTCCATACCCGATTGTTAGAGCATTAACAGTGAATTTTTCTCTTTGAAACAAGTTTGAAACAGTTTCCCTACGACTACACATCACTTAATAAAACATAGGTTTCCTCCGTCACATGGAAAAATCATATTTTTAATTTAATTTAAATACAATTTGAATTCGTACCTAAACTGCTCCGGATTAAAACTTTTTCACCATATCCTCCATTTGTTGTCTTTATTCTTTGTATTATATTTATTTTAACTCAGCATTTTGGTCCATGAGTCATTACAAGTTTAAAAAGTCGTCCAATGATATTTTTAATACTAGTCATCACCAATAATGCTAATTCCTACTAAATAGAACAGATAAACGACAAAATTGACTTTGGTGAAACCTATTATCTCTTCCTCCAACAAAAATCAATTAGATTTGGCTTAAATATGAATGTACCATTCAATATCTACAATACAATGCTAATAGGGTTTGATAATTCCACGATATGCGAACAAAATATAAAACGAATTAATTACATTATATAGAGCAAATCTCTTACACCCCAAGTACTAATACAAGAACTGATATGGAAAAATAGTATTAACGAATGAATTTAATGCAAAAGCTTAGAGAGAAGTTGTTTAAATTAACACCCCAAGGCCTCTTCCACAGCCAGTTGTCCAAATAAATCCAGATTTCCTTTTGATCAGAATCCGCTCCAAAAATTATTTTGTTTAAAACAACCACAGCACCTCACCCGTGAAGTTTCTCTCAATATTTTAAACTATTTTTTTTTCTCAAAATCCACTTTGACCGGCTTAAAGATGTGATTCATGCTCGAAAATATGTATCCATGGAACACAATGCAAGCGATTATATTTGTATTGAACTAATTAATAAAAATTGGCAATTTTCCACAAAATGAAATTTTTTTATCAATACGACCGGTTTCGATGCAACTACATCATCTCCTGGAGAAGATGATGTTATTACATCGAAACCGTTCGTACTAATAAAAAAAATTATTCTTTTGAAAAATTGCCAATTTTAATTAATCATGATATTCCACCATATCACGCCTGAAACGTCTCTTTTTATTGAACTAATGAGCATTTAGATAATCTTGAGTCGCTCTGGTTACAATTACTAAATTAGCAACGCGGGGAAAATAGGCTAGATAGACCCGAATTTTCAACACATGTGCAGTGCATACACTTGCTGAAAATCGTGATTCAATCGAATTAGAATTAGTGATGGCTAAAATACATCATTTTCCTATATTTGAATTTAGGTATTTTTCTTTTTGAAAGTATTTAATCAGTTAGGTACATGATGAGGTACGCTGTATCTCACACTGAGATGCCCTAAAATAACTCAGGGGCACCACGTCCGAGTTTGTCACACGGCCATTCCATATCACAATGAGTAAATCCGCTCAAGTTGAGAAATCCACTATTCTTATTGAGGAATATTCTTAGGAGAAGATAAGGGTGACGTGTACTTAGAAGAAATTAGGTTGGAGGCCCCTTAATTCATGTGAGGCCACTTAATTCATTAAGAGAGCAGGCATGGTTAAGACTTTAAGGAAGAAACAGGACACCAGAGTTTTCTTACGACACCGAGGGAGAGTATACTGAGAGATTGTACCACCGGAATAAAATAAGAGAGATATCGTCACCGATATATACGCAAGCACTCGTTGTTCTCTCGCACAATACACATCAGTTATAAAATCCAACCCAAAAATCCGAACAATTTGGTAACAAAAAATGTTGAAGATTTAATGAAACACGTATATTATTTTATGACGTAGGTAGACATGCATTTGTGCTTGCACACGTGTGTGCAAGGCAATGTAATGCTGATGACGGTAATGAAGAGAGGAATTCTGGTAAAGTGATGCAGGGGGGAGACAAAGAATATACATTTTGGATTAAATAGAAGACGTTATAATTTTGCTGCAGAGCTAAATGATGAGTTATTGTAACATGTAGTACGGGATCTTAGGATATTTTCGGTTATTTTACAAGTAATTATGACTTAAGAGTGGAGTAATGAGTAGCTGTAGATGAGTAGATCAGGTGATAATGATGTAGTTACATTGAAACCGGTCGTATTAAATTTTATTTTGTGGAAAATTGCCAATTTTTAATTAATCATGATATGCTACCATATCACATCTGAAACTTCTCTTTTTATGTGATAAGTAGTATCAGGATCCATGAAAAACTTACCCTGAGACGGCGTATTACTAGTGCTGACAACGTATGAAATGCATGCATGAACTCATAATTGTGCGTGTGGCTGGTACAAAAACACCCCGCCACACTCGAATGCTGCATTGTGCCCTGTGGGCCTGGTGGCTTCGCGCAGATCAGGTGAACCAAGAATACAGCTGTGTGTGGACGATTGTGCATCTCTGGGATTGAGGAGATTATGGCTATGCGATCAAATAGAACTATACGGTACCGAGAACACTAGGATAAAATTATCCTGGAGTATTATCCCAATATATCAAAGAGTTGGCAGAGGCACTGAAAGCAATCCCGTGGAGGAAGGACGTGGGAAATGGTTCTGGTGCGGAGAAAAGTTTTCGGACGCCAACACCAACATTGTGCTTATTTCGAGTCGAGTTCACAATGGGAGAGGGAAGCTGAAAGAAAGAGCGGGTGAGCAGCGGATAATTACATTTCTCCATTATGTTTTATCATAAGCTTATCCCTCTGCTCAGCTATTACTCAGGAACGGCGGATGCAGACCGCAGATTTTTTTAAAAAACGGGGTTTCGGGGGGGGTTGGAAGGGATAGAGGGTCCAAATCCCTTATTTGGCTGCGTGCCTTATCGCCTCACGCTCCTAATTGCTTCCCCATAGGATGAGGAGAGACTGAAAACCTATTAAAGTATTGGTCACAATGGTTTCGAATGAGGTGATAAATGCTCTCTTGGATTTTGTGAACCCTGAAACGGCGACTCACGGCTTTGTCCCCCTCTTACCCTTCCATTTCTGTCCCCCCTCCTCACCCCTTTCTCTCTGCGTCGCCTTTTACTGCGTGAATTTATTATGTAGGAACGTACATGGAAGATGGCGACAGTAAATCTCATAGGGAAGGGGATGGGCAGAAGGAAGAAAAATGGCGCATAAAAGGGGTTTACTTTCTCCCATTATCCACGGTGTTGTTTTTTCTTTGTTTTATCGCCCCTGGTCCCGCGATAACTCTCCATTTCCCTCGCACAATACAGCCAGAAAGCTACAACTTTGTATTTTTCTTTCTCATAAGCTCCGTCAACCCTTAAGAGTATATACTTTATACCACCTGGGGGAGATGGACACATTTAAATTCAAATCAAATCTGGCTAGTTCAATGGTTACAGCACAGCCTCTCCTGCAAAGAAAAATGAGGCTAGGAATTTTTTTCAATAATTTTTTCTGTGAATAATTGTTAGTTCTTGTTCAAGTTCCGGATCAATGGCCTTCTCGTTAGATCCTCTTAAGTGGTCCTTTGAAGTCGAGGGTCACCTAGATGTCAGTAGGCCGTACCTGGTTCCTAGTAAATACTAACAGGCTAATATTCCTGCTCAATTTTTCAATTCAGTTGACATAGTTTTTGTCTTCGGTTAAGATCCTCAAACAGGATACGGCGATAACTTCCATTTCTTTCGGATTACCCGTTCAGCTTGAAGTCACTGATATAAGGAGTGGACAGGATTATATGTTCATACAATGCTCGATTATTGACATTAATGAAATTCATGGACAAATTAGTTATTCGAAAATGTAGGTTAAACGAAGAATTTTTTAAACAGAGGCCTTGAAAATGAATGTAAAATTTCTAAGTTTTCCATTAAAATTCAATTGAGTTAAAATTTGATTACTCGAATATTGGTGACGTCATTCTAAATTCGGATCAATAATTAAGATAAAGATTACTTACGCAAATATTTTCCGGGCTTACGCTAAATGACCCAAAATATTGACATAAAACATCAGAAAATAGGTTTTTCTGCACAATGAAGCTATTTACCTTGCAAGAAATGCGTTATTGTTTATCACGTAGTTAGAGAAAATATACGAGGGTTGTCAAGAAAGTAACGTACGATGCGACCAAAGTATTTTCAATTATTAAGGGATTTAGTTCCGGAAATTTTCATTCATTTCTTTCTTTTACGAATTTGAAACAATTTAATGACTAAGTTAGCGGAATTAAATATGAAAAAATTAATCAATCAAGACTTTAGATTCAAAGACATCAATAATTGAAGAAAGTGTCAAAGGCGTGTGGGCAATAACTTCGGCGAGAAGTAATTAGAGCAGTGATTTTTAACTTTAAGGCAAGGCTATCATGCTGGTGTCATGAGAAATATTACTCTTCCAATTCTTGCGTTGGCTATCTTAACTTTGTGAGAGAGAAGGCAAGATCCTTCAAGAAGGTATTTTAGAACCTTGGGCCAAGAAGATAGGTAGGTAACCATCTGCCCATATGAAATTATTAGAGTACGGTTAAGGCAAACAAGCCTGAGCGAAGTCGAAAGTAATAAGTTAGCATCAGAAGTGTTAGTAGACGTGTGGTGAAGACAGAATTCTCAAATGTTAAGAAACAAAAATTATGTACGTCAGGTGTCCGAGACTTATTTCGCCATTATAACGCTGGTTGGATTGGAGGATAGCCAGGTTTAAATAAGAAGTTAGCGACACCTACACTGAGGGTTTTATTACGTATCTCATTATAAAACACGTGATGAACCATAAATTACCATGTGCAGGGTTCAACAGCAAACTAAATTTGAAAAGCAAACGATAGAAATTGGAGCAAAAATTATTTTAGGACCTGAAATCAATATATTTTGAATGAATTTATTCATGCCAAAACGGGAGTGAAAGAAGTTATTGCTTAGGCGCAACCATTTTTTTTGATGCTACGAAATCACAGCTACGCTTGAGTTGTCACCCATTAATTTCCGACGTGAGAAGGAATCTCCGTCTTCTTATCTTACCCTATGATTTCCGGTATGAGGATCATACGAAACCATAATATGGCTGTCTTCTAAATATAATGTCTTCCGGGAGCAATGGAGCATAAAGTCTTCAAATATAACCTTTCGGTCTTACTCTCCCTTTCTTTTTCTTTAGTATCATTCGAGCCCTTTCTTCGGCCGCACATCACCAGGGATAGCCTTCGGAGAGGTCGGGACACTCGCGAAATCTCTACCTACTCCCACCCCCCCCCGCCGTTACACTCTCAAGCCCTCCGACTCCCAGACGTGCTTGCTCTCATTTATGACTCCGGCTTTTCCGCAGCCAAATGGTGGTGACTCCATCACGGATTTTCCTCCTCATACCCTAAAAATTCTATTCTCTCGTCGCGATTCCTGCATACGTGACCCGATTCGAACGACCTCCGGATAATAGAACCGCCACCTGCCCCTCGGGCTTACGGGGGAAAGTCGAATGCGGGAGTCGAACGAGGGGCAACCCATTGATCGACGAGAGAGAGAGAGAGCGAGCGGACGGCTGCGTAGAAAAACAAAGTAAGAGAACATCTCTTTGCCATTGACGCCATGGAACTGTTGCGTTTATTGACACACCCGACGGCTTTGCTTTTGTTTGGTTTAATTAAATAGTTCAGCATGAAGAAAAAAGTAGTCTGAATTGTTTCGTTAAATCCGTTGTGCTCAGAAGTATGAGCAATCAATTTTGTTTCAATCATATTCTCTTTGTGAAATAATTGGGACGAAAATAATGAGCGGAATGGAAAACAAACGATGAAGTACTAGGCACGGTAGAGGATGAGAGTGGCTGTTGGATGAAATTCGGAGGCAGAAGAAGGGGATACGAGAGAAACAGATTGGCAATGGAATGTTGAAAGGATTCGTGATGGGGAGAATACTGGGAGCGATTTAGAGACTGGAAAAAATAGGTATTTTGGATGGAGTTAATGGTTACAGAAAGCATTACAGCCCTACATTAGGTTTTAGGTCATTTTGTGTCATGCTAGTTGGACATAAGGGTAGAGTAGTAATTTGTGTCAGGGACCCATGAAAAACCTACCCTAACTCGGAGATCACTCCTCGATAATCAAGTGTGGTTTAGTCGAACATAAAAGTAAAAAAAGTATCTAAATTTTACCGTTAAAATCATTTAAATCGACGACCTTTTAAATTATGTCACATTTGTAGGGAAAAATTCTTTCCTTAGGAATTATTTCTCTATCCTACTCAACTTCAAAGTCAAACATTTTGGTCGGTATATAATAAACAACAGCAGAGTTGTGCAAAACAGACTTTTACTAGTTTCAGGTAAAATTATATTTGATTTAAGGTACACCTATCACAGCATGACGTTTTAAATCAGAAATTATTCACATACTTGTAGTTGCTCAGGTTGCTTAAAAATACCACAAAAACTTCCAAAGACGTTAATTAATTAGTTATTTAATTCGAAAAGAATGTTATAGGGTTTTTAGTATTGGTAATGGCCTAATATAAATATTCATGATCCAGTAACTTGCGACTTTATGATTACAGGATATAATATTTCAAGTTAAATCCTAGTTAAATACTAGTTTATAGTATAGTTTTGTTTAGTTGTTTGTACTAGTTTAAATAGTATAGTATGATAAACGTTATTTCAATTTTGAATTTGATATGAGGCGAAAGAAATTTTTTATTGCAAAATTTTTCACATTCTAAAGTTAGCTAGAAAAATCCTTTTCATTCACATCACCTCAGTGATTATATCACGCACCTTCTTTCAAAATGAATTCAAGGATAACTCGTCTGAATTTTTGAGTCTCCGATCTAATTCTTTCAAAGAAAATACCTCAATATTTTAGTTAAAGTCAACCGGAATGGCATTCTCAATACACGTTCACTAAGTTTTATTCTCGGACAAGATCTCTGTGCATTTCCTTATATGAAAAATGACATTTTTTCTTGCAACACACAAATATTTCATCTAGACTGTATGGTTAAAGTTATATCTAACTTTAGTTAAGTGATGTAATTGCATTACACAGGGATGGAGGATTTGATACTGATAATCCTCATTTTGGGTCCGATTGATCTTAATGGACACGGCTAGCTTAATATGAGCCGTTTGATTTTCTGGGTAACAAATCTTCCTGGGAAACTGCAATGAATGCATCCGATCCACCCTCACCCTGATTCGTGAATTTCCCAATTCGCACGGCTAGCTAGACGGTGGGATATCCAATCTCCCATTAAAATTGACCTACGGCATTTGTTTTTGATATATTTGCTTACACATGCTGCGTTTACTTCGGTGATTCTTCTGTGATTTAACCATTCCATAATCTAGACTAATTTTCCCAAGCAACCCCTTGAAATATTCCAAAGGGGAAGGGTACGTGGGTAAGATTTTGTCTATTTTAAGAGTGGAAATAACTAATGTTGTAACAGTCTCCTAAAGACTGTGACAAAAGGAATAATGGATGAACAGAACAGATGAGGACTAAAAATCGTTGGATTGTTAATGGCTCATAATTAGAGTGCATATAGATGGAAAAAAATTTCTATCTCTGTGTGAATTTACCTTTTTCATCCTTAAAATGCATTATATTCCTTAAAAAATTTGGTAACCTGCCGGAGAGAGTAAAATATATTAATTTTATCAATGAATTTTTCCTACGTATCCTGCACTTGGAAAATAATGGTACACCGACATATATAACCATACATACATACACGTATGCATCCATAATGGTTTTATTTTGGTCAGCCTGTAACACGTCTACACCGACGACGAAATAACCACACATACACGCGCCCACACATTGTCCATTTGGGATTTCCGATGGCCGTGGTCCATCCACCCAGACGGACATTTGCGTGAGGGCAGAGCAAAAGGGGAGGGGGTTGTGGAGTAAAGGGGGCTGTGATGGGGGTCGGAAAATGGAAAACAGAGAAAGGGATTTGTGATAAAAGGAAGGGGGGGAAGACCGCGGAGGGAGTCGGCATGGTGTTAAGGTTAGTACGTGCGCTCGAGTGAACTAGGTGGGGGCGGAGAGAAAGAAAGCACAACACACGGCACGTATCCATTCCCCGGGGGAGAAAGAAGGCGAATCGTATATATAAATAAAAGGAAGAGTGAGCATCGGTATCAACAGAATGCGGGACGCGGAGAGAGAAGGAATAACCACTCGATTTTTTCCTATCTCTATTTCTCCCCTCTATCCTACTTCGCTTGTTATTCTTCGCCGCAAGACACCCGTCCCATCTCTTCTTGCTCCCCTCAAGTTACTACTTTAGTGACTTGAAATTAATCTTCTCATTCTCAAAATTACATCCTTTTATTTATTATAGCACTCTCTCTCTTTCCCTCACAGTATATTCCACCATTCAAACAAATCATAAACAAATTATATTCGGTCATAATTTGATGTATTCATTGCTTGAATTCCCGTAAATCTCAGGGTTTTCGCAGTTTTTCCACCAAATCCCCTTCTGTGAAGGCCTTTCCCTGCATGGATTTGATTCGTACCGTCACTACGGTCATCATGTTTGAATTAACAAATTTGTTTGATGTACTCTACATATTTTTATTTCATATTGTTATTATTCAAATTAACCATGTATACGGTATTAATGTTTCTCCCTCTCTCATCAAGCACCAAAAAGTGTATTCAGAATGCTTTTAACCGCTTTACGCACACCTCCTTTCGAAGGTTTTCTTCAGTTGTATATTTAGAGTAGAATTTAATTAATGCATATCGTTTTAAAAAATGACATTTCGCATTATATATGTAAATTTGATAACTAAATCTAAAGAAAATTTTCCATATTGCTTTAAGGACGTGTGTCAATTGGATTACGGTCGTCAATTATTAAAGTAGTTGTTGACTTTATTGAAGTGGGATCACGCAGAAGATGGCGCTATTTAAGACTCAGTCTCGCCCAAAATAGAAGATTATCTGTCATTATAACTTACAATATCAAGAAGATTTGACGGGAAAATGTCAGAGAAATTCTGAGTTATAAATTTTATTCGGATAAAAGATTCATACAGCTTCCTTATTCACTTCCCTTCGAGGGAAATCGTGAGCTGTCGGAAGCAGTGTGAAAATGGTTATTATACCGAGCGTCATCCTCTCACCAGCGACCTTTCCCCTCTCGTGATCCACCGATCCTTGTGTTATTTTAGAATAAAAGAGGGAAAAGTTTAACGCTATTTTCTTGTAAATCTCAAAATTCAATCATTGCACATTTGAAAAGTATTTATCTTTGCCTACGTAAGGGAGAAATTAGTAATTTTCAGAGTAAATTTCGTCACATAATAGGTTTTTAACGATATTTTAAACAAAATTGGATTAGGAACTTGCTTCTTTACCACAAACAAAGGGTAGTGATAGATGGCTTAAGCTCTAATTATGTGGAAATAATATCCGGCGTTCCACAGGATAGCATCATAGGGCCACTACTGTTTCTTAAATACACTAATCATATCACCAGTAAAATTAAAATCAGTATAAGACTCTTTGCCGACGACACTGTAATCTATAGGGAAAAAGCGAATGACGCAGATCGTGAATCACTACAAAATGACTTAAACAACATTAAAAAATGGTGTGAAGAATGGGGCCTGGGATTAAACACGAAAAAATATATCCTCATGCATTTCTTAAACAATAGAAAACAAAATCTAACATTACCAACTTATTACACTCGGAGGTGTTCAAATGAGGATCGTGGATGTTGTAAAACACCCGGGGTTCACCATTGCATTGGGTCTTTCTTGGAGAAAACATATATAGTACGCATGATTTGTAGAGGGTCGCTAAAAAATCTGGCAGTCGTCAAGCGTATTGTCGGAAGGTGTAGGGACGAAATGGTGAAGGAAACGGGCTGTTTATTTTTAGTAAGACATAGAGTATACGGCTAGAATTTGACATCATTTTCAAAAAAAATATAATTACAGAGTTGAATAGTGTACAGAAAAAGGCCGCTAGGCTTGTGAAAAACTCGTACCAGAGGACACAAAGCGTCACATATTTAATACAGAATTTGGGGTGGGAACCTTCAGATATGCGAAGACTCGGGGTTAGATTAAACTTATTTCAAAGATATATAGCGCGTGGTTTTGCATCCAAAATTAGATGTATAATTAGGCATCCTAATTAGGAGTACATTGGCAGAACCGACAATTGTCACAAAATTAGAGAGATTTTCGAACTGATATATTCAAATATTTGTTTTTCCCGCGCTTTATTTGCAACGGCAATAGAAAGGGAAACACCTCAGAAAACAATAGGAAAACGCTGTAGAAAATAGGAATATACAAGATTAAATTCCCACAAAACACTATTAAAGTCTGGCGTACTAACTCCCTCCGCCGTGAGCCTTTGTGTCAGGTGGGAGTAGGTGAATGTAAATAAAGTCTATTGTATTTGTGAATTGTTCGTCTGGAATGCGCAGAATACTAACCGGTATAAGTCTCTGAATCGCATGTGTGCCTGGATACTTTTAACGTATTCTCTTGTCCTCTTTGAATAGGCATTGAAATAACTGCAACCTTTTTCTTACCCATCATAAAATCCACTCTCCTATATGACCTCCAACACATTTATTATCCTTCACATTTCTCCCCATTTACCTCAACTTTTTCCTTCTACGGCAGACTTCAACATTCTCCATTACTCCTTGACAGACCAACTGCTTTTCCAACATTCCTCAACTTTCCCGTTTCCCCATTCCATCCAACTCAATTTTATTTATTAGAGATAATCCTGTGTTCAACTGGTAGCATTCGGAGACATCTAGTGGTTTTGAATTGGGTACGCAGAGGTTGGCCACTCGTTAAGCCGTCATTGCATGCAAGGAAACCCATGGTTTTACGGTTTTCTTTCTTTAAAAGATTTATTTCTTTAAAAAAATGTCATTGATTAAAATATTAGCAAAAATATTCAAAATTCAAGATAGCTTCAACCTGCCTTCAATTAATTAGCAAGAAGGAAACAAATTAAAATCAATTGGTGATGTGAAAACGAACTCACCCATTTTACTTTGTGGTCTACAACTCCTTCGTTGATTACCTCCTATAAAAACTCGCAGGGGCAAATGGGTATATTAAAAAAAATACCAGCCTACAGGGATAAACTCTACTTCACTAACTTACGTATAATTTGCGACCTCATGTAGACATAATTTTTTAATTGAACATTTTTGCTAAACCTCCTACTTTATTCAAATTAGAATATTTTGCATAATATTTAAGGAATTAAGGGCAAATATGTAATCATCATGCATGGAGTTTTCAAGACCGATATTTTATAGCAAATTTCATAAAGATGTACAGAATCTGAAAAATTTTCAAATCTGTATGAAAATTATCACCGATACTCTATTCAATAATTTTAAAGAATTTCGTATTTGAGACACAATTTTTCGCGTATTTTATCTCAACCGTCCACGAAGAAGAGGAAATTACGTAAACAGTGAGATAAATTTAACTCTCAACCTACATGTCCTTTGCTGCTGGTTTTTGCAGAAAAAAACCCAGAACATTTATAAAAATAAAAGTAAGATTCATTCATGTTTAAAATTCATTCTTTTTGAAGTCTACAGGATAATCGACTCCATCTCTGAATGATTCCACGGAGAACTTTATGAAAAATTTGAAAGACTCTCTCATAACGTCTCATGTTCCACCTATGTTTGAACTTGAAACAAAGGCTGCATTATTAGGAAGTCCGCGAATCATTCGCAAATGTAAATAAGAGAGAGAGAGAGATATTTCCCATTTGAAACAAATAAAAGCGATTGCATTGAGGCAACCAGGAAATGAGGACTGAATAAACATTTGCCCCGGGCGATGCCACGCACATCGAAACATAGGAAAGGGGTGAACTTCTGAAAAGTTTCCGGTTTAAGGAGGAGGACGTTTAACGGTCGTGAAGTCTTACTACGCCGCTAATTGAGTGGGACGTTCTCCGTACCCCCTTAACTTCATTACACTGTTGTCCCCAACAAACTGTTGACATTTCAAGCCTCTCCCGTGAATGAATTGTCGGGAAGGATTTCGCTCCCCCTTAAAACTTAGGGAGCGTTTGCTTTACGATGACAGCGACGGGAGGGCCCGGGAGAGGGGGGAGGGAAGTGGGGGTAGGGGTGGGTGGGCGGGAGGGAGTGGTTGGGTTTGATCGGAGAAGAGACCCTTGTGAGTAATGTGGCGGGAAGAGGGAAACCAACCACACGGGGTCGGTTGCGTAAAGGGCAAGAGTTAAGGGACTTGTGAGGAAGGGACTTGCCCTCGTATCCCTTAGAGAGAGACAGATAGAGGGAGGTAGAGGTGGGTGCGTGGGAGAGAGACCAAATGGGGGAGCGAGGAAGTGGTCGAGGGGTGAAAGGACACACGCAATGGCTAAGGGAATAGGCACCACTCCTGTTCACCCCTTGGTTTTTAATCTGTTCCAGCAACTGCGAGCGGATCCCAGCTCATCTCTTTCACCGGTTAACCGACTTATCTTTTGGGTTCCCCGCCCCGTTTACTAGGCGTCGTTTTAGTGATTGTATTTACGAATTTTCCTAAATTCTGTCTCTCGATAACTCTCCGACTCCTTTCCTCGTATGCAAATTGCTGTATGGCTTCGAGGATTCTTATCCGAGCGGGCGGGTCCCTGGGCTCACGGCGTAAAAGCACGATGGAGGAGAGAGAAGAGGATGCTTTTAGAGGGAAATTATCAGCGAAGAGTAGAATTGCTGAACAATATTTTCCTTTTGAACTGATTTTGAAGCCGATCACTATTATAGGTGAGTGCATTTTACAAATATCCCTTGATGGAAGCTAGAAGTTAACTAAGAAGTTAACGAAGAAGCTAACATTCGAATTGAAAGGTATCGTTTTGTTTCCGATGTTCACATAACGCTGCTAATGATGAAAATCGGAGGTAGGGAGAAGCTTGGACGAGGAAGAATCATCAATATTGCTCCGTGTATGTCTGAGATGAGGTAGAATCGACTAACCTTAAAATTTCAAGAAATAGAGGGGCAGCAATGCTAGTCCAGGATATTTTTTAGGCATTTTGTAATATCCAGGTCATAAATTCATTAAACTAAAATTCAAACATCTGAAAGCAGTATCCAAAGACTCATAGAATTCGATTGTACTTAAAATGTAGAATATACGAAAATATTAGATATTATAACGAGATCTGTGTCAGCCAAGTAAGAAACACGAATAATTATGGGTATTATTAATCGCAATCAAGGAATGTTTATTGATAAAATCTTTATTTAATTTTATAAAATATGCACAATGTAAAAATGTGTGAATATACTTTTAATTTTATATAATATTCCAGAAGTAATTGAAACTTTTGTAACTTCCACACGACCGATTTCGTTGCGAAGGCGACATCATCAGAGTTACTATTTTTTTCATTAATTCTTGATTATTAATTTCCAACAAAGTAGTTTCCAAAGCTATAGAATTAATTAATATAACATTCTATGAAATGTTTTATTCATCGAGAACGAAATCATACTATGCGTTTATGTAAGTGCTCATACATATAAGAGTAAGGGAGTTCGCCAGTTCCTTAAACGGACGCCACTGGTGGAAGACGACAAAGATTTATTGCTGAGCTCCTCCCGATTACATATTTTAATTTTGCAAAAAATACAAGATTTTCCGAGAAAATAATGCCCATAATGACCTGCGGTTAATATAAGCTGAGATTAACCGTATGATGTTACTCTGATGCAAAATGAATGCATCGATACGGTAAAATGACATAGCAGCCACCGACTATCGTGAAATTCTTCTTATAATTTTAAAGAAACTAACTATAGAAAAATGCGCAGCTTTTACTTGAGAAGTATTAAGACAAGATAATATCACGATTTCAAAGAGGATTATTTAGAAAAAATGTATAAAAGTGACTTAGAATTTTTTGCCGAGAGGAAACTACTAGTTAAATGTAGTTATTTTTGCTGTGAGACGTCCACTAAAATATATAATGTAAATCCCAATGAAAAGCTAAGGGTTACTGTATCCTCAACGGGGATGTCAGGGTATCACCGATGTTCTTCAGTCTAGCAAGAAACATATATAGGTATATGTAATCACTAATTTGCGAATTATTAGTGTTCTGAGCAACAACAATTTCAAGAAACGTTGAGGAACTACTTTTACTGAATCCTGACTCATGATGTACAATCAAAGAAAGATTTTCGAGGGTGAGGTATTTCAAAGCACTTGGTTAGAATTTGTAGAGCTTTTCTTATCGGCTGAGACATAATTTCCAGCTTCCTCAGGCAGCTACAAACAATCAAGCGCACGCTTTTTCCGAAACCGAGGCAATTTTCCCGACGATCGTTTTTTTTTATATTTTGGCAAGCGGAATCAAAACAAGTTCACCACTGGTTGTTATAGAATGAAGGAGGGACAGAGTGAAAGAGAGACCTATCCAATATTTCTGAGTTTTGCGTTACAAAAGGTTCCGCGCGAACTCAACTCCAGGAATTCTGGGAGATAGGTATTCAGTTCTTGGATACGTTCGTTGAATTCATTCTCCCGGAACCCTCAGGGTGAAGTTGGGTGGATATTTCTTTGTGTCGACGTATATACTGCCATTTCCAACGAGAGATGAAAGCAAGATGTTTCTCCATGGGAATTTTTGCTCTCATCTCCCACGCAGCGTCTTACAGAACTGCGATTGTTACTTTCCTATCTGACTTCGCATAATTAAAATTTCTAGCATTTCTCAAAAACTTGTTTGGTCGACCAAGAGACATCCATATCCAATTTATAAAAATTTATTTATTTTTTTACACTTTTTTTAAATAAAGTCAATATGAACGTTTGAGTTTTCGGAAAAAACGAGAATTTGACCATCACAATTACCACTTGAATTCAAATTTGGCTTGGTTGAAGCCCGAATGCTGGTATGAGCCAGTGGAGTTTTTAGTTGGGTGCCAACAACAGGATTATTATTGCATAACTTCAATCACTTACTTTTCAACTTGAATAAATTCTATACTCTTTGATAACTATACAATTTTTAATGATAATTTTCGTAGTATGGCATTATCCTTAAAGAAATGCAATATTTGATTCTATGATTACATCACGTAGTACAATATTCGCAAATACGGCAATCCAATGCGCTTTCAAATAACTGCATAACCATAAAAAATATTTTTAACCAGAAAATCTTTCTCTTACGCTCATTTTTTTAATCATTTAATCAAACCTGTCATCATGACATCATAAACATGAGACCGAAAAACCGTTTACCCCACAAACAGGCTCGCAAGAAAACACCGAGTGCGGCAACATAGCTTCCTTTTTTTTAATCCATTGGTTTATACTTCAGTTTCTTAACTAGAAGGCAATGCAGGTTTTTCTTCCCCTCATTTCCTGTTCCTATAATGTTTTTTTCCTGCAAATCACACATATCATGGTTCTTTATGTTTAACCTTAAGCCCATATTTCTGGAATAACGTGATAGAGCTTATTATACTCGTACTTTTATGTTAGCCACATTACCTACTACGGAAAACAATGCTAATACCTTAAAGTGTATTAAAACAAGCCTTATACTAATATAATTTTCTTCATACAATCTGCGTTCAAATTTCTGCACTTGACAAGGTACCTACGAATATTTCAAAACTGCTATTTCTATCGTGTTACTTACTGACATTTCCATATTCTGTTCATGCAACTGTAACGAGTGATTCGAGAGCAGTTGATAATCTATGAAGTTTCAATCTAGTAAAAAACACACCGATGTCTATCCGTATTACACTCAATCCCCAGTAGTAGCATGGGACGTAATGGAAAAATGATATTTGCAAAATTCACTCAGCACTCATCTGGCTGATAATCGACCGCCTTCTGCAGGGAAACTGATACAACCGGTAGTGTAGTCTGGAACTACACTTGGTAAATCTTTTCTAAAATATTTCTTTTTTTTTATGGAACATGGCAATAATCAAAACATAATTATCAACTCGAATGTTGGTTTTTTGGTGTTTGTGCTATTATTCCTGTTAAATAATATAAAAAACTCATGTAGGAATCATTTGGGAATAAGACACCACTACTTTGTTCAGTGAAGTACGTAAGATATCAAGAAATCAACATGTAAAGGTTTATTTGCCAGTAAAAAAACATTTCCCTCCGGCAAAATCCGTAGAAGCATCTCTTAGTTGGCACATTAGTGTTTCAACTAGTTAAACTTCGACATTTTTCTGAGTGACAGGCTAGTGTAAGTGGCTATCACACATGATTACCCTGTCGATTAGGGTGGACCATTTCGTAACACGGTAAAGCCAAATTGTTTCATCACGGGGAATTTCTTGAAACTGTTGTTTCTTTTCACTGTTGTTGTCACACATTAAACCAGTGACTGTGACTTTCAAAAGTGTTCATCACTGCATTTGAATGGGAAATGTTGCGTCAAAAGACAATTTACTACACAACCAGGTACAATGAAAGATATCTTTCTTAAATTTCGGAACGGAAAGATCAAAAGTAATTTTTTTTGCTCATCGTAAGAAGAATGAGAGAAGCCTATTCTTAAAACGAGATGAAACTGTATGCGAGGCAGGATAAAATATCGAGCCTTCCACCCCGTAGACCATTCAAACGTCATATTATGATTTTGCGACGAAGAAACTTTTAAAATCTACCGTCGGAGAAGAATCACTGAGGAAAATACATATCTTTGTATATCTCGGATACAATGTCCTCTTCCCCCCTCTTAACATACCTCTCAGCCCAACAGCAAAGATATTATCGTTATATTTCCCAAATGTTTTGGGCTGCATAGGAAAATTGCTCGAGGAATTTCATTTCGAACGAGAGGCTACGTCAGATGCAGTAAATCCTATTTAATGCTGGCAACAAGCGCTGGAGTGTGGGAGGATGAGGTGAGGGAGAGGGGGTAGGGAAGGGAGATGGAAGGAGAAGATATCATTTTGAATTCTTTCGTTCATAAAAAGCAGTTTAGCTCTTAGGGAAGGAGATTGCTCCAGCTGTTGAGCGAGAAAGAATGAGCCGGAGAGGGAGAAGGATGAATTCATTTTCCTCTCGAGCTGATCTTCCTTAATAACGCATTCGCGTGCTGAAGAGAAGAGGGCATAATATTTTAGCAAACAACGTTTTTAGGTGGGTCACAAAGGAAAAATTCATATAGGTTTTCATCGACTACAAACAGTATACAATATAAGTTTAATTTATAACACAGAGATACAAACACAGAGAGAACCTGGAAATTACGGTCTCAGATACTCGGTAATGTTTCAAAGAGTGAAGAATGATAGGCTAAAGATAAAAAAACTAACAAGAACTTAGGAATATTTTGATCCTGAAGGTTATCCTTCGCCCAAGTAAAAGTCCATTTTAATCCACTCATTTTCAATATTAATATACACATATATATTTCTAGATCTTTTAACCATTGCTAACTTTAGGGACCTTTATGACACTCTTCGCTGAATTAGTCCTCATAAAGGACCGGAGAAAGGCTTCAAAAGTGAGAAATAATTCATGGTGGATATCTATTTTGAAAGTAACTACCACCGCGGATTATTTTAATTACGTGGAAGTGAACTTTAGTGGGTGAAATATTTAACTGAGTGGGTAGAATTAAGATGTATCGCATCCTGGATTCATTTTAAAGGTGCTGAGACTTAATGAAGCAATCAAGATAGTTATTATGGCCCACTGATTCTCACATAAGAAGTGACAACGAGGAAGGAAATCGAGTTGACATGACTTTTGTTCGAGTCTTGTTCATATAGGAAGTAAATCCAATGATGTAGGTAAAAAATAGAAAAGAAAGAGCTGTGTATAAAATTTCTTACGCTTCTCCTGAGACTTTGGGTCTTTCCGGAGCCCTCGCGTTAGCTTCACCCTATCGTCAACTACCAATGCCGCGAGCAAAACTCTACCGGCATTTACCAGCACATTCATGTGATTCGGCCTGCAGGATAACAAAAACTAAGTTTGACATGCGCGTCGCGAGTACGCGATTATGGGTTTTTGACTCTAAAGAAAACCAATGTTTAGCATCTGATTTGGACGTAAAACTTCATGCAAAAATATAAGACGAATTTTCTAACATTTTTGCTCTCCGGCCATCTGTTGGTGTATCACCGATAATCTACTTTTCATCAGGTTTCCCATAAAAAAACGATGCATAAATATATAGAATATATATGTAAAACATTACACATTTTCAATATTGATAAACAGTCTTCCCTTTCCTTTGAACAGGGGACCATGTCCTGTGTTCGTCTTTTATGTGTTTTCCTATCCCCTTTCCTCATATCTATTTCTATGTGTGAATGAATATTTGTCCGCCGTATGGCGGGATTTCGTATTTGAATGCATATATATATATATATATATATATATATATACATATATATGTATATAGGATGGTCTGAAAAGTTTCGGACCTGACGAAGAAACAAGATTTTTCCTGAAATTTTCTGAGTCGGAAACTTTTCAGACCACCTTTGTGTTTGTGTGTGTGTTTATGTTTATATATATATATATATTTTTCTATATATATGTCTAAAATCTTACGACTAACTTCTAATGTGGCGAAGAAAACCAGCCATGTCGAAAATTTTACCTTGGATTTTCTTTATTTTACCCCCGGGCCATGTACCCGATAAGCTACTTGTCCCCATGCTTCCAATTCGAAAAATGTTTCATGTTCCACATTCACCCTGAATGGATTCCAATAAATCGTCGTTCACGGGGGATGGGGAAAGAAAGTGAAGGAGAGAGAGAGAGAGGCAAGGAGCGAGAGAGCGGACGAGATAAGTATGTAGACAGTTTTCACTGGAATCCCCTCTGCAAAACGCCGAAGAAGTACTTCGGGGGCGGGTGAGGCGAAACCGGGGGTGCCGGGCGATGGATGCCGAGGTAGCGGGGGAGAAAAGGGGGAGGGGCTGGGACGAAGCGTTGTGCGTGCGGGGACTGCTAAGGGAGACCGGTTGGCGGAAAGGAATTTCACAGGCGAGCGATTCCAAACAGACCGGAGTTCTCGCGGGCTCCGGGGCGCGAAAGAAAGAAGTGCTATACCCGCAGTACGTGTGGGTGGATGGGGTGAGTGAAGATGGGACGCGCTTGAAAGCGGGAGGAGTGAATCTGAGGGGTGGAAGAGCGGAAACGGGAGGTGAGAAAATGGACCGGACTGGAGGAAAATAACAGGAAAGCAACCGCAGAGGCACAGGGAGGATGGGGTAAATCGAATGATTTGAATTTAACGGGAATGGGAGCAGCCGCCTATTCTGCGCCAAAAGAATTACTGTGCTTTACTCCTCCGCCTGTACCCGACCTCGACGTAAATATTTTGGCGTAACTGCCTAACGGTGAAGGCAAAAAATCGATGTTTGGGCTCTAAGTCGATACTTAGGCGGTGCAAAGAGACGAGCCGGTTGCCTACACGCTAAACTGTCGAGCACCACTTTTGTAGCATTCGAGCATCCTTTTGGCATAGAAGATATATAAGCATGGCGGTACGCTTTTATTCAGCTAGTACAAATGATAAATTACGAAACTACATCCGGTTTATCAAAATACCTGTGCAAGTAAATTGTCCTGCGAGTCGCGAGTAAAGCATATGGCGGTGTAAGTTTTACACCAGCAATCAATCTTGTAAGGTATTCAATTGTGAAAAAAAAAGGCAAATATTTCATTAATGGAATGTCAAAACAATGGAACAGAACTAGATAAAGTATGCATCATCGCTGTTATGTCTAAAACTCTTAGAAAGACGTATGTTACTACGCTAATACGAATGTTCTGACGGAAACAGAAGCTAATTAATGACTCTCTTTGCAGACTAATTCATTTTACTGACGATCAAAATTTTCTGTATACTTTGGTGCTTAAAAATTCTCTTGTCTTATTTTAACCAAAATAAGAACTAGTAGTAATATCCAAAATAGTCCCAATTTCAGTCACGGTTAAACCGTTTTTGAATGGAAATGTAGACGCAGCTTTTTACTAAGAGATGTTTTGCTTAATTTTTTTATTTGGCGAAATGGAAATAAATACAAAGATAGATGGCAAATATTTCTTCTCGAAATGAATCAGTTATTAATTATTTCCTATAAGAAAGCTCTATTGATGCCCAGCAAATGTTATTATAATTACAAACTCTACTATATCATGGAAATTTATCTCTCAAATTAAGGCTATTCTGGTTATATTTTACATTCAAGATATGTAACAGCCTTATTCTCGAAAATTCTAACCTAAAAATGAATTGCTTGATTAATATATATTCTAGTATTACTAATTACTCTATTTAAAAAAATAATGACTCTTTGTCATAGTGAATTCAGGTTAGAGGCTAATACTCAAAAGGTACTTGTCATTTCCGCTTACACTGGACTGAGCCAAACTCACGCTATGTGATTTCATTGAGATAATGATGACGTAAGGAAGTGCAGTTGGAAAAGGGAAAGTTTCTTTCGATAGTTTAAAACTTTACCGAACTTTATTTCAGCTAATACTGAGACTAATCTACAATAAATAAATCAGTTTCATCGATCGGTGTCGGTAAATGGCCACGACTTTATAAAAAATTATTTATTTTTATTTATTTAGAATTAATCCGAAAACAGCACTTTTGGACTTTAGCACAACCTTAACATCGGACTTTTAACAACGGTATGTATAAAAATATATACAATTAAATAGGTACAACCCTTGGTGGAGGAAATCCCCCCAGGGGGAAATCGAACCCGCAATCCCTGGGTTGGCAGGCCGGACGTTATCCTGACGCCGTAAGAGACGAAAATGGGACAATTAACCAAGGATTGCAAATACCAATGACTGATAATTGCATCACCTGAGTTCGACGGACTATTGGAAATTTTGCTGTTATGTCAATGAGAAAACTATTCCAGAGTCGTTGGGAATGAAAATGAACGGGAGCTCTAGTCTCTGGGAAACGTTTCATGTGAATACCTCCAAAACTATTACGTCAAAAGGCTGGAAGTCGTATACGGAACTCCTATAAAATATTCGTAAATTTTAGGCGAGGTGATGTATTCAATAACAGAAGAGATGAAAAAGTTCCCCGGGGTTATTTCACCTAGTGCATACAAAATTTCGATGACATTAACGAAACGGTTGAGAATCATTTTATTTTCTCTTAAATATGAAGTTTATCGTAGAAATCTTGATGTCTTCTATCTTGAGACTAACACTTACGATAAAAACTCTCGAAGGAAAATGGACTTTTAATGAGTTTTTAATGGTTCATGAAACGCAAGAAGTACGCCGCCGCTCAACCGTTGGCCGTGTGGTTTACTAAGGTGTGGACGGAAAAAAAACAGAATACTGTCTGTAACAATACGCCTGGAGAAATTATAATTTTCTCTCTCCGTAGATGATTAAAAATATCTTAGCATTTGATTTTATTTTCAAAAGCGGACCGAATTGGCAAAAATGCGGCACTGATATTCTTTCAAATCGTCTCCGATGTTGCACCCGGGATGAGAAAGGGTTCGCCGGAACGGAGCGCCCAACGTGCGGGATTGCCAACCGATAAATTTTCCAGCCGGATAAAAAAATACACGGGTTCTCACCGGAGAGAAAAGAAGAAAAGAAAAAGGGAGAGAAATAACAAATTAACTTCCGGGCACGACCGTTAATCACTCGCGTGAAAAATAAATCGGAATTGCCAACCGATCGCCTGGGACGTGAATCTAGGACCCTCCTGCATGTGTACGTCGTCGACGGTCCAAAAGGGAAGAACGTCCTCAAGGAGAAGTGGGAGGGGGGGGGGTCAGATCTAAGGGGGGAGCTAACGCTTGTCCCCTCCGCCTCTCCCTCATCTCGCATGCGAGCACAAATCGCCGACGACCCGAGCATTATCCATCACAGCCCCCGAGATTAAAGCCCGAGCGGTTGGGACGAGCGTAGTCGGAGGAGGGACCGGGATACGAGGGTTTTAGAGAAGTGTTCGGCTGGGGAGAATGGGGGAGGAGACGGAGGGGATGGAGAGAGCGGCAGTAGGTAGCTCAAGCAGCCGAAAGGGGCGGTCGGCCTGCGGGGAATCACCTCGAAGGGAGACTTTCGGGTGCGGGACTAGGGAATTTATGGAGTGGCAGGAGCAAGGTGAGCGTGGTTGTGGGGCTAAAAAATAAACAGGGATGGAAGTGGGAGTGGGGGGAAGCGGAGGAGGGAGGGGAGGACGCAATTTGGGTAGACATTGCTTCGAATAGGTGTCTGAAAAATCGTCCATGTTGTATCTTTACGTTAGTGTCGTCCTCTGAGATGTCTGACCATATTATTTGACTCTCCCGCCCTCACGACACTACTGTCACTTCTCTCACCAATGAGTTTTATGGGCGGTTACCTTCGACTGGCTACTTCATTTCGGCTTCATTATTTCCTATCACTTGCGCGCTTATTGTTACGCTTTTGGATAAAAGTAGCGAGCCATATGTGGTCTAATACCGAAAACATTGCTCTACGTCAGTGTTCACCAGCATTTCTTTAAACTAAGGACTTACCTATCCCTATGATTAATAAGTCAATATACTACCAATACCTAAAACAGCACCGTCAGTATTGATCCATGTTATGAATTCATATGTACTGACTTTTAATAATCAAACCACTTTACTTTTCCACATAAACTTTTTAATTTTTACAACCCAGGTTTCGTTATAGCATAACATCATCAGGTGATCATCCTGATGATGTTATGCTATAACGAAACCTGGGTAGTAAAAATTAAAAAGTTTATGTGGAAAAGTAAAGTGGTTTGATTATTAAAAGTCAGTATGAAGATTTTCCACCAAGTTACGCCAGAAACTGTTTTATTTTTAATTCATATGTAGTTTTTATTTCAAAACGGTAACTTTATAAATAGGTTTGGCAATTAGTTAAAAATTTCAAACTAATATAATTTAATTGGTAGAATTATACGATATTTGTCATCATCTATTCATGTTTTAAAATTAACTTAACCTTCTCCTTGTGTATCAATAAGCGGTATCTCCTTGAGGTAGTAGGTGTATCAACGGTTGGGAAAAACTAATCTTAATGACAAAATATGGCTAAGCTATATTTTGAAGCACGAAGTTATATTTTGACCTTCGTTAGCTCCAAAAATTATTTCAATGTAAAACGCATGTTCATAAAGTGGCTGAGATCAATGTATATTACAGATCCTACTGGTTTGAAATATTTTACCAATTCATTGACAGTATGCGTACTTTAATTAACGATATACCTAATAATCCGCCGCATTTTTCTTAAGTTTCTAACAACGTATTAGTCTCTAATCGATAAAATAAAAAAATAAAAGCGAGAAAACACGTTAGAAGCATTTGCAAGTGAATCGAATCTCTCAAGGTTTTCATAAACGAACTAATATAGTACACGAATATATGAGATATACAATAAATTATATACGATATGGTTCGATTTGAAACATTCGCATAAGACTAAATAGATTGCGGAAAGAACGGAATTAGCACTAATGAGTTGATTTCTTGTGGTTTTTGAAATCTGAATTTTGATTTCGTTGTTGCGTAACGTCCGGGAGTTTTGGTTTCATAGAATGAAAGATAAATGGCTAAGATGTCTTTAATAATTCTATGATTCTACAGTACCTATTGAACCTTAGGCCAAGTTTTCTTTGGAAATTACGACATGACCTGTATGGTCATAAAAAATTTGAGTTTATTTGTTTATTCTTAGTGAATGTTGTTGAGGCTATTAAATGACTCTGGTTAAAATTTAGATTCCATAATAGTCATTAAATCCAAGTGTGTTTATTTACCCATTTCATGCAAATTTTGCTTCGATCACTGAAGAGTCCAAAATTGTAAATGACATATGGTGGTGAGAAAAACGTGTTTTAATCCTTGGAAAACTTATATATACGTTTATGCTTATTTGCGATAAAATATAATGGTAAATGGATATTTTAACACTTCAAAGTCCTAAGCATTAATATCTAGGGGTAAGCATTAATATGAGGGGTAAAATATAGTGATTTGAATGAATCCCAAAGAATGTATGCAAAACAATAGACACATAATTGGGGAATAAGTTATAATATTTATGAATCTGAATCAAAATTAGCGAAACTGATTGGCTAATTTGTCTTGTATTCTCGATTTTCTGGATGTATTTATTAGATTTTTGGATGATTTAAATGCTCATTTATGTTCACGGCAGTTAAAAATTCCTTATTTTGCAAAATAGGAATGAATTAAAATAATCAAGTATGCTACTTGATTGAAAAAATCCAGCAATTCTTCAAAAACATAATTAACAAAACTGAGGTGTTAAGTTATAAGTTTCTTGATCTTCATACGTTGCTTTGATGAAACACTTAGGTTTCCGTTTTGTAGGAAACCTTTACGTTCAAATCTGAACCGCTTTGATACAGAGAACTGGCAGTAGGGAAACTCCCTGCCGGGCGAGACCTGCTGTCCATAATGAATCGCAAAGGTTTTCTCCAAAAAGTGTACTTACATGGAAAGGACGGTTTTCGAAAATTTCACCAAAACTGAAAATCATTACCTGATACGACATTAACTCCAAGGTGATACATGCATTTTACTTCATCATCTTCAACACATCAACATTTATAGATTAATATAGAATTTTAATGAACATTGAATTCGATTTGACCAGTGAGTGGGAAGATTTCGAGTAACAACCTGAATTTATAGTAATATTTCTGGATACCCATGCAGCTGTCTTATCATTCTAATTTTCAGAATAGCAGAGGTCTAGAAAATTAGGAAACCGCAGTTTGTGCCAGGGAAAAGAACTCGCCCCAGACTGCAGATCTGGGATCGTGAGTTCATTATTTTCCGTTTCAGGCCCGTTCAATGGGAGAACCCTTGCTTATATCTTGAACTGGCAACACCGCGTGGTATGCAATTGCACTAGTCTCCAATCGGCCGCTACTCGCGGGGGAAAGATTCGAAAGCGAGTGGTGAAGAACCGAATCACTACTGTTATATGATCAATGAATGCACGCAGGCAATTGATCGGCAAGTACTTAACGTTCAATAACCATTGGTCATGAGACAAGATCCAGTAGTTAATCGATCGCTAATTTACTCGCACAAAATAATGGGAAAAATGCGTCATTTTCAACATGAGATGCTTTTCCACCCGAAAAATAGCTTTTAGTTGACGTATTTCTTCTTTTTTAATCATTTTAAGCCCTTAATACCCCGATATATCTTATTTATAACTAATAACCCAGCTTAGTACAAGTACAAAGTACGTCGGTTGACATGACTTGGGAGTTGGAGTACCTCTCATGTGGCATGACTGCCTTGCCGAGAGATTCCTCCGACTAACGTTTGCTCTTTTTTGATTTGAATTAGTATGGTAATTTTAGAGTCCAAGACTGGAAAAGTGAATCTTACGAAAAGTGATAGATTTAATTGGAACATATTACTGAATTATTGCTATAATATGATTTTAAATAGTCCTAGTGAAAAGTACGATTTATTTTGAACTTTTCGTTTTCGCAAAAACTCTTTTGAGCAAATACGGCCGCATTCAATATGATCTAATATCTCTACTCGCGCAAGAATGACTGGATCAATATTTAAACATTTTGTTCACTGAAAAATCAGAATAGCTCATGATAAAATCGAAGAACGATGCATAAACCAACAGTTCCCTTCGATACTTAATGATTACTATTTCAACGCCTCGAAACCTACGGGATAATTTAATGTTATCGAACTTATTTTTACTATAAAATAAATCAATTAAAACATTAAAAATGAACCTTTTACTAGCATAGATTGATTTCTGCGGTTAAAATTCGACTTGGATGTGAAATCAACTTCTTAACTCTTTCGCTGATTGAATAATTGAGTTGAATCACTGAGATTTCTTGAAATTTTGATGAAAAAGTCAGCAATTGTGTTTTAACACTGAAAGGTCTTTTTGATCTTCTAACGTGTTCTGGCTTAACATGCTAAATACCTGAGCTCTATTAAGCATGGCCATTAATGCGAATGTTGTTTCTTTTCGATGAAGGCTGAGCGGAGCTCTTACTAATCTCTACGGCAAGCAAACTTTCCAAATTTAAATAAGGGAATCCATCATTTTATTTCCCTTTGATCGATCGCAGTTGTCCAAAAACTAATGGCACACACAGAAACATATATTTACATCTTTATACTTATATGACCAGTGGTGTATCCTGATCTTGAACCCGTGAGAGAGCAGAGGAATACTCCACTCGTTAGACTAAGTTTAAAGGTGTTATTATTTTAAATTATAAACCAGACTAACCTTACCACAAAAGTCTGAAACTATCGTTTTCAAATCTTGATATGACATTTGGAAGAGAAAACAAAAAAATCCAAACATAATCGGAAATATCCTTTTAGGCCTTATTTACTCATCGATTCATTACAATTCTCTAAAATCGATGAGTATTCCCGAGCCGCATATCATCTCATTTCCACCCCTACAGAGTATTGATTGACATGGACGGTAAATATGGCCTTTGATAGATGTCGATATTTACGTGAATGCGTGGAAATTCGATCAGCAAAAATAGATATGTAACTCTTTCTTTTTTCTTTTGACTAATCACTTCGCCGAAGAAATTCAATATGCCCATATTACACATTCACAATCCGTCAAATGCTGCTGGAACGTCGTGGGCTCCACCGTAGAATCCCTTTTACTCACAATTCCTTTTACTCCTCTATCATCCCTGCTTTTGAAAGGCAAACACCGCCCATAATGCAAGTAGGACGCCATCGCGAGAAACCATTTCAGGGCACCACCACCGTGCAGATCGAACGAGGTCGTGTGGGGTGGGGGGCGTGGAGAGAACTCGTCAGACAGGGCGCTCACTGATGCCCGATCGGCGTTTAAGCAAACGAAACGGTCATCGATGACGGAAGGCGGGGTCATTCCTACACTTCGCTCCTCGCTCCGATGCATGAGGACACAGGGAGCTCTTTTTGTGACCGCGATTCCCTCTCCCATCACTAAATATACTCTTTGCAAAATCACTAAAAATACAGCCGTAAACAAGACATAAAACTTCACAGATGCCATTCTGTGACACACACACAGTCGTCGACGGAGCGACGTGACATATTCACGGTCACTGGAAAGCCACACTTGCGCGGGGAAAGAAACTATGAGGATTAGTAGCAATGATTTTTAGTTCTGAGAAATGGGTCTCAGATTTATCCAATATATAGTCAGGACCCACATAGAATAATATGCTGCCAGTAGATGGGATCGTCAAAATATAAATTTGATATTGGAATTAGTTTTCAGCGGAGGGGGGCTAGATTTGTCAAACATTGTTACGAGGCGTGTTCATAAAGTAAGGCCCGTTTGGTCAGAGGAAAAAATACTATACTCATATGAAACACATTTTATTGGCACTTTTAGTTAGCTACAAACCTACTTCACTTAACTACATAATCGCCGTTCACTTCTAAGCATTTTTCGTACCGCTGCACCAGCTTCTTTAACCCCTCTGCATAGAAACTCCCCGCCTGAGGGTTGAACCAATCGACAACGCCATCCTTGAGTTCCTCTTCGGTTTCGAAACGTTGTCCACCGAACCACTGTTTCAAGTGCAAGAAGAGGAAGTAGTCGCTGGGTGTAAGGTCAGGACTGTACGGTGGGTGGTTTAAAGAGTTCCCAACGACCCAAAAACTCTCGTCCACTGGACATTCTTTGCTCTTTGTGGTGGTCGGTGACCATTTTCGGTACCCACCTTGCACGCAATGTGTGGTATCCGAGGTTTTCCGTAACAATATCCAAGTTGAGGAAATTGTTCAGCCAGGCCATTAATTGTCAATCGACGATAACATCGCAGTTTTTGTTCCACTTGCGAAACAATTTCATCGGTCAGAATACTGGGCCTACCACTTCGCTCTTCGTCATGGACATTTGTTCGTGCATTTTTAAAATCACAGCACCATTGTCTAACCTTTACTTCACTCATAACTGTAGGTTTATAAACTAGGCATAATTCCCGATGAATTTCAGCAGCCGACAATCCTTTTGCATACAAGAATCGTATGACAGAACGCACTTCACAGCTGGCGGGATCAACGATTGTCGCGCACATTGTTGTTTGCATGCACGGACAAGCAAACGACTTCTGAAACAAAACAAATGCTGCTATAGGTTCTCAATGAATCAATAGATGGCGCTGCAGGAGCAAAACTGTGTTCTGAAGCGCCAATATTTAAATATAAGCAAACGGTACTTACTTTAAGAATACACCTCGTATGACTAACAGGGCAGCATAACTACTTTGCTAGAAAATTTAGGTTGGGGTTCACTTACACAGCAGCGTTTACAATATAGATTATTCCTATTAAAAACGTTTAAAGATGCGCCCTTTTCCGATGATATCAGGAATATAATTCGAACTTCAACGTATTACAGTCGGAGGGATCACGAATATAAGATTAGAGAGATAGACTGCAAGACTGACAGGTTTAAAATGTCATTTTTTCCAAGAACGATAAGGGACCAGAATGCTTGTAGTCGAAATCCCCCAGGAGTCAGTTCATTACAATTAGTATTAACGTACAGGTTAGGGACTGCGCATGGATATATATACATAGTTATACATATATATTTTTTCGTTACAGGTTACCTCCACCTTCCCCTACCTCCTGGTGCTACACCCCCTGCTACACACCTTTTTGGTGGCTCGCAGGGTATTTATGTAGATGTAGATGAATATTGTGACTGAGCTCAAAACAAACCACGAAATAGACTCTCTGCAATTAACCACTAGGTAGATGCGATTTCCTAATATTTACGTCGCCTCCCTTTCACTCGACGGCAAAGCAGCTGGCGAAACGCTAGTCGAACATTCGTCATCCAACTCGTCTTGAAAATATTCCCTCACTCACATCCAGGGGTGGGTCAACGCCCTCGGGGGATTCTTTCACAACCCTCATCCCCCCTTGGGGACCGGCATCTGCAAGACCGCCATCCGCTTCGGGAAGTAGAAAGAGATATACAAACAACAATTTAACCGAACAATCTCGGAGGGTGCTCGCGTAGTTGGGGGGTGAGGGGAAACGCACGGACAAAGGCGGGAGGGTGGGAGAGGAGCACACCGCGAGAGGGGAGAGTGGAATCGGGGGACGGAAGTTCTTCTGTTTGTTGGGGGGGGGGGGAGGTTGGACGTCGATCAGCCAATAGGTTAAATATTTAGGAACGTCGGTTGTGGGCGGAGGAGGAGGCAAGGAGGATCCAACACGCGCAGGAAGTATGGAGAAAACAAACGAGAAATGGAAGCGGCCGGGTGAAAAACAAATGAATAAATAAATTCGGAGCCTATTCTTGCTGTGTCGACGGGGCGTGAGCGAAGTTTTGCACCCGCAGGGGAGTTGGCTTTGGCCGATGGGCGGGCGAGGGGCGGGGTGTATCGGCGGGAAAGGAACCGTTATTTTCCTTACTCGCGTTCTATTCTCACTCGTTGGCTCGCGGGTGGGACAATTAGCAGTACTTCTCGACCATTGAACGGCCAGAGAGTGCCGCGTTACCATCGGTAACAATCGGGACTACTCTTTTTCGAATCATGTCGACGAGGTATCCAGGCCGTTCACCCTATCCAATGAAAGTTTGTTAGACGTTATTGCATGGAAACGTCTCTTCGCCAGGTTTCCGTCAAAAGAAGACGACGGACTAAAATATCACAACTCGAAAAGTTTTGTCATCAATTCATCAAAATATCGCGCTGCTATAAAACGGAATTACCACCGGAATTCTCGGAGATCAACGCGTGCAGATTAGCTGAAGATTTAGTAGGACACGCCTGATGCATTTAAAAAAATGTTTATGTGCGCATATCGCTTGAAATTAAATATAGATTACCCATAAAACCACATATCATTGGCACTATTTGTACGGATTAAAGGATATAGCGTATTGTAGCTGCGGAAGAAAGAAGTTTGGAGAAAAATGGGTAAGAGATGAAAAATCAAAATGATTATTTTGAAATCGAGGGATCGAGTGACTAACGAACTAGTTTAGCAAAGGCTGAGAGGAGGAAGAAATGGAAAACTTTAAAAGGGACAAGAGATTAACTTGGATCAGATTTACTTAGATGAACGTTAGTTTGCTGATGGCCACCGTTGAAAAATTTAAGAACGAGAAGAATTTCAATGGAAGAACCTGAGGGATAGACAAGATAAACAAACAGCAGATGATGCAAAAACGATGGCATATGGGTCCAGAAAGATTTTAGCTAATAAAAGAGTCGAAGACAGCTGCATCACACCTATGCTAAAATGAATGAATACTGACGATGAGATAAAAATGATTGTGAATCCATGTTCTTCGAAGAAATTTCAAAACCGTGAAGAGATTCATAAAAAAATAAAAAAGAAGGGTGTCTACGGTATTTACATTACTTTCTTCGATAAGGACATACATTCAAAATTAAATTTCGTTTACAGACTAAAATGATTTCCTAATTATGTATGGCCTGTAAACTCTGTATTGTTATTTATGATATAGAAATTTTACGTTTTTGAATGCTATATATACATACTTCATTTACTAAACTTTTCAAATGAATAGAGCATACATGCTACTTCCCAGTTCTTCAACATCGCAACACAGATTTTCGAAAAGCGCGAGTAGCAATCTAACTCTGAAGAGTTTGCAATGGAATAAGAGATGGTGTATTTAAAGGAAAATGAAGATAGGTATGAAAATGAATGCTAAACATAGGTCTAAAACAATGAAGGGAAAGTAGAATTCGGAGTAATAGCAGCTCAAGAGTTTCAGTTATTTTTTCTTCGTCGGATAATTGTCCATTTTTTCAATACGTTGAAGCGATATCCCATACCTCTGATGTGAATGATAGTCGCATCAAAACTACATTATTCCGACTGCCCCATCAAATGTTTTATGATTCATCACCATAAAAAACCCCTACCTGTACACATCCGATGACGACTCAAAGGGGATAAAACGCTTTACAATTATTAGGAATAAAAAAAGTTGACAGTGATACCTATGCTCTATTAAATCTATACGATATTGATCCACCACATCACGCCTAACGCCGTTGACTCTTACTGTTTAAATTAATTTCTCACTTAACTCTTTTCTATCATAACGACGCATTTTCCTTTGCCCTATTTAATCCCAATGAAAACAACCTTGTTACCTCAAAATGACATTGGAAATTTTTGCAATGAACCATGCATTTGAAAACTTAACAAAAATTCTTTTCTTGGGAGGAAAACATAAAAATATATTGACTTCCGATTCGATTATCGTCCCCGCTCCGATCAGACTACTGAAATTTTGGCAATGCCGGATTCACAAACGGATCAAATGCGGGTCCGCGATGAAACCACCAGAAAGAGGAGAATTGTATGGTAGTACGAGGGAGAGGGATCGAGGAGGGTAGGGGAAAGAGGTGGTTGAGGGGCGCCGACAAGGAATGGCCGGGGAGGGAAATGAGAAAACGTCGGTAGGTTTAAAAGTGGGTGAACGAAAGAAGGAGGTGGAGGAGGGGAGTATATGGTGAGTCGGAGTCGGGAAAGGAGATGGTGTGGGAGGGAGGATGAGCCGTTGGAGATGGAGAGAGAGGATAAACGGATGGGAAGGACGAGCTGACGTGAGAAGGAAGTGACAGGCGGGAGGAAAGAGGAAGAGGAGGAAGAGCGGGAGGTGGGCGAGGGCGGAAGACCGCCGCCCTGGGGAAGAATGAGGGAGGGAGATGGGAGATAGGAAGAGGTTCGGGAGCGACGGGGAGGAATAAATAAAACGTTGGGAGGGAAAGGAATAAAGGAGGGACTGAGACCTATTTTGGGTCCGCCCCTCAGAATAGTCACGAAAGTTAAAACTACTCCTGCACACGACTCCAAATGGTGCACGATGGGGAGTGTAGTCATTAAGAATGAGATTGGGAAAGGGTTTTCTTTTTAAGAGGGGAGAACTTTGGTTGTTTTGTCCCATTGCTTGAGGAAAAAAAAAACGAGTCATTAAATAGTAACAGTTTTGGTAGGAATTTCTCTAAATATGCACATACATAGTACGATCGACGTAGGTAAGATGAGTGGCGAATTAGGAAATAAGAGATGCCATGAGTTACATGTACGATATTATACATACTTGTATATGACATTGTCGATGACATCAAGGATATAATACGAACCCCAACGTATTACGGTCGAAGGGATCACGAATATAAGACTAGAGAGATAGACTGCAAGACTGACTGGTTTAAAATGTCATTTTTTCCAAGAACGATAAGGGACCAGAATGCTTGTAGCCGAAATTCCCCAGGACATAGTTCATTACAATAAGTATTAACGTACAGGTTATGGACTGCGCGAGGATGTGTGTGTATGTATGTGTATATATATATGTATATTTTAATAGATGTATATATATATATATATATATATATATATGTGTGTGCATATATATGTATGTGAATATGTATATATGTATATATTTTTTCTTACAGGTTCCCCTCACCTTTCCTCACCTAACCCCCAACCCCCTCAACCCTTACCCTTCCCTCATGGTGCTACACCCCCTGCCACACACCTTTTTGGTGGCTCCCAGGGTATTTATGTAGATGTAGATGAATTGTAAAAAAATCATCCTTTGTTAATTATTTATTCTCTAATGTAACCCATTCTATGTCTGTGACTATTAAACACAAACTTTCTTAATCATCGTAAACGTTGACCTCTCATTTTATTTTTTATCAAGAAGCAAATTTGTGCTGCGGACAATGAAATAAGAAGAAATAAATTATAGCGAGTAAAATATGTCTATATGTTGAAGAATAAATTGAATATACATGGGCATAATAAGTCTCCTGAAGTAGAATATAACGTTATGTAAAGATGTTAGAAACCATTAGTGATTGCTTTAAAATGGTGCGTAGTGCTATGAGGTTCTGAAAACGTGTACCAAATATCGAAACCTAGTAGGATGAGCGTTGCGTAGAGGGTTCGTGTGGTGTGGATGAGAGGTGGGTAGGAGAGGAATAAAGAATGAAAGTCAGACAGAAGGGAAGACAAATAAGAATTCATACATAAGGGGGTAGGAAGAGAGGAAGCTGTTATGTAGAATTCGAAAAAGGCAGAACAGTAGGGTGGATGAGATATTGAGAGATAAAGCGATTCTGAAAGTCTTGATAAAAGAAAGAATGTTTGGTTAGCGGGATGGAAGAATGAAGAGAATTGGCTAAGTAGACGTCATGAACATTTTTTATTATTTTTTAAGACCTGAAGATGGGAAAACTATAGGGAAAATAAGAATGTGTTTAGGGATAGTGAGCTAAGGATACAAGGAAAATAAACGCGCAAAAGTGGTTGAGCTGTTTTGTACGATGAAAAAAGTGATTAATTAAGTTTTTTATGCTAGCCAATTTCTATGTAATTATCTATTATTCGTACATACGTAATCAAAACCATTAAATGAAAATTGGGATTAGCCCCTAGGAGCAAGCAGGAGGAAAAAATCACCTGTGATGGGAACCACTCCTTATTGAAAAACAAGCACTTTTATTATTAGCTCAATGTACTATTAGGATGCGACAAATCTATCATAGAGTATTCTTCCAATCAATTGTTGAAATACACCATGTTAACAAATACATACTGGACGTGGGAATTTTGTCTCTGATATGTTGGAGTGACCACAAGCGTGTGCTGCATATGACTCGGATGACCTTATCGATCAGTCTTACTGAGTGAAATAAGAAATAAAGACAATGAGGTCATCGTACATTAGCACCTGGGGAAAAACACATTCATGCACGACAGGATTGAACAAAAGGTCTTATCATCATCATCATGGGTCATCGATCCATTAAGTGACCAACACATTCACTTAACACTTTTAAAATATTGACAAAATCACCACAAAAGAGAAAGGAATGAAGAAAACATCTGAGGAGAGAAAAAAACCTAGGATCTTGATAACGAATTAGTTGCTCCAAGGGGTAAAGCCCACGAAGCTAATTAATTACTTTACATCCCACGCAGTATACACATCAGAGGTATATACGTTAACCATGAAGAAATATATATATATATATATATATATATATATATATATATATATATATATATATATATATATATATATACGCATAAATCCAACCAAAATTAGGCGAAGAAAGCTGTCTTGAAAATATATGTATGCGAATGTTTTTTTAAATAAAGGGATGTGGGGAAAAATATGTGATGAACAGTTACTACAAAAATGCTCACTGTTATATCACTTACGATGCATTTTTCAGAAAAAGGTTGTTGCAAAACGGATTAAAGATTATTCATGCAAAAACGTGGGTTTATAGCTAAGTATGCAAATTCAAAAAAAATTGCGGGAGTTGCCGCGACAGTAACTTTCAACAGAGCTATCCGCAAATATTCATTAAAATGCAACATGCAAGCAAAATGATAAGTATACAAATGGGAGATGTTAACAGAAAGGAAATGTAAACAAGATATGGCATAGCCCTGGAAAAACAAATAGAAAAAGATCAATAACAAAACACGAGGAGGAACCAGGAGGGATATGTCTCCTTTATTTACGCTCATCAATTGTGAATGTTATGATTCCTCTTCATTCATTAAAACGGTAAACTTGGGGTTGACTTTGTCAAATATAATCACCTGCTAATATGTAGCGGAAACTCGATGTTCAACATCGAACATATCATAAACTCGTGTCCAGCATAGAGGTAGATTTTATATCAACATTTGATATGATTTCACATCTAAAACTCTGGGATTAGGGTCAATTGCATGCATTCCAACAAGAAACATCGCCTTTGTTTTGGAGGTGAGAGAGCATAAAATATTTTTTGCCGACAGCAATTAAAATAACCAGATCTATTTTATTGATCATTCGATGATGGATCTGTTCCCGTTCAAATGTTCCCATTCTCCGCAATCGGAAATAATTTTAAATAAATCTAAAGCGTCATGTAAGATGGGTCTTCAACATGATTTTAAATTATGGTAATTGAAATTAAAATCTTCTAGCACAGACAAATAAGGAGAAAATTGTTATCCTATTTAGCGTAGAGAAGATTATTTTCGTTTTTCAGCTCTTCTTTTAATACGACGACTCCATAAGGAAGACGGTAATGTTACTTAGAAAGGGGGTCAAAACCGTATTAAAGAATATATAATAATTTTATTACTTTAAAATATCTTCAACCATATTTTACAGACAGACAATTAGTAATAAAAATGTGAATGATAAAAAAATTTAAACCAAAAAAAGATATGATTTGTGTCCTCCACATGGTACAAGAGTGGAAAGAGTAAAGTTGGGAAGATTCGTAGCATTTCTCATCCACTACCAATAGAACAACACGATGCAAAACATTGGAAGAAATGTTAACATATGGCGAGGAACCTATTTCACTTCTTCACTCTTATTTCTATTTTCGCATTTGTGGATGTATTTGATTCTCTCTATTTTTTCCTTTTGACTCGTTTTCGCGACCGAGGTTTCTGGCTGGGAAGATGAAGAAAAGAGGGCGTGGGTACTTAAGAAGGAGGGGAAGGAGGCATTTAGCGAATATGGGGTGATGGGGGAGCAGAGGATTGGGTGGGGGTAAAAGAGAAGTGAGTTGCTTTCCTGGCGGTACGTCCCAGATTCTCGTCTCGAGTCAATCTTCCGAAGCAGTCCGAACGCCCTTAACATGGACATTATTTCCCGTTTGGCATCCGGAGGTATGTGGCGGCAAAGGGGAGAGCAACGCAACACCGGTCACGCTAGGTCCGTTCACACTCCCCCTCTCCCTCCACAATCCGCCCTCAACCCTTCCCGCCTGTCCCTCACCTCCTTTCCTTATTTTAATCTCACACGTTTTTTTTCTGTTCCCACTCTCCTCTCCTACCCGATTCACCATACTTATCCGCAGTTTCTTCATTATCTCTCTCTCTCAATCGATGTACGAATTTATATCCACCATGCAATCAATACATCGAAAGGGTGTACGCATGTTCATCTGCATCATCATGGTATCCTGCTGCTATAGTATATGTGAGGGAGATTCCACGCTGGGCCCAAAAATGCTAAATTATATTACTCTGTGAGTAGGTACAGAAGATTTCATAAATCCAAATGACGGTAATAATAAAAAAAATACTTCATGAGCAGTACAATACATACGTTTCCTCAACTAATCTAAGCGTGCGAGCAGTGGTACTCGTCACGGTTAAAATACAATAAGGGTTTTGTTCGCTAAGACTTTCCAATATAAAATATAATTTATTTATCACCTCATTAACAGTTTCTCTACTGTGGTTCCTCATTACTCTGGAGAAAATGGCGTTTTAATCCTGCCTGTTTGATGGTTTATTTCACCTAATCTACTTTGATGAACTCCCCTGCTGTATTGCAAGGTATTAAATTTTTAACATTATGATAAAGGGGTCAATTTTGAATGATAATTATTATTATTGAATGGGTTTATTCTCTTAACAACAAACATTTTAGAAATTAATTAATAATTTAACCGCCACTCTGTGAGTGATCCCAACCAAAGTTTGAAAAAATGAAAAATGAGATCGCTCTTCTACCGTCTCGTCATACGAGGGTGGTCCCATAAGTACTCAGCCTGAGCTAAAAATGACGGTAGTTGCTTGAAAAATCACTGTATTAGAAAGTACGCAATCTATAAAGCATATGCTTCAAGTTTAAAGACGCCACGTTGTTTAGTATTTATTTGGCAGCCATCAATGGAGAGCGTTTTAAGTGGATTTGTGAAAATGGATAAAATTGGTCATCATTGTGTGATACAATACTTTTATTTGAAAGGCCTCAGCCCAACCAATACAAAAGTTGAACTGGATTCTACTCTGGATGAGTCTGCTCCTTGGTTTACAACAGTAAAATATTGGGTATCAGAGTTTAAACGAGGCCGTACGAGCTGTCAAGACGAGCATCGCATTGGTTGACTAAATGAGGTGACGACTCCAGAAACGGTGAAGAAAATTCACAAAGTGATACTGGATGATCGTCGACTGAAAGTGCGCCATCTCTGTGGTCAAAAATGTTCCAACCGTGAAGAAGTGATGTCGATAGTTAATGGCTATTTTGATGAGCAAGACAGTCCTTATAAAAAACAATATTGAAATTATTGAATATCGCTGGGAAAGGTGTATAAAGCTGAAAGGAGATTTTTGTTTTTCTTTATTGGGCCGGGTATTTCCGGGACCACTCTCTTTTTAGTCTCTTTTCATATATCCTAATATAGTATTCTGCTTAGCTCATGAATCAATTTCCCCATACATGCATGCTTAACCTTAGGAGAATTTTTGAGAAAGGGGAATATGAATATGACCTCAGTGTATATACAACGATTGCTGTTTTGGGAACTTTGACAGATCTGGCGTTCCAAGGAGTACTCTTTTCTATCAAAACAATCACCACAACACAATTTTTTAAACTTGATTCCAAGGACTCATTGTCACACACACAGCGCTGTGGATTGCGATTTATGAAAGCATCGCTTTTCTAAAAAGTCTAGTGAACGCACACAATTGTTATAAATCTATATGCATAATAGTAAGTTTGTGAATTCATGTTTTCACCCCTAGGTGCTCAGACGACCGTGACTAGAGGAGTTAGGGGGTGGAGGCGACCATAAAGTCTCAATATCGCCTCGTGAAATAAAGAAGATATTTTTGCGCTCCTCAGAGGGAGAGAAAACGGACGAGAAGAGTCGGGTTGGAAACCTATGGGTGGGGTGGAGTGGGGGGAGGGAGGAAGGGAGACGATTCTCCTTTTGGCTCATTTTTCGCACTCCATAAAAAATACCCTCATCATAATACTCCCATAAAATCCCCAAAATGCACAGAGCTCACTGTTCAGTAGATGTCGGACGGGCGTAGAAGTTCTATGGAGAGGGGGAATGGGGGAAGGGGAAGAGGGAGAAGAAGATCCAGCATCAATGGAAGAGTGGTACTAAAGATATGAATGATGAGAATATGGTTTCCCTTGACGACGCGTCATCAAAGGAAACTTTTATATTTTTTTCAGACTCGAAAAACCGTTCGCTTGATTATTAAAAAAACTCCTACAGTATTTAAAAAAAATATATGAGCATTTGATTATTTGTACTTATTTGACTCGCACCGAGTTCTTCATTTAGATGATGATGGCATTAAAATGGCATTTAAAGGAGATGCTGTGGTAGTAATTTGTTTGATCGTAAAAGCTATCACAATGCAGGAACCGCTATCAGTGGTCCAACTGCTTGATATGAATAATATATTATGCGAGCAGGTATGGAGTCATTTTGTTTTTTAACGTGTGTTTCCGGGTCTCACACTTTTAAAATGATCCATAATAAAAGCCGTTAAGTAATATAATAAAACTGGAAATCTCGTTCTTACTGCATAACTATTTACTGAAAGATCTAGGTTTTGACGTAAAATGTCCCTATTTACGAAACAGGTCATGTATTAAATATTTATGTAACCAAAATGTTTTTAAATTTCAGTATGGCTTTTTGAATGACAATATTAATCTTTTTCGATCCCAATCAATATTTGCCATCGATGAAGAATTTAGCTAGGCATACAATCTACATGGATTACTTAATTTCAAAGTACAAAAATGACAGAGCTAGGGACACATGTATATGACATACGTACAGGTATGTCCATTGATAACGTACTTTTTCTCATTTTGCCTAATTTACAGATTTAAATTTCGACAGAATAAATGCAATTATACATGTTTATCTATTAATCAATTTCAAATAATTTAATATGTCATCCATGAAAAAGTGAACCCATTAATATCTTCTTACATCGAAACTGTAATAATAGATGTATTATTAGTTTATATAAATACCATTAAACTATTGCGGAATAAAAATTGATGATTTTAGGCAAAAGGGAATAACAAAATGTTTATGAGAAGTGTGACGAAGTAGTAACTGAAACCAAATATTTAGAAAATTTAAACAATGGAAATACGGCTGAAAATACTCATGACTTCCAAGAAGTGGGAAAGAGTAGTTCACAAAGTCCATGGAATACATGAGTTGAAAAAGAAGCCAGTCGAAAACTCTCATAAGACGTAGAAACATACTCATTCGGCATAATCAAAAAGGAATAAAAACTGAAGATGACAGTAAGGAGTAGAAGACGCAAAGATCTACCGAGAAGACAAAAAAATGAAATACCTACAAGAAGACGGTAATGGAAGTTGCGAAGGAACGGACTCGTGTAGAAATTAAGAAAATTTCGCTGAGAGAAGGGAAAACAAATTGAATTTCGAACTCATAAAGGCTGATGCTAATGACGTTGGAAGCAGTAATGATGGAAAGCTACTGCTCCGTACGAAACAAAAATCTTGAAAATAAGTACCTCATTATACATGAATCTGCACGTGATGCACGCGCGCCGAATGAAGCGAAACCCTCATTGAGTGGTGCAAAGTGCCCAAGCCGGGTCATCACCATTAAAAAATTCTCCTTCTCCCAACGGAGGGAAGCGCGGGCAAAATAATTTCCGTTCCTCAAGGGTGGAAATATCGGTCACGGAGGCGGCGACGAACTTTCAAAATCCCTCTGATGGACTGCCATTCAGCACCTGCTCGAACCGCGGCGGGTGAAATAAAAACCATGTTTCGACGATTCGGTTTGACGGCACGGCTGCTTTTATTACCGGGAGGGACGGTGGGAGGGGATGGTGAAAGGATGAGAGGTAGGGACCGCTAGGCGAGGAAATTTTTGGGTCGTGATGGGGAAATGTGCACACGAGATTTGTTTTTCCAGGAATACATATTTCTTTCCCGAGGAGCAAATAAATAAAAAAAGAAAAGTCCATATCTCTGACCATGGCGGCAGGCAGCGATGCAAAATTGAAATGTCAACGTCGACTGCATATTATTCTCCCCGCTTTTGACGTCGAGAGAGGAGGCTTGGCGTAGGACGAAGGTTGGTGAGCGGGGTGAAAGAAGGGAGGAGGGGTTTGGCCCTTGGAGGAAGGGAACGGAATCAAACGCTTATCTTTCCATCCGTCACTTAGTTCGCCCACTCCTTCCGCATCTCTCCCGCTCAGCTGTCCCCGTGGCAAAGGCAGAACACTCCTCTCTCCAACCTTCTAGCTATCATTCTTTCATTGGCTTCGGGCAGAGGGATGGGGATCAAATACTTTTACCGCCTGCTACCTCCTCTCCCTATGCCTATTTACTTTAAGCTCAGCGATGGATTTCGATTCAGGCAGACTGGGAGACTGTCGCAGATGTTTTCACAAAAACACATCTTAAATGTGACGCTCACGACACTCCTAACTTCGCGATGCTTGTCGTGTTATGAAATTCTGTTGTTTTAACCCGGTAATTGAATAGTGTTACATTAAGAATAATGATGTTCCGAATGTTAGCTACATCACCTTAAAAGTCGTGATACTTTCATAGAAATAAATCCGTGATCACATACAATATGATTTTCTTTGTTGAATCTGGCGGAACTTGATGACATTCACACGACACATTTAAAATGAAAGGAGTAACTAGGTAATTCCACACGAACTTCTTTAAAATACGACCTAGGTTTCGACGTTGGACGTCATCAACAGTTGAAAGAACGGTGGATGTCATCATTAAGGACCTGATGACGATGTACAACGTCGAAACCTAGGTCATATTTAAATAAAGTTCGTGTGGAATTACCAAGTTATTTATTTAATTTAAAAATACAACATGGTGCTGCGACTTAATATTTAAACCACCCAGAACATGAAAACACATCTTATTTTACCATTTTGCTACTCAGAAGATATATTTTAGTCCCGTTCCAATTAAAATGTCTAGATAGAACATTTATAATGGGTTAACGTTCCCCCGGAGGTGCCGCGTCGGGCCAAGGGCATAAGAAATTATAAGTTCTATTACAGTGAATGACGTAAAATTGATTGACAAATTTACCTTAAGGAAACATTAATATTTTATCCGTTATGGCAAAAAGTCGCAGGATCGTAAACCCCGATTGCCAAGCGACCTCTCACCTGCGTCTGTACCTCCTTTATCTAGCGCCATCAAAAGAGCTTTCGCGGTCCCTCTTTATTTTTTGAAATTTCCCTTGTTAATGGGTGTTTTCCTGGTTGGGTTTTTACGAGAATCTTTTATGCCTTGATTTACACGGTGCTTTTTGCAATGAATAATGTTTTCCTTATGTTATCACTTGGATATTTACGTTCTTCATCATCCCTTGAATTACATCTTGCTTTGCTGGAAAAGCATGTCACGACGAAGGGGAAAAGGACCCCGAGATCAAATCGTTATATTTCTCGAATAATGTCCTCTTTATTCTCAACGATCAGGGACGATGCGAGCTGGATGAGTTATCTTGAATGGGCAGGCGTCTGACTTAGCGTGCGAGACAGTTTGTTTTTTCAAGTCCATTCGACGATCTGTTTATTTGAAATCACGTATATTTGCACGTTAATCTATTAAATGTCTCTTCATTAATTTTAAATTATGTCAAATACTTGGAGATTTCCAAACAAAATTTGTAGATTGGTGCTTCAAGCTAAATGAATTTATTTCGAAAATGCTTGGCGTCTCGAGGGTTCTGGTGTAGTGATGATTGAAATGTGCTACTCTTGTCACTAAACATTATCTACCTGTCCTCTTCTGATAATTACGAAAGAAATAACGTCCATTTTTACTTCAAGATAGAAAATTCCAATACAGATGCTGTTCGTTCCCTACTTCATCCGGTCTTTCGCAGGAACTCCTTCTCCTCCCCACTCAGAATCAGAACTTGTGTGTCACACCGCTACGAGTATCGACATCATACGAAAATGCATGAGACTTAAATTTCGTGCAAATTTTCTCCCAATTATAAGAAGTTTTGTGATCGAAAATAATTCTTGCTCGACCATGCAAAATAAATCGTCTCGTATTAGAAAATTCTGAGTTTTAGCGATGATAAAGAAATATATTTGTGTGCAGTGCAAAATATTATATTAATGCACAATACAGTCAATTACCTACTTCTGTTACTCGTTGGTGCCCCAGTGGTTGATCGTTAACTATAGTATTCACGCTCATCTTACGCAACGATTGAAGATTTAATTTTACGTAAAGGCAGTTTGCTTTATAACTCACCATACAATCACAAAAATGCATTTTCCATGATTCTAATCGCTAAAATCGATTTAAGTTTAAGCAGGTTTTCGAATAAATTTCAAGAATTATAATAAGATATGGATAAAAAACTTCGACAAAACGGAAACCCATTGAAGACATTGAGCGAAATTTTAAATTTATATTCACGAAACAATTTTGGTATATCTCCTACAATTTTACGAACAAATTTTATTTATAGAGTAATTAAATTCCAATCTGAATCTTAGACAGCATTTAACATGCATACTAGCTTCTCAGTCACCGACTATTCAGTTACTCTTTTTCGGAAAAGAAATACATGAAATATGGCAGATATGTCGATGAAAAATTGTCAGATCTTATGTCGAGTACGTGTCACATCATGCTATAGGAAAAATTCAGCCGTTTTACGATATAGCGGCTCGTCTACTCGGGAAATTTTCTTGGTGCATAGGAAGAGGAATAGTGACGGACTTAAGAGAACGAGTCACTCAGAGATAATACTGAAATAGCGAATGAAAAGCACGTAGCCTTGGTTTGGTGTGAGCTCTGCCTTCATCTATTAAAACCAAACCTATCCTGTGGGTTGATTACTGTGATAGCAATATGGCGAATGCCAAAGTCATCAAATTTTAACGGCTTGCGAGATAAACAGGATAATCAAAGATCCTGCCAAGTTAGCAGAAACATGAAATGCTTATATCAGTATTTATCTTTTTTTTTGAGCCACGGGGACGCACGATGTAGGATCATCACGGCAAATATGGGTGTTACGCAAGAAAAGCTTTGCGATCTATTTTCATGAAATTACTGGCGCTACTCGTAATAATAAGGAAAATCAAATTGATCAAACTGCATTCTTGCGGAAAAGTTGTGAATCATGGAGAATTTTTTTTTAAGGAATATGTGTGACAGGTCAAATGAAGCGATTTAGTTGATCCCGAAACTGCAGCACTCACGCTAGGGGTCCTGAAACAACGCCCGCCCTATGTCCCCATAGCAGATCCCTCACCGTGATGGCACAAGGGTACAAAAACTCGGACCACCATGACAGCACGAGATTACTCGGCGGGGACAACGGAGTGAATACCTGAGAAAAGGGGACGTTAGTTAAAAATCCCACCGCGTCCTACACTCGTCACCCCTCCCACTCACCCTTTCCGGCGACATTCACTTTCCACCTTCGTCCACGAGATGGCGTCAAAGGTTTCTCGACACCCCCCTTCACCTACTTTTCCACACTCTCCACGTCACAAAAGATCCCAGTCACCTCCCGCGGCAATATGGAGATGCGCACATATCCCCCGACATCCTTTTACCTCGCCGGCGCCTCCCTAAAAACCCTTTGATATCAACTCCGAAAACGTTTCCACCGCGTCCTCCTCCTCATCCCTACAAACTAAGCTTCCTGGACCATTTTATCGCCCCCTCGGCTCCCCAGACCTTTCGGGATCATCAGCGAGCGGGTGGTAAGGGGGGTGGGAGGCGAAAGGAGGGCATTCTCACTCAGTCTCTACTTTCTCCAAACATTCCGCCTCGTCAACCATGCCGCTCTCAAAACGGTGCACTTTTATTCTCACTCATCTTTAAGATACATGCCTGCTTTTTCATCCTCCACCTACAAGGGCTAAGCTGTTTATTTTTTTCGGAAAATTTTCACAAAATTGGTAAATTTTCAGCTTCTGCAAATGATAACCCGTGTGATGAAGAACAGTAAAAAAAAATCTTCCGCAACATCAAAGATTCTCCCCCTGGATTAACGTACCGCGTACATTGCAAGGTATCTTCGGTGGTGGAAGTCTATTAGGGGGATGAATAAAGAGAGAAGAATTCTGTTTTTTTACTATGAGTAATTTCCCGTACGCATAGTTTTATTTCTGAATACTTACGTGCTGCGTGCGCCTAGGCGTTTTTTAATTTGATTAAAGAATTCACGAGGGAATAAATACAGTCATTTTTCAATTCCTACGTTTTTCTCTTTTCTGGTGGATACTCCGAATTCTTTTCATGCTAAAAGCCTTATGAGATTATGAATTACGTCACGCGAATTTTATGCCTAATATTCAACCTCGTGGAAACAATTTGGTTCTCGCACTGACCGGAAAAGTATCAGGATCCGCTTTTTCATTTTCCTTCCCCAAACCTTTTAGCATCATCAATCCACTCTTCGCACCCATCCATTTTCTCTACACTCGTGTTCATAATGCCTACCTTGTCCTTACGCAAATGATCACTTCCATCTTCCATCAGTCAGGAGGTCCTTTCGGAACACCCATTGCGTACAATTATCGGACTTTACCACCAAAATTTCCCCATCTCTCGCGGAGTGATTATTCCATTGAGAGAAAGTGAATAAAAGATCGCGGAAGTCAGAAAATGTAGTTGTGGATATGTTGAGTGGATATACAAGTACGATCATTTTCCGGGAAACAATTTACCAGCAAAAATACAGACTCGAAGGTAATAAGAAAAAATCTAAAAAAATGTATCCGTTGAGAGAGATAAAAAGGAAGGGAATGGAGATTAACTGGGATGTGAAAACTAGAGTCACACACTATTATTAATTATTTCTAGGAAAAATAAATTAAAGACTTAGGTCCAGCGTTCATTGTCGGGCAATATGGGCACACATACACCGTCCCGGTGAGCGAGAACCCACCCTAACCGGTCTAGGAAAAGTGTAGATTCAGGCGTGATGTTGTGGAATCGAGACATAATAAGAACTTTGTTGCAATTTTCCACAATTAAAACTTTAATTCTACCATGGTTTCGATACACTGAATCATCATCACCTGATGATTATACAGTGTACCGAAACCATGGTCGAAATAAAGTTTTAACTGTGGAAAATTGCAACAAAGTTCTTATTATTAAAGACTTAGGGTACTAGTGAGCATTATTAATGTGACCTGCTAACATGAAATTTGGTGTGTCAAGGTGTACATATGTATATGAGTGTGTATATATATAGTAGTCCAAATATACCTAGACCAGCAATATATATTTTTGCTCAGCTCCTCAGTTCCTTCTTTACGCGGAGGAAAATGGTATTGCCACCAAAAATTTCGAAATGCGAGTGAGTGTCCTTTTTTTGTGTTTTTCTTAATATTTTTGGTTAACGCTATCTCGCTCCTTCGTGTGAGTTATATATAAATATAAATATATATATATATATATATATATAGAAATACATTTTTGCATTTGCCGGCCCCGGTGGCGGCGGGGTAACGTCCTCACCTGCCAATCCAAGGGTCGAGGGTTCGATTCCCGCCAGGGTGGGATTTATTCCACCTAGGGCTTGGGTGTTTGTATTCTTGTTACTGTTATGTTGCCTTTTTTGTCCGATGTATGTGTCGATCCGATGTAAATCTGCCGTCAAAACGAATTTTTGATTCAGCTCAACATCCCAACTGACCCTCCTCTTAAGCGATCATTGTTGGTTCAACTCCCAATCGCAAAAGACCTAAAAAACCACTCTTTTTACTTAAATTTAATTAATAAAATAAGAAAAAACAAACTTTTTTCGCGTAGGTATATGCACTCCCTAAACGAGGGTTGGTAAATGAAATCCCCACGTTGAAATTCCGTCATGAATGAACAAAAAACGCAAGTACACAGAACATTTCCGTCAAGGGCTCCCTGGTGAAACGCGGCACTTCGACAGACACCGTTCATCTGGCATTCCCATCTCTACATTGTTCTGCATTGCCCCCGTGAAGGTTCGAGGAACGGGCGGCCCATTCTCCCTTCCTCGTGTCGGTTCCCTCCTCTCCCTTCCCCACCCACCTGGGACCAGGAGGCGCGGTTGACGCAGCGGACGTCCACGTCTCACATTTAACTTCCTTCCTGTCGATAACGACACACGAGAAGAATATTACCCTCTCACTTTGGAATCTCCCAAAAAGTTTCTATCTCACCTGTGGTCAGAATCTTTCTCTCTCTCTCCCTTCATTCTCTTTCTACTCTATTTTACTCTCCCCTTTCTCTCTCCTTCCATCTATTTCACCTTTTCACTATCTCTCTCCCTCCCTGTCTTTCTCGCATTTCTCTACCACTCTCTTCCTATGCCTATGTCTGTCTTTCTCAATTTCTCTCTCCCACTCTTTCTCTCTCACTCGTTTCCGCTTTGCCCCTCTCAAACTTTCTGTATGAATCTGCTTCTCTTCTTTATCTTTCTTCCTGTATCTCTAACCCACTCTTTTCCTCTCCCTCCCAGTATCTATCCATATCCTCTGGCCATCTCTTCTCGCCGTCCATTTCCCGAAGTTATAAAGTTTCTGCAGCGATCGCAATTGGGAAGGTGCAAGTAGGTTTGCGAATGAACTGGCTTGGTTTTAGGAGTAATCTCCGGTCTAATCGATCCCGGATTGCAAAGCAAAGTGGGGCGAAGGTGGACCGAGTTATAGAAGGAACGTGGATTCGCTGTTTGCCAATGTGCCGCTATCTGATTTTCACATCCCAGTTCCAGCCGACCTGATTAGTCTATTTGTCGTCTATTTTTGTGGCCGCGGCTCTAATCATCAACGATTGAACGGATTCCTCGATCTCCTTTTGACCTCTTCACACGGTAAAGCAAGCGTTTGATGCAGTTTGATCTCGTCCAACGCAGGGCTTAAATCAGTTGTTATTGAAAAATAGCTCACATAGGAATGTTTAAGCTTCGTAACTTTCTCTTTTGTTAAAGTTGAAATGCGATAGTCATGACTTTTTCTCCGTATTTAAATATTTCATCTCTCGTTATACTAGTGAGTAATAATAAATAACATATGTTTGTTATCTCATATGTAGACAGATACAGTTAATCAGTCTGGGAGAATATTTAATTGGTGTTTACCGAACAATAATGCAAAGAAGCGAAATTGTACTTCTTCACATTCGTGACAATAATTTCAGAATAAAGTTTGTGTAATCATATTTGATATAAGATAATTATACGGGTGTCTCAATAGTCAATTCCAATTGATACCTCATTCCCATTTTGTCAACATTTCAGCTCCCCTTTACACGTATGAAATAATTGATTTATTCCGACTTGTCACGCCTGATATTATGAATTTCTTCGCGCTCTTTCAAGCATAGAAATAAAAGATGTATATAAAAGCAAAATTTAAGCGGTATGCATACTTCTCATGAGATTGTGCGATCACGAGAATAAAAAAATATAACTATACTGGACATAAATCTACGACGACATATTCAGTAAAAGTTGGAATTATTCTAAAAGGGGAATGATCGTGATATAAAAAATTCCAAGCTAACCAGAAAATATCAAATGAAATATGCCACGATAATCAACCACAAATTCACGTACTCGCCTCGTATTTTTAGCGTCCTAGTGAATAGGTAATTTTTTAAGATTCCGAATTCTTTAAATATTTTCGCAGAAAGAAGTCTGTTGAGAAAACGAAACCAAAGAAAGAATAGATTCTTCGAGAATATTTAGAATTGCGACTGCTCGCTGAGGAATTGTGGACATAGAAGTGAGTGGGGTGGGAATTATAAGAGAAAGAAGGCTCAGGAAACGAAGAAAAAAAAGTAATTGGAGCCGAGAAAGCAAAAACATGAGAACACACGAACACAAACGTCTGCGTGTTTCTACTTAGATATATCTATCAAGCTCCGAAACCACTAGAAGATGGCTTAATTAAAGATGAAATCATGATAAGAACGGTAAAGACGATCGGGATCCGCAGATATTAAGAAGTGAATTCGAGTGAGCCATGGCTGACCTGAGAAACAACAAGGCACCAAGAGTTAACAAAATAAACGGAGAAATAATGAAGTCACTCGGGGTCAAAGCGAAGGATGTCCTCTATGGAATAATCAAAGATAGCTACGACAGCGAAAAGCTACCAGAAGACTTCGAGAAAAGAACAATGATTACAATACCAAAGAAATGGAAAACAGATAAATGCGGAGAACACAGAACATTGAACCTGGTGACTCAAATATCATAAATCCTTAGTCGGATAATTAGCCGAAGAGAACTCTATCAGTCCTTTTCCATAAGAAAGGTGGCTTGGACCACCGAAAATTCGACACCGAGTGAGGTTTTGGTATGTTTCTGTGTTTTTGCCTTGGTCCACTAGTGCTAACTTCATATACATTATTATTCACGTCCGTGAGACTTTCATAAAAGTGTAATATGTATATATATATATATATATATATATATATATCACTTTTACTTTATATATATACACATTCATTCACATGCATATTGATACATCAGGAAAAAGGTTAGAAAAACATAAAGCAGACGAACACAAGAATGGTGGAGAAGGTTGAATCATACATATACTTCTATATGTATATACATATATATATGTATATATATGTATATGTATATATACATGTATATATATATATACACATATGTGATATACATACGAATATGTATATACATTCATATTCGAGTACTCGCATGTAGTGATCTAGAATTTGTGTCAGCCTGTTCATAAATTTGTACATACAAAGGATAGAATGAAAAAGTCAAAGTTAAATGTGTAAAGATATTTATATATATTTTTTATATATATGTATACAGACACAAGTAAACACAAATAAAAGATTAGAGGTTGGTAATTAATTTCCACTCTAATAGTTTCTTTCGGCTAGAACAACTCACCAAAATTTGAAAGAGGTAAAATTTTCCTACAGTTCACTAGCCACTGCTCGCTAATTTTGCCTTAAAAAATAACAATTTGAAAGGCCCACTGAATTTCAAAACAATATCTCCGAAGTACAGAGTAACTAATGTAAAATTTCAATCATTGAATTAATTCTTCAATCACCTTGATGCGAAGAGAATAGGCTTTAATAGCGCGTCAATTACAGTTATGCCTCATTCGTATTCGGTGGCTTCGGGAGAACCGCACTGATGAAGTATCCGAAATATATTCTGACAAGAAAGAAGAAAATTTTTGAGAAAAAATACCGTCCACGGCGACATCATATCAAGCTAACGGCAACCGCACGATTAGTTTCGAGAACCGAACCCGATTTCCCACATGGAAACGGGCGCCACTTCAACGGGAATCACTTTATGGTGACCCGATTCATTCCAACACGCCGAAGAGGGAGCGTTTTCATAACAATGAATGATTAAACGCGACCGAATTTTTGGGGGATCCCTCGGAATTTTGGGACGAGAACTTAAATGGGGAAACTGGCTCGGATGGGGTTAAAACGAAGTGAACACTGATATTTCAAAATAGTTTTTTTAAGGTGGTATTTGTTTGGGTAAACTGGAGTTCCGTAGGAGAAAATGTGTGAAAACATAGCATAGCGATGTTTTCTTCTCATCTTTCTTGACCGCGTGCGTCCTCTACGGTGTTTTCTAGTGTCCTATTCAGAACGGGTCATAGATTTCGTCCCTCCGCATTTCTCTTTTCCTCTGCCCGGCGGGTCGTAGAAGAGTCAGCCTATTTTGTTGTATTCGCTTGATCATAGTCTTCTTCCGTCAGAAAGAAAAGGAGGATCTTTCTATTCAGCTCATTTTGAAGCCGGAATTAGTGTTTCTATTTTACTTATGTCCAATGCGAGATGATGACTTTATCTCTGAAACAATTACCTTATCATTATAGCATCCAGCATGATTTCAGAGGTCACGTCGTGCAAAGGAAAATTTCCCCCCACCCCCACCCCCGGGGGAATTAGCCACCGGAAAACCAAATAAACTTGGATGCGCTGAAGGGTGCTTCGGGGAGTCATCCGGGTTTGAATCGGGGATCGCTGGGCCGTAGATGAAGGTTCTTAACTATGGACTACCACGCCTTACGATACCTAAATTATTTAAGAAAAAAGTTTTAAACATTTTAAAATCCTTCTAATGTTTCCGATACCACGATTTTAAACAAAATAGCCCATTTAAATATATAAAGAGGTCTCACATACGCTATAAGGACTTGAAAACGAAGTCTCCGGTCTAAAGCCGACCTCCCTACCCGTCAGGGTTATATTTTGAATAATCAATTATTAATGTTGGCCACGTTGGTTGAGGTGTAATACCTTTAAGCTTTTAATCCAGTGATCTTAAGTTTCGTTCTTGCCTGACCGAGTTTCATCCGCCTAGTGCCTGGATGTTTGTGATGACCTTTATTGCTTTATCTCGTTTAATAATCCTAATTGCTGTAGGGCTCTTACATTCTGTGAGGGGATAGGGTCATTTCAGTACCAGGGAATGCAAGAGATACAACAATGCTATTATGGCTATTATAACCGCGCTCAATACGGAAGCGTAAATCACAAAAAACTCGCTTCCGAAAGCATCTTTTGTTAATTTTCGACGGAGTATGATTCCATCATTGAAGTGAACTTTATTCAATGTTCGACAATCAATTTTTTTATATATTCAAGTGTAATAAATAAACTGCGGCATGCACAATAATTTACCTCTATCTCCGTGCTTTCTTATGTTGGAATATATTATAACCTCACATATTTGGAATTTTCTGGTCAATTACAGCGTGATAATAACCACCCCTGCAAATTTCGGTCATGTGGGACGTCTGGTAGTGATCTGGAAATTGTATCATCGGTACATGAATTTTTATGTACACAGGATAGGATTAAAAAGTTAGCTAGTATTTTAGCATTGTGTATTAAATAGAAAAATAAATGAAATGAATTTCTGATGATTTTAGTCTCGTAAAATTTCACGACTATGGATGACATTTTCAGTGGACCATCTTATGATACCTAATATGATCCTAAATATGCAGACGCCGGTGGCGGAAGAGTAAAGCCAGTCGACCAAGAGGTTGCGAAACCGATAACTATCGACAGATCGATACGATAGCTGAAATATCGATTCCGCCTGAGTGGCGTTTTGTCTCTACCTAGAGCTTGGGTGTGGGTAATTTTTCTTGTTGCTATTTCCATGTTATAAAATCCGTTACCATAAAGCTGTCTTCAGATTTTTGATAAATAAATAAATAAAATAAATTATCTTCGAACCCCACCTAAAATCTGGTGGCAGAGAATAAATTTCTTAGCGCAATCATTTCGGCTGCTGCGCTTACGTCCACCGCGGCTGAAAATCCCCTTCGGGCTCGATCTTTTCCACACGGCATTGGGCAGCGGACCCCGGTGCGAAGTGACAAACAGCTACCCATCGTGTTCGCCGGATCGGTGGGATGAATGAATATTCAACTCCCCGCGCTGAAGGGTGTCCGATGAAAAAATATATGCATATATGTAGGATGGGGGACACGAGGAATAAAAATGAAGACTGTCCGGATGGTGGGCAGTCCGCTGTGGAGTATTCTCCAAAGGGGGAATGGTTGATGGGTCTCACGGATGGAGTAAACAGCAAGGGTTGCTTCGCGGTCACCGCGGAAACTTTGTCCTTGGCCCAAGGGGATCGGGATGGTGCGGTGGCTAACGTACGGGCTTCCCACCAAGAGGGCCCGGTTTTCAAATGCTGGAGTAACAAATATTTTTCAATGATATCCCGAGGTTGAGGTTGTTTTTGGAGAGCACTTTGAGTGAGTACGACGTCCGTCGGATTGGACGTTAAACTGCGGACCCCTTGGCGCCTTTCGACAAGAGTAGGCATGTTTCTCTCCACCCTTCCTTTCCCATCCATCCCTAATGGCGTAAATTACTTTAGCTGTCGGTCCCCTCTTATAAAAACTACTACTAAAGGATAGAATATTTTAATATTTAATAATCGACGCTTTATATTACAAAAATCACTGTTTTTATTAAGAAAAAGATATGACGGTGAACAAATCCGATTATCTAGTGTATTGTTCTAATCGCATTTTTGCATCACGTGCCTATAAAAATCTCTCAATAGTACTTTCTGTATTCTTGTTCATTCTAAATGGAATAGGTCGATAATGCGACATTCCAGAAAGCCAAAAAATGCACTTTTGAGTATTTTTTTGTTCTAAATTGCCGTATTTTTCTGAAAAATAGCTAATTCAGCTACCTTCTGCAGTTAAAACGTTATACGGTGGAGGATTTATATCCGAAGTCATAAGTAAGTGCTGATTGACAGCTACCGCTAATACTGGTAGTTGGTACCTTTTGATTAATACTCATAGTTCTGAAACTTGAAAATTCATCGACTGGGAATTGGCATCCCTCAGCAATACGCTTCCGCATTGCCAGGCCTTCCGACCCCCTTACGGCCCCCTTACTAGAATTATGGAGTAAAAAAATCATTTTCCTTCCAATTCCGACATTTTTTTTAAATCCACCTTTCCTCCGGACCATATTATTTTTATTTTTCCGAGTTTATTAGTCTATGGAGGATATTCCGAGCGGGCAAAAAATTATTCACACCGATCGGTCCCATTTTCCTTTTGGAGTTCCAATAATTGGCCGCGCGATAAAAGAACCCCTTGATAAGAAGCTGCTTTGGAGAGCCGGCGGGCGTTGGGAATGTGACCTGGAGCATGTGGAAGGAAGGAAATAGGTACTGTGGGTGGAGTCGAATCTCCACAAAATTGCGTCGGGGATAAAAAAAAGCTCGTAAAGATTTATGTGCGACCAGAAGGCTTCTTTAGCGCCATCTGTTGGCCGAAATACCTAACTAGTTGGTTGGCGCTACCCGTGGATTGATTGGCGGGCGAGAGGCGGACGCATGGCCGAGGAGGTTTGCTCGACCATTTCCGAGGCTGAAAACAGGCGAGGGGAAGACTGTAAAGGATTCTGGAGCAAACGACATGTAAGCGCGTTAGATCTTGGTAGGCATATCAAATCAGACAAATACATGTAAACGTATTTGTTTGAGTACATGTAAAAAGAACACCGTAGTTGACTTTCCATCTCGCAGATTTAGTAAAACCCATGACAAATTCTGCCACCGCGCATTTTACGACGGATAGAGCGGCTTCCACATATTGATTCAGGTACTGTCAGCATAATTCGAATTTATAGTGCAAATGATCTACGCCACCGAAGGAAATTATATTATTATTATTAGGTAATTTACCGGTTAAGGTAGGTTTTTGGATGGACACCACTATTAAATAAATATTTTGGAACTCAAAAGAAAACCCAGTCCAGCAACCTACTCTACATCAGGTCCCTCTTCAACTCTGTCCACGTCTTTCCTCCCTTCATCCCGTCCAACATCCCTATCCTGTTCCTACCCTTTACTAGTTTGCCTAACATTCTCCTCTCTATTACCCTCTTCAACATCCCACTTCCGTTCAATATGCCCTTCATCCATTTTTCCTGCCTCCATAGGATATCTCCCAACAAACCCCTCTCCTTACCCACCATCTCCAGTACTTCCTCATTTGTTTTCCTTTCGGTCCATCTTACCTTCTCCATTATTAATAAAAAGTGACGTTTCAGGCGTGATATGGTCGAATATCATGGTTAATTAAAATTGGCAATTTTCCACAAAATAGAAGTTTTTGTTAATTCGACCGGTTTCGATGTAACTACATCATCTTCTGGTCATCATCACCAGAAGATGATGCAGTTACACCGAAACCGGTCGTATTAATAAAACAATTTATTTTGTGGAAAATTGCCAAATTTAATTAATTCTCCATTTTCATCCACGGGAATTATTGATATTCTTTTAAATTCACTCATTAGGTATACATATTTTATAATTATTGTAGGGGAACAATTTTGATGTGTACAAGACGGATGGCTATGGCTGTGGAAAGAGTTGGACGCCTGATCAGGACGTTTCCACATATTTTTCATCGTTCCTTTGAAAGCTCATCGCAACAGCTAAATTCTCTGTCGTATTTGCCGCAATTATAATGTAATGATAGGTAATGAACATCTCCAACATTTGAGCGGAGACTGAAAAAAATGGTACAAATAGAATACAATAGGTTATTATGATTGTTAATAGGATTTACACTATGATGAGAGAACACACTTTGCTTTCACACACAGAATATTTTTATTCCGATCCAGGCTTCGTTACAACGTAAAATCTTCCGATTACGCTCTAACGAAATTTAGATCGTAATTAAAATATTCTATGTGGGAAAGCAAAGTGTCTTCTTTCATCATGAGGGATTTCCACAATGTTACCCCTGATACTGTGTTATTTATTTAGACCATGCTTTTCATGCTCATCAATCACCGCGTTTCTTCTAACATATTTTTTTTTAAACATAGGTACCAGTCAATTTCGTGACCAAATTTCAAATATATATATGAACTCCAATGTCATCGATTTTTTAATGTACTGGTTCCCCACCCAGAGGACCCTGGTTCGAATTCTAGAGGTGGCATATATTTTTCAATGGTATCCCGATCCCTACTTAGGTGCTTTGTTACACTGACCGTCGGATGGGATGTTAAACTGCGGATCACTTGGCGCCTTTCGTTAAGAGTAGGCTAATGCCGACGTCGAATTTGCCATTCGTCCTTTCCTGTCCATCCCTAATGGTGCAAATGATCTCAGCTGTCGGTCACCTCTCCTATTTTACGAAATACTACTTTTTAATTAATTGATTTATCTACTAGTGGCTTCATCACAAATTTGACTGATACAAATACGAAATTGTCGTATCTAAATTCAAGATTAGAATAAAGGCCGAAGAGTTAGTTTTGCGGACGATCAAGCTTTAATTAGCCAGTTAGACAAGGGATTGCAATCATTGCTGGGGGGGCATTAGGATATCAGTGTGATAGGTATGGGATGAGAATAAATGTAAAAAAACAGAGGTAATGAGATCTTCAAGAAAAATGATGGCTAGCTTAAAAATTTAAATTGGGCTGCATACACTTGAGCAGGTGGTTCATAAATCTTTAAATTTTTATTTGTACCAAAATGGCTAAATTAGTTGGAAAATCAAAAGAGTTGAGTCAGGCGAAGATTTTTTCCAGGAGGAGGGATTCGAGGACTAGGACGCTGAGTATGGTGTTGAGAAAATATTAGGGAGTACACTGATGTGGAATAAAGTTTTGAAATGGATGAAATGAAAAAAAGGATGAGAAAGGTGAAAGGAACAGAAAGTAAAATAAACAATGAAAAACTAGGCATAGAGGAAGTGGAGAGAGGGGTCACCAAAAGATAATGTAGTTACATTGAAACCGGTCGTCTTAATAAAAATTTTATTTAGTGGAAAATTGCCAATTTTAATTAATAAAAAAGGAGAGAGGGTATTTAGGAAATATCAAAGAAAAGTGGACGACGATCATTTTGATTAGCGATGGGCTGTTTCAAACTAGGACATAGGGGAGGACGTCAAGCAAGCGAGTTAGCGGAGAATAAGAATAGAGCTGTTTCACGGAAATTAGGGAGGCAAAAGGAATTCTGAGATGTGTTAGCGTGTGTCTGAATCCATTCAAAACCTACCTTAAATGTTAGACTGACTGATAACCGTGCTACCTTAAATGTAAATCATTTATTTAATGAAAAAGGAATGCGGAGTGGGAATATTATACGGCGATACGACAAGAAACCATTTTACAAGACATCTACATAATACCCCGCAAGCCACCGCAAGGGCGTGTGGCGGGGGGGAATGGGTGTTTAAAGATATTTTTTTCACCCTGGGACCAGCTACCCCCAATTTACTCTAAACATTTATGCAAAAACCTGTCGTATGAAAACAAAATGCTAATAAAAATAATGACATTTAAGAAATTTTTTCGGCAATATTGGAGGGGTTGGATTCAAATTAAATATTAACAGGGGTTGTTTCCTCATTTCATAACTACGCATAGTTAATGATTAAGGGCCACCATTTTTCTGAAAACTTAGTTCATTGTTTGATTATTTCTTTATTAGTGTAGCTATTTATTTATTTATCAGGGGTGCGTACGTTAAAACCAATGGTAACTTTGTTTGTAACAAACTTTTTTCGTGGTTTAATGTCAAATGTCGATTAGCGACTTTAGGAGATAAATTGAATTCATTTTGACGTATCTGTATTCGAAATTGTCAATGTTAAAATAGCAACATTGCCATGTTAAAAACGTCCATATAACGTTTGTATTTGCACCTTTGTTTGGTTCAATTGGACAGCACCCACAGAATGAAATAATGCAATGAAGTTTGAATCCGAGATTCTAAGTTATTCTTAATTTTTAGTAGTGTTTAAAATGGTATTTATCTAAGGTGCCTAGCATTTCTGGGTGGAATCAACCCTTGACAGCATTCCAGCAGTGACTTATAAGGGGAACATACTATATTGACGTAGATAAAGGGACGTCTAGCTAAATATCCTCAAGAATCCCTGTTCTCTCTTGAAATTTAAAGAGTTAATTTTACTTCCCCAGATATCTAGAGACGGTGTGAAATGAGAAAGTAAGAAGACATTAACATTTTTCCCGCGAATTTCAAGAATCGGTTTATGAATATGCAGAAGAGTAATAGCATTGGTAACATCTTGCCAACGGATTAAAATACACGCCGTTTCTCTCTCTCTTTATTTGAAAATAAGATACTTTCCCTCGAAATTATATTTTTCATTAAAGAATTTAAACTCTTCTTCCCCTGAAAAAGTTTTCATCGTCAGCTGAGGGAACCCTACAAACAGAACGGAAGAGAGAAAATGAGGATGTGCAGAAGGAAGTGCGAAGAATTTATCGGATCTGGCGAATAACGGATGACTTTGGGGAAACTGTGGTGCGGGTTTAACAGCAGACTTTTGATGACGCGCTCGTCGGTATAGAAAGTCCCATCAACGCTGAAAGACGGAAGGGAAAATCGAAACATTGTTCCGACGAAAGGAACACGAAAATGGGCATCGGGTATACTCAGAATTTCACGCCAGATTGTTTCACTCGGGTGAGATGAAGGGATTTGGAGATGAGCCGGAGGGAATTTTTAATGCCGCGTCGTGGAAAATTCCCGAGCCATCCTCCCTCCTCCTTTCCCATTTTTATTAATTAACCCCTCCCCCCCCTGCAATACGGGGCTGAGTACGGCGAAGAACCGAATCAGGACGACGGGAAATAAAGCGATTTTCCCTCTCCTCCTCTGCAAGCCTAATGAACCGAACGCTAAATGTCAGAGGCTCAACGTTTCAAGAAACAAACAGAGTTTGCTTGGCTTGGAAGTTTCACTCAGAAGGGGGAAATAGGAGGGTGAGGGGGTGGAGGTCGGGGTGGGAGGAAAGAAATACACGGGACGGGGGGGGAGAGGGGGGCACGTTGGTCGTCCAGAATAAAACATCCGGGCGGAAAAAGAATTCAATTACGTTGGAAGAGGGAGGAACGAGAAGAGATGGGCAGGCCATTCGAGGAGAATGAGGAGCGGAGAGAAATATGAAAGGGAGGAGACGGAAAACGGGATTGCTCTCCTGTCCGTTTCCCTTAGCGAGAAATCGGAGCCCGGAGAGATAGATATAGAGAGAAAGAGAGTGAGTGAGGGGATGGAGTCATGGTTGGGTGGGAGGGGTGGGTGGTGGTGTTGGGAGTGGCGTGAACCGGGACCAAAAACTCATTACAGTACTTCCCGACCGAAACGGAATTGTCCAGCCGCATTAATTGCTTCGAATTTCGCTCGATTATTCAATCAGGCCCAAGTGTCACTGTTTGATGTCGCGCTCACATTCGGCAGCCAGCGCTAATCCTCACGATTAACGAGGGAATTGTTGAATGCTCACTGAGTGAACATTATTTAAATCGAAGGTCGGAGTGGAAAAAAAAGATGTATTCGATTTTGATTCCCGATGATGATTTTTCCACGGCGATCATCGAATCACTTTATTGTTTTCGCTAATGCGGTGCGAGGGACAGGGAACAATCAAAAAAACGCCATTTAAAGTTAATGAAATGTTACGTAAAGCTTTGACGCTGAGTTATGAATAAAGGGAAATGGGATAAAATATTTACTCCGCATATGGATCGTCGACAGCATGGTTGGCTAGATGTGACTGTTTATTTTTTTTAAATTAGCATCATGAATGGTAATGAATTACTTTTTTGAAAATACTGAGGGCATCTGGTCAAAACGCTCGTAACATTAACATGAGGTGATTCCTTTAAACTTTGAGGTGGTATGAGAGTCAATGCAACAATTTCAGTGTGTAAAAATCATTCGTCTTGACCGGGATTCGAACCTGGATCTCTCGATGTCCGAATGATTTAGCCAGTTAAGCTATCGAGGTGTCCTCTTAAACATTTTTGGGCTTTGAAAGGAATGAGATGTTCGGACGAAATCCCGTAAATACAATACCATAGGCATTTTTAGTCGTGCGCGACCCGACAAAATTTCAGAGTGCAAGTGGACGCAGCGGTAGCTTAACTGGCTAAAGCACTCGGTCGGACATCAAGGGATCGAATCCCGGTCAAGGTGAATATTTTTACACTCTGAAATGGTTGCATTGAAATACATATTAGCGAATGATTCCGTTAAAAGTTACTGTGCGGCATCTACCGCAGTTTATTAGAATTTGGTATGAGAGTGCTGCTTCATGCCGGGCATCTTTACGTGGCTCGACGTTTCTCCCGCGCTAAAGCGGGAGACTTCGTGAACTAAGTCCTGATGACGTCCAATTCAGCACGAGAGAAACGTTTGAACACATAATGCTCTAAACACAGAATCTCTCAAGCCACCTTGCTCCGCAAAACCTTACATCACATAAAATACATTTCTGAATACTACCGAAGGCGGATGGAGACGAATAAATATCTCAACTTTTCACACGCTGAATGGTGAAAATATAATTTTTAGAGATTATTTTTAATGCCTAGATGTGGAATTAACCTTAAGCAGGGCACTTGAATTTGCACTGATACATATTGGCAACAAATGATTAACTGTATCCAATGTAACTTTGTGGTACTGTTTAACATTTACATGGAAAAGCGTAACTTAGTTATTACACATACATATTTTAGCTAAACCAGACCTAGGTTATGATGATGTAGATTTTCTACGAAACAGCTCGTGTTGCGCAAAAATATTTATGTGAAATGAATAAGAATTTTCGTTAAGCAGCCATTTGGGAAGCGCAAAGGGTCCCAGTGACATTTGTTGTTGAACAGTCAATGGTTACGTAGGGGTTTTTTGGGCCTGCTATTCAACAAATGTTGGGAATTGTTCAGTCATACTTATAACAATTGGTTTAGTTCTTGCATTGTGTTTAGTAGTGCGGTCTTTCAATTCGAATTGGGTTCGCAAATCACATTGATGAGAATTTTTCATTGGATATATCATATTCAGCCCCATTCGGGTTTAATTGACGTTTTTCAGGTTTATAATTTGCATTTTAGAATTTCAAATGATACCATAGATTTTTAGCAGAATAATAAATTTCATTTTGAATTTCCCGCATCATATACCTCTCTATCTTATACCTTTCTGGCGTGACGAAGCTTGATTTAACACACAATGAACTAAATCTAATGAAGTTTACCCAGCCTGTCGCATTGAATCAATTAGATAATGCACTTGGTCTCAAAAAATATTCAGATAATCGCATGGGATTAAATATTCAGATTGAGCTGGGGCTATAACAAGCAAAAATTGAAAATGAATGCGTGTTTGACGATTTTTTCAATTAATAGTCGTGGTTAACAATGAAATACGTTAAGAAAATAAATGTCTATGGGAAAATGATTCCGGTAATGAATTAGATAACGTATTTAAAAAAACAATCTGATTGGGTTTTATAAGTACTATTCCGGTTATTTTTAAAGAAAATTTGAAACTCAACGCATGCTTAAAGAATTAAATGTTTTGTGAAATAAGTCCTGAAAATAAAAATTACATAATTATTTTTTTGAATACTCCTACACATTTTTTTTGCTGCTGTAATGGTTACGCCAAATAAATCACTTAGAACTATGCAATACTCTTAAACTATTCATTAAGGGGAATGTTTCGATTCCTTCACGTTAAAAATAATAATTCAGCTCATATTGAAAACTTTAGAAAAACTGGATGCAAGATTAAATTATCACGTTCATAGGTAGGATAGAAGTAGATTGGACGCTTTTGAAATGTGGGTGTGGAGAAGAATGGAGAAGGTGAAATGGACCGAAAGGAGAACAAATGAGGAAGTACTGGAGATGGTGGCTGAGGAGAGGGGTTTGTTGAGAGAAATCCTATGGAGGCAGGAAAAATGGATGAAAGGCGTATTGAGCGGTAGTGGAATGTTGAAGAAGGTAATAGAAGGGAGAATGTTGGGCAAGCGAGGAAAGGGCAGGAACAGGACAGGGATGTTGGATGGGATGAAGGGAGGAAAGAAGTACACAGAGATGTAGTTTAGGTTGCTGGATTGGGTTTTGTTTGGAGTTACAAAATGTGTATTTGATAGTTGTGTCCATCCAAAAACCTACCTTGACCGGTAGATTACCTAATAATAATAATAATGATACATAAAGATTAATGGTTGCATTAGTGATCATTTAAGACAACAAGAAACACAATGATGCACCGCTGCGCTGCGGATTAATATAGATCTGGGTTCGGATTCATTACAAAAAATAAGTTTATTTAAGAGTTAGCGCAAGTTTGTGATAACTGAACGCACACGTTGCCGGTGCGCTTGGGTCTGTTCTGTGAATTTCGTCAATCATTCGTTTCTCAGTACATATTTTTCAATCACGCTGTCTATAAAACATTAGATAAGTTGAAAATCTAATTATTGACTCATGAAAAAATTTCCACGGGTTTTACCTACTTGACGGCAGCTTTTACAAGTTGATATCTCTATGCAAATTCAAAAAACTGCGGAGAATTACGAGACAGTTACCGTTACGGAGTCATCCGCTGCTGTTCTCCAAAATTAAGGTATCTCAGTGAAATTTCTGCATTCCTAAGCAAATCCCTTGATATACTTTCCCACTAACCATCTCATTCCATTCCATTCGCATTTGAACGTGCGGCTAACATAGAATGCATGCAATGTGGATCAACTCTCCGATCGATAGTTCACGAAGCCAACGGTTACGTATTATTAGAACGGCTCCAGGTTTAACCCATTTCAGCGGGTGAATTCGCGGGAGAACAAAATCAAACTCTCAAAATTTAGGTATCTGAAATCACAATTTCTATTGGCAAGCCACAAAAGCCAGTATTAAACACGTAGTCCAATCCCTAAGTGAATCTTGTCGCAACACAGTTATGATCTTTGTTCTTGCTTCTTAAAAAAAATTAGAGTTTAAAGGAACATTTGGTTACTGGAAAATGTTCAGAGTATTAGAAAGCATCTACGTAGAGTCATTAAATTGATTTATGCTATTATAAATTTAATACCGGGAAATTGAAGTCAGTGATGTTTGTTTTAACAGATGATGCATGAGCAGTATTTGACATGTTGTAAATGTACTGAAGGGACACAATATTCCTTTCACCCTAGGTGACGATTGAAAAAAATCACAAAAATAAGATTTGCTGCAATGCGAATCAAGGATTGGTTGAATCAAAATGGAGGCCACTCGGAGAAAAAAAAAAGATTCGCGGGTTTGTGGCCCTCACCATAGGCGAATGCTGGGCCGCTCGATGGGTGTAGAAGTTAAATGTCTTCTAAAGTACTAGTTGACATAAAAAGGTCATCCATATACTACGGGGGCCACATCCTCGGAGTGGCAAGCCGTCGCTTCGTCCCTTTGGGTGTGACAAATGGAGGAAAGGGTTGGGGGAGAAGAAGGATCGGTGACGTAGACAGCGTAAGTCACAAACGTACACACATCATTTGCGTGATTCCATATCGGAGTAGGCAAGCTAAAAACAAAGCATTGCTGTAAGCTGTAACAGAAAACTTACTCTCTTCTACCGATTCCATCGACAACTCCCAATCGTTGCACACTTCCTTCGATTGTCACATTGTTTCGACTACGTCAATTTGCTCCTAAGAAATAAGCTTCTACATCCACTTCAACAATGGATTTCCTGCTTTACCCCTTCTTCTTAAACCTTTCCTTTCATACATTTCTGGATAGAAAGTTTGCAGAACTAAATATCGAGTAACTGTAATAAGAAATGTGATATTCAAAGATATTTCATGTCTCATTTGTCAGACTTGAGCGTGTGTAGTTAGTTCCTGGCTCTATCTTAAACCGACCATAACCTATTAAAATAGTGCCAACGAATAATTAATGAAAAAGAATTTGTTTCAGAGTAGGGTATCACGTCGTGTGGTGTTTGGTGAGTTATATAAATGTAGCACTGATTGGTAGGTGTATCCATTAACTAACTTAAGTGGTCGAATACCATTGATAATAATACGTTCTCCATTTGATGATTAAACTTTCATCAATTCTGTCAAATGAGGTCAAGCCAGCGTGGTACACTCCTTACATAAGTACGTACCTACCGGTACAATAACCAATTCTTTCAAGACCCTTTATTCCTAACCCCATCAATCCTATTTCATCACGAAGTACCCCCACGAAAGCGCATTTGGTCGATATATATGCTTATCAAATCTTGCCCTGATTTCATTCACGTACAATAAATCGCAAGGGAGAAGTACACGTTGATATATGGCCACTTTTGTGGTATTAGAAAAAAAATAAGTTTTTTTATATATTCCACATGCTACAAAAAATCTCTTTGACAGAAAAACATACAAAAGTTTAGTTTGAAGGAAAAAAGAACAGGCGTAAGGGAAGTAGAAAATAAGACTGATCAGAAAAGTTGACTTTGCATTAGAAGAATGAACTAGTAAGGTCTAATTAAATTCTTTGATTTATCAAGAATGTGGGCTACTAATATGTAGTTAATTTTTACAGATGGGAGGAAATGAGAGAAGCTGTGCAAAAGTCTCGTAAGAATGGAAATATGGCACTGTAAAAGAAGAATGAGAATAAATTGAGCGTGCAGATAAATAATGGCGTCTTCAATGCGTCATCGAGGGAATGAGTCTAGGGAAATCATTGCTATAAACTGAAAAAACTATTGGAGACGATCTGCAAAATCACAATTCAGTGAACATTACAATGGAAGAATAATTGAAAGAAAAAATTAGCGAGTAGCAAACGCAAAACCATATACTGCAAGGAAATAACAACACTGTCTGCATGATTACTTGGAGATACACTGCATATTAATCATTTATACCAAAGTTACGATGACACTTAAATCCAGCGGGAAGTACTTTATTTATAAAAGGTGCAGGCGGAAGTGCGCAAACTAAAACGGGCGAAGATGCTTACAGATATTTCTATGGTGATTTAAAGACACATTTTCTCATGTTTCAATTCTTTTACGCACCAAATTCAATATTCAATTCAACATAATTCAATATTACGCACCAAATTTTGAATCTAGCCAGAGAAGAGTTTTGGATTTGTGCTCGTGGATTGCATTTCGGATTGTTTTAATCTATCTTAAATAGGATCATATAGAGCGATTCTTTCTATGGTAATTATACAAAAATTACTTTTTTAAAATTGAGACCCAAATAGTGCGACTTAGTTTAGAAATTGGTAACCCTTTTCCAATTGATACTTTTTATTGTACAACGGTAAAGAAAGAGATAAGTGAAGCTCAGTCACATACTCTTATGTGAGTATGTGACTGAGCGAGTCTTTACATGAAAATCCTTTGGGATCTGTTGACGACGAATTAATTTTCTTTGGTCGATTAGGAAATTATGAAGACATCCGTCGTAAGAGATATGTCTTTTGAGATAAATGAAAATGCAAAAAAAATAGTTTTAAGGGAAAGCTTATTAAAAGGAAGAAACTCACAAGAAGGAGTAAGATTGTAATTTTATAAATCGAAGCGTAAGGATATCCTGCACCACCCAAGTATGATTCGGAGTGCAACCGAATCCTTGGATCAGTGGGCTACACAAAATATTCCTCTTCTTAGTAGAACTTCGCATTTCATCGTAAAAGTGTCTCAATATTGAAACACATCGGTTATTACGCACTAAAATCAAGGAATGTCGCATCGCGTGCAAACAAGACAGCTGATTGTAGATTTAGGAGGAGTTTCGAAGTATAATCTGCTTATTTGGATAGTGTCTGAGGATTTACGGAGCTTAAAAACATTATAGAAATGGACGAAAAGGCGGGGGTGGCTTAATAAAATGTCAAGAGATGCTTCTGGGAACAATATCTCACGTCAAGACCCAGCTCAACCTCCGGAACTGAGTTAGTCAATCCTGTAAATCCTTAAGGAAATTGAACTAAAACGAAGGGACGACAACAGAAACAGAGAAGTAGATAAAGTTATGGAGTTGGGAAATTACTACATAACGCGGAAGAAGAGAAAAGGGAGATCGAAAGGAAATGTGCGACGCGGGTCGAAACTGAAAGGGTCGCTGTTGGAGGGCGATATAAATAGATTGATAATGATATCTATTTTTGGGGCGAAAACTTGGGGACCTGTAAGTTCTTAACCTGTATGATAATTTTGGAAGAATATATTTTTAAAAAGGTTTATGGTATTATACTCGATATATAAGCGTGAATAATAATATCTGCATTACAATTCCAATAGCATTTTTAATTCCAAAAAATAAAGTTGCAGTCAGAGTGCATACGTAATATTAGTACCCCATTACGATTTCATATACAGGTACATTTATATATGTATATAAATATATACATGCGCATACTTAACTCTTAACTAAATCCTTCGCTTGTCGAAAATCCATATCAAAAGCCTGAAATCGACCCTTTATAAGTCACCAATTCTCGTGCACTGAATGGTTGAGGCCTTAACTTTGTAGAAATCCATGTTTAACTTAAGAAATTAAATATTATCTTTGCTTTCTACAGAAATAAAACCTTATTTGTCGACTAGTTTCGTTTACACTGTAACATCCTCAGAACTAGTGGTACAATGTACATTTTGTCTGAGTTATATACTCGGTCGGGTAGGGGTAGCGGATGGGAGGGTGTAATTAAGGAGAAAAAGGGGGGGGAAGAGGGAGGGAAGAGCGTGGGTGTGTGTCATGGGGTTTTCGGGTGTAGAATAGGAATGTCCAGGAGGGGTGAGTGGAAAGGGAAAAGGTGGTCATTAGTTACCCTATCCTTCTTCTTAACCATTTTTAGAATTTCTAACTGCTCACGGATGTCCAGCTGCGTTCCTTTCTTCACTCCGTGCAGTAATGTGGGGGTGCAATCCGCACGGTGGCCTTCCTTCAAGAGGTGGGTTGCGAATTGGGACATCCCAGTGTTCTTCATGAAATCCCTCCGGTGTTCTTCCCGAGTATATAACTCAGACAAAATGTACATTGTACCAATAGTCCTGAGGATGTTACAGTGTAAACAAAACTAGTCGACAAATAAAGTTTATTTCTGTAGAAAGCAAAGATAATATTTAATTTCTTAAGTCACCAATTCTCTCCTATCCCCCCTATTCACTTATGCTCCTCCAGAACCGTTTTTAACGATAGAATGGAAGACTCTTCCAATGTTCTACGTTGAACAATGCACCAGACCACTAAATATACAAAATAATAATTGCAGCATTTCCTACAATTTTTTCATCCCGTCAGCCTGTTTGCAAGTGACCAAACGTGCTTCCTTCACGATGTTTATTTCAATGATTGTTTTAATGTTTCAATTATTATTATGACACTCCACTGCAGCGCAAAATTCTTATCTCGGCGGGTATTTGGGTCCTTGGAAGCATGCTCTGACGCGAGATTGAGCCTTGTTCGATAAGGAACATGGTCCACATTCCTATGACTTTGACCTGAAGAAGGCCTCGAAGTAGGCCGAAAGCTTAAACAATCGATAATGTGAGTGTCCTTATACGTGTTGTATATTTTATTTTGTGTTTCATTGTGCCGTACAAATGTTATATATTTTATATATACATATATTTATACATAAAGATTTCTTCGAAGTTTCACGGAAGTGTTGAATAAAAAACAGACAGCAACACACAGCACGAGAACACATAAAAAGAACACTCACAAAAATATCTTGATAATTTCGACGGACTCGAACTCCGCCTTCTTCGGAATATACGATAGGACTCAAGCTTCTATAATATATATATATATATATATATATATATATATATATATATATGTATACACACAGAAACACACAGAAACACAAACACCCTTCTAGTCTTCTGCCGTCTGGTGAAAAGGGGGTTGTGACACCGTGAAATAATAAATGACAAAATTGTGTTCTGTTTTTTGTTATTTGTTCTCGTTGAGATAGAATAATTAATATTGTAAAATTATTTACATTAAATAAGTATTGTCACGCCTGTGACAATACTTATATTCAATTATCCCATTTCGTAAAAAAATTCACTTTTGTGTGTGCATACATGTATATGAAAATACGCACCTACAAAAATTTACCAAATTGAACATGCAAACGTAACAGGCGTTACAGTGGCACAAAAACAGGACGCCAGCCGAAGCCTACATAATGACCGTAATGGTTGTAATAATTAGGGGAGGCTTGCGTTCATTTGGGTCATTAGGAATATGCGGCTTATTATGTAGAGGTAGGAAGTTAAGGGAATGGTGGGAAGGAAGGGTGGAGAGAACGCCTACTTTAACTTGATAACTTTATAGACTTTAACGAAAGTCTACAGCATAGCGTCACGTTCAACGGACGGCGTTACTCTATTTGAAGTGACCCCCATGTAGAGATAGGAATACCGCTGAAAAAATTCTACCAAAGCGAAATTCGAAACTAGAAGCTCAGGATGACAAGTTAGTGTACACTAGGAAGAGCACTCCTTTGATTGGGAAGTTTAAGATAACTTTAGTAGATTACTACCAAATGAAATAATACAATCCGTTTCTGGGTACGCTTACTATAGCAAAGAAGAGAGCCCTTAAAATTGACACGAATCCTTTTGGAACTGTTGAAAGATAAAGAGAAGAGGCTAGAGTAGCTGGGAAGAGGAGTAGAAGAAGAGGGATAAAGAGAAAAGACAGCTTCTTAAGTGCTGGGAGCGCTAGAGGAGAAGACAACGGGACGGAGCAAAAAGGGTTCGGCCTTGAATGAAGGGAGGGTGAGGGAAAGTGGGTGAAAGTGTTGAGGGCGCGCGGCGGCATGGCGTTGGTGCCGTCCCCCGAAGGAGCGAAATGAAGAGCGTAGAGCAGTCGGGGTGCGGCGGGGGAGCGGGACGAAATGGGAGGGAGAGGTCGTGGAGATAAGAGCGAGTGGCCGGCATGAGGTGAAGATGGGGTGCTTAAATTTTACGCGGAGGACGTGTGGAGAGAAAGGGGAGGGGAAAGCGGGAAAGGGTGTAAACCCCCTGGAGTGATGGCAGTAACGTGGAGGAGAGCGAACACCATATGTGTGACGACCACTCATCCACGCTCTCCTCCCTCATTAAAAGAGGGACGGGGTATGGCAATGGGAATATGGGCCAGAGGTTTGACTCGTGGACTCCCGTCGGCGACTATAGAGATTAAAGGAATTATTCCGTTCCCACCCAGTATGGAGAAGAGGAGAATATTATCACGCGTGGATAAAAATTAATTCCACCGATGAAAAAAATCAAACGACGGCTCTATTCTCGTATGATATACTATATATGTGCTGGGGAGAATTGGCAATGAATACATGCGGCCGAGGGAAAAGCCAGGAGAAGTGCGAGGTGAGTTCACGCACAGGTGTGATTTGTCTGAGAGTACCTGTATATCTGAAAGAAGAGAGTTAAGTGCGCTGTGACCGTCAATAGAATTGAAAATTTTGGGACCCCGTTCCAAATTAAGGCAGAAAAGAAGACTATTTTTCATGACGACGTCCGTGAAATTATTGGGTGACCAATAGGGAACTGAAATACGTTTGTATCACTCGGGATTATTTTTATCTCTGGTTTGTACTGAAAATTTACGTTTACGTTTAGTTGCGATTTTTTGGCAAACAGTAGTAGATAATGGTTGAGGGGAGCGACAGCTAAGGTAATATGTTACATTTATGGATACGAGCACCTATTTCAATGACGGTTAGAATTTACAACGAATGATTTTGGAGGTTTGAGAGGGAGACACATTTTTCCCTTTATCAACATTTAACTCTTAACAAAAGTGTCCCAATCGGCACATTATTTCTGGATTTACTCCATTATAATCCTTTAGAGTGGAAATCTAGGTAAATGGCGCCCGTTGCTGTCATATATCTCCGTTAGTGTATTCCTCCAGTCAAGGGCCATGATGCGAAATATTCGAAAACATTGGATACCTTGTCACGCGAAACATACCGCATGAAAAGTTCCGTGCTTATATCCCTTGATGTTTATCACGCCGATCACTGTAGTTTTAATGGTTCCACACCACTCGCGAGTTCCATCCGAATTGCTTTCTATGTTAAAAATTCACCAACATTCGGATTGGAACATTCGTCAGGGAATTTCACCACTGGAGAAGCAGACCAGCGATAGAGGAATAGATGGTTTAGGAATCGTGTCTCTGGAGACGGATGTTGAAGATTAAATGGATACGTACAAATGGACATAAAGTAAGAAAAGAAAAGTAAGAAGCGAAGTGTAAGGAAATAAGACAATGTGGAACACTAAAGGGAAAGCATAAAGCAAATATGAGCCAAAACGGCATGAATGCGCACTTATGATGACGTTATTATGAACGTATATGGCGAGAAAATTGGAGGAAATGTCGCAGGAGAAATACAAACGAACAAAAATTTGGATAAAATAAGGATAAATCAGAAAAACGGTGGTCTTTGGACCAAGGTGGGTTATCCTTGAATCCACGGACTAAGCATTTATGCACTTCTCTTTTAACTCCACATAATTTCAAACTTCCCATAATTTTACCAAGAATGTCTGTCTAATCCTTTCCTGTCTCCTTTTACTTTATCCAACATTCTTCCCTCCACACAAATCTTCAATACTTCCATTTACACTCAATATGCCCTTTATCTACACTTTCTATCTTCTTCGAATTAGTCCCAAAAACCATCTTCTGCTACCATGCCTAGTTTTTCGTTTGTTTTCCGTTCTACCCATTTCATTTAGGAAAATTGGGAATGCCCGGCGGGAATTCTAGATGGGATTAATAGGACATAGGACATACAGGACATTGGATGGACGAGAAAACTGCACTACTCCAAACTTTGGATTGAAAAACTATCTCACGATGATGGAATCCGAACCTAATCCTCGATAAGGAAAGCCAATGTACCAATCAAAGCACCAAAGCCACACTCTCCACATGTACTCTCCTTTCTCCCTAAAATATTTTGCTCTTCACTCCACTCAAAAGTCATTTCCACATTTTTCTTCGTGGATGCCCCACGGACGAAAGGCGTGAAAGAACCTTATTAAAAACCTAGAGTGAAAGCCTATCACGGAGATCCTCATGACCCAGGGAGGTAGTGAACACCCGGGGCGGAGGAGAGAGAGGAGAAATGGGTTGATCCTGGCGAAGAGGGTCAAGCGGGCGTGAGGATACAGCGAAAGCGAAGTGGGCCATTCTGCTGAGCACGGCTACAGGAAACGGAGGGAAGGGATGAGAGAGAGAGAGAGAGAGAATATGAGGGGCGTAGAAGGGAGGGGGGAGGATGTGCGGGTGAGCGGGGGGGATTATGGAGAAATGGGAATGAAGGTATTGGGTGGGAGGTGACGTTCGCTGGAAGGGAGTAGTGGAAGAATAAGGGGCTGAGGGGGTGTGAGAAGTGGGTGAGGGGTCATACGAGGAGCCGCGATGGGTGGGATGGCGAGAAGAGCACGCGGGAATGCAATTAAGGAAAGGGGAGTCTGTGCGTTGGTGTGGGTATTTGTGCGGGTGCGTGAGAGTGTGCCTGTCCGTTGGATGAGGAGACGCCGCTGAATAATGGGAGGAGACATGGAAGCAAGAGGAGGAGGGAGGGAGAGTGAGCGGAGGGAAGGAAGAATTAACTCTAGAAAAAATGCGACGGAGCGCCACGGAGAGAGAGAGAGAGAGAAAGAGTTTGGGGGAGGGGCGGCAGTGAGCTGCGATGGAATGAAGAAGGGCGAAGGAAATGGTGGTGTAAGAGGGGTAAGTAGAGGGGGAGTGTCATATAAATCATCTAAGTGTATGAAATAAACCGCCAAGCGGTTCTAAGGCTTGGTGCACGAGGTGCGAGTGCTTGAGATGTTCACAAAAGATGATGAAAACTCGGAAGAGGGAGATACGTTTCAGTATCATATACCATTCAGTATATCAATGTCTCCACTATGGGGATCGTGAAAGTTTAGATAGTAGAGCGTTAAGTTATTGACCCGGGTTTGATTCCCGGTGACTTCGGCACCCATTAACTTCACCAAAGCCAGATATCATACCAGATATCCCTGGGAAAGTGCAGGTAAAATCCAATAAATCTCTCCCAAGATAATGATTTAAGGAAAATTTCATGGCGAATGTCCAAAATAATCCTCGATAGAATACCCACCAGTCCCATAATTGCTTACAGTGAACCGATGAAGAAATTATTGCTGTCTGCATGATGCGGGGAAATAAAATTTGCCTCTTACCTCTCTAAAGCTTCAACCAGGAAATGAGCATTGATCTTACAATGCAGGGAATATATACAGTTATCTGACTCTATGCACGGGATATCAATATGGCTTTAGCTCTGAGGAATAACACGACGTTATAAGCACAAAGATAAAATAAGGTTACATAAAGAAGGCCATCCAGGAGGAGTGGATTTTTAATCAGCGAAGGACTCTTGATTTGGACTTCTAAGGTCTTCTATTGAGCACAATGGCATAAAGTTTGAAAATAAAGTTTGAAATTCTTGTTTTCTTGGATAAGGGCTGTTTCAAACAAAAACAGGGTTCTCACCGGAAATAAGTCATTAACTCTGGTAATTTTGTCACCATTAGCTATTCACCAGAGGGTAAGGCTGGTTTACCTATGATATATAGATTTTAGATGGTCTACAAAAACTTTTTCACGTTATTTCCGCATAACGTGACCATCTTATGCTTTACAATAATTCCTTTTGAGGCTCATACCGTCTTTATGCATCATAAAATTACATTATCCCTTTCAGTAATTCATCTTCATTTGATCACATATTCAAAATTTTATTACACAAAAGTTTCTATTTCACCTGTTTTCCCTAACCATGCTTTACTTTGACTATTGTTCGTTCAAGGTTCTAGATTTCATAGTTCTCTCTGCTCACGTCTCCAAAGCCTTAATCAATTCTAGTTGGTGTTGCTATTAATGTAATGGCTACCCATCCGAAAGGTCCAGATTTCTAACCCTATCAGTGGCAGATTTTTACAGAAATATCCCGTCCCCAAGTTGAAGTGATAAAACTTACAAAGATATTACGCAAATGTTAAGAGGACACGGGGAGTTTAGATCATACCTCAAGAAAATAGGGAAGAAAAGGAGGGGACGTGTGAATGCATGATGGAGGAGGACACGGCAATACACAAGAGTCCTTTATTGCCCAATTTATACCGAGGAATGACGCGAACTGAAAGCTTTCCTCGGAGATTTTGTATAACGTCCAACAAATTGTGAAATATCCAAAAGAGGAACAGATAAGGAAAATATTGGATAGATTTATCGACAAAAGATAAATTGGGAACGGGGAGAACGACGAAAAGGAAGGGCTTGTAACTCATATTTTGTATTTTGTAAAAATTAACGAAATTGTATTAGGGGTTTAAAAATGACGTACCCCAAAAGTTGAAATTGAAACAATTAATCCTAATCGAACGGGCCAAATTATTATTATAAGTTGAAGTGATATGGGGAGAGCACTAAAAAGTGGAGTACGAGGTCCGTCGGATGGGACCTTAAAGTATGGACCCCTTGCTGCCTTTCGTTAAACAGTCTGCTGATATTGACGCCGAGTTTCTCTCCACTCTCCCCGAATTCCCTAAAAGTTCTTTCTCTAACAAATTATCCATCCATTCCCCTAATGGCGCTAATGAACTCAGCTACTGGTCACCTCCCCTAGTAACTACCCACACTCAAATTATTTCAAATTCACATCATTCTTTATTTCCATTGACAGTGTTTTGGACACTGTAAAGGTACACTGCTCATGACTTATTTTTTAAAGCCGAGCTCTCGTCATCAAATTTTTTTGTCTCTCTCTCTGAGAATATTTCTTTCGTTTACGCGATTTATCTCATGTCCTTTCTGATATGCAATTTTTCTCCATGGCCTCCATTAAGACGCTATGTGTTCCAGCGGTTCTCTAATATATGCGCTTCTATACACTTAATGTTTCCCTCAATCCTCGTACTTATTGAGATTCTCATTGATTTATTTTTTTTTATATTTGTTGTTCTCATATTCAGCGTCTAGTTTCAATTTCACTAAATATTTGATTTTTTCCTACCTACGACATCTAGGTGCCGGAATTGGAGTCATTGTAAGCTGAGGCGATTATTTTTATTGAGTCAATTTTGTTGGAAAAATCTCCAAAGAGTTCAGTATTAAGTTTTAAGATTTGCAACAAAGTTCATCCAGCGGTTCTGTGCATAATTTTAGCTACCTTGTCTACGTTGACGTCTCCGTCATGGGTATGGCTATGCCAATGTGGAAAAATTGCTGTCTTTCCGTCTCCGCCTATTAGTCCAAAAATATGCATTCAGGAGTAGCAGCAGTTAAAGCTAACGGTACAAAACAGTGTAACACTTGTTCAATACAAGTACTGTAAAGTACAGATACAACAACTTTCCTCCCAACTATCCTACTTCCAAGCTAGGAAATAGAATATCATTTTCCTGGTGCGGGCGTTCATTTGTCATCATTCGGAATCGAAAAAAAATATTTCTGTAATACGAAGCACGTTAACCAAATCAACGCCGGAAACATAAACAAATAATGCTTATTTATCACCCCCCATCCATTTAAAAAACCCAAAATAATTTATTTTAAAAACATTGGCGTCCTCTTGGATGCTTCATTAAAACACTAATTTTATAAAACCAAATCCATGAGACTTCATTTTGCGGAAAATTTTCACGCTGAATGCCAGATAGAAATCCGTAATGCTACTCACAAAAACTTAATTTTCCAAATGTCAGAATTTCGCCATTAGTTTCTAGGTAATTTTATCGAAGCGAATGGATTTTCCACAGTTAAATCGGAATTGACACAGCATATTTTTTATGTTGACCATTACGAAGTTTCACTCGGACCCGTTGATGCACATCAAACCGCGGACACGAATTGAGTTTCGTTAGTTTTGGGATGATCATTTCTGCTTCGGTGCAGCACCTGGGATTTTGAATCATGTGCTCGAGCACGGTGCATCGTGGACCGTACAAGTGTTTATACTCTGGATAGCCAGCACTTCAACTAGCAAATGGGCAGAGAAGGAAGGTTTCACAGGAGGAAAGGGAGCTCCCGAACCCATTGAGATGAGCCCGACCCACAGGATTCACTGAGGAAGTTGGGAGAAGGTCGGGGAGGGTCGTGTGACGAGGGAAGGAAATTGAATAGCGGGAGGAACCAAAAGAGGAAAGGAGATATAGAGACGGAAAGAAATAAGCCGATAAACGGTAACGAACTTGGACGCGATGGAGGGACGGGGAGGCAGGAAGCTGGGAGGAAGAGAGAGGAAGTGAAAGAGGAGGAAAGGGGAGACGGAGGAGGGGAGAAGGGAGGGAGGGTGGGGGGAGCAGAGAGAGGTTCCCACTCAATTGCGATTGAAACAAAAAGATCAAAAAGGAAACAAGACGTGTCCCGGGACTGAATGGAAATGAGGGGTGCGAACTTTTTCCCGGGAACGCCAAAGACTTCGGGGGGTGCGGGAAAAATAGACGCGAGCGGAAAGAATTGGAATTGGATAAGGAAGAGATGGCACGGGCCACCACAGAGAAAATAAGTTAATATAGAATGGTTGGCAGTTAACAAAAAAAAGGATGGATGTGAAAGGGCAAAGAGAGAGAGAGAGTTGGATGGGATAGTGGGGTGGGGCAGGAGGCGATGGAGGTTGGGAGCAAAGCACGCGAGATCTGTTTGGTTTATTTTCCGCGAAATTCCTAAAATATTTCGGACGAGCTTTGGATTCGAGATGAATCCGGATTCAGGTAGACGTGAGCACATTTTTCTCGGGCTCTACATACATATAAAGGGTATGCTTACAATTTAAAATCTGCCGGCAGACTACCCTAGAGCTGAAGATTTTCGACGATGCGATTCGGATGCCATTTAAGGTGCAATCTGAAACAAATTGCACGGTTAATAACTCATAAAAAATGTGCGTAAAATAAAAAAGATATCATAAAAATTTTCATTTGGAAAGGAATTTAAAATGAAAAATTCTAATATCAAAACTATGCATAAATATTACAAGGATGAGAGAAGTCATTCATATCTAAAATAATGCCAAATGGTTAGGTACTTTATCGTTGCCTTCCGAGGTTATCGTGTCGCCTTGAACTTAAAGAAGATCTTTCGCTTACCATCAGGTTGTTATAGTACTGATTCTGCTCAAGATTAAATTATAATGACTGTGTGTATGATTGAAAGAATTGAAACTAGCATAGAATAAAAAACTCTTGTATTGCAGATGAAGAATTGTCACAATTGGAAACTTGGAGAACACTACGTTTGAGTCTATTCAGGAATTCAACAGGGAGAAGAAAACTTTGTTGATTAATCAGGTAAAACCAATTATCTTCAGTAGTAAAATTATGATGGTTCCAAATGCTATAGACGCAAGCAAATATTTACTCATTTTTTACCAAAACGGCCAATTACGGTAAAGAGAAAAAAAATATTTAGATTGAATTTCCTTATCTGGGAAACAAAAAAAAAATACGATTTAAGGCCTACAAGGAGGGGGCATATTTCTTCAACCTTTCCAGAAAAAGCCTTGAAAATCGTATGGGATGAAATAAAGTTTGCAATAAAAGACAAATCACCGAGTTTGCTCAGCTATGGCAAAATCAAACCAGAATTGTGCTCCTGGTTACCTGAGATTCGAAACGCTCTGAAAAATCTTGAGTTAACGTCGAAGCTTACTCAGAACCTCCGGATGAATAAAGGGATTACCCAAGTAGAAAATCCCAACATTAACTTTTTTTAACTTACAAATACGGATAGATACAAATATGGCATCACGATCTCCACAGCACTCAATGTCTTGACGGGATAACGTTCTCGGGGTACACATGGGTTCGAAATTAATTCCCCATTTGTGAATGCTTTAACCATTTTGTGCCGATGAACACGACGAGAGGAAAGCTCACGAATCCGGAACGTTTCCTCTCCATATTTTAATATCCACTGGCGGAACGAAAGATAATGCGAATTACACGGTGAGGAGCGGCGGCGGAGTTCTAACGCCCGGAAATTCTAAACCCTCCTTTAATAACTAATTCACCTGAATCGATTCCGATCGCTCGTTCTTCGTGCAATTTCCTTTTCTCTTCGCCTCACAAACATTCACTCTGGTTCGCTATTTTTTAAAACGAGGAGGATTGATGTACCCGTCAATCCTACGGAAAGAAAGGTTGCTGAGCGACTCTCCTTCCCTTCTCCCATTAACATTTGGCGGCTCCTCCGAAGCGAAAACGTGGCCCCGCCACTAATCAAACGAGGAAAAGAAGCGGAGGGATTGGCGGGAGCTGGAATGGCGGAAAGGAGGAGCGAAGCAGGAGGAAGAATTTGGGAAGGAACGATGCTGGGGTAATCTCAGAAGGTGGGTCGTCCCGCGGAGCTCCGGAGAGACTTGTGGGGGGAGATTCGATTCATGTACCTGGATCAGGTGATGATGTAAAACCCCTCTTCTCTTCGTCCAAACTCGCAAAAATATGGAAGTTTGAAAGGGGTACTTGGACCGATGACGTGAAGGGGACGTGAGATATTTGCTAAGCGGAATACAGGGAAATGAACGAATCCAATGAGGGAATGAGCCATAAAAAATGGAACGGACAGAGATGACAAATAAACAATGGCCGATAAAGATGAATCTGCTTGGGATATTATAAATTCTACGCCATCCTAATATAAGAATAAAATTAAAAAAAAAATAATATCCTTTGGAATTTTGTTATAGTTAAACAAATGGGACATAAAATTAAATTCTATCAACTAATACCCGATTCAGCTGTTACAATGAACGGCTAGTGAATGAGTAGAGTTACAGAAAGAATACAGATACATGAATAATAATAGTGGAGGTGACATGGAGAAGGGAAATCATGATACGTATAAGTTGGGTGTGTAGATGGAAAGGAGAAGGAACATTATTGGGCAATGGGGAACTTAAATGGAGGAAATAAGAATGGACACCAATAAATGAATGAAAAGCAGTTATAGAAGTTAAAGTAAATCCCAATTATAACGAGTGCTGCAGTTTGTGCCCGAGGTCACAAACTGTGAGGGAAGAAATCAAAACAGCGGTTAATAATGTAATAAGACCATGGTAACAGAGAGATATATTCACTAATCAGTATCCAAGAAAATAAAATTGTAAATAAATACCAATCACCGAGTAAATTAATAGCGATAACACGCAAAGAAATAACGATAAGGACCGAAATTACAACGACCGAGCTTACAACTCCTTGCAAGGAGAGAAATGGTAAGATGGAAATGTCTTAATAAGGAGGACGTGGAGATGTATCCATAAGGGAGTGAGGTAAGCATATTCGGACGCAAAAAAAAGCGTGAAAAAAACAAAAACCCCGAGGAGAGACGCAACAAAGAAAAAACGCGAGGACGTGGACGCGATGAGAAAGCCAGGATGGGACGAGGGGCGGGTAGGGGATATACGGGGCAGACAGACAGACGACGAGGGCGGAGAGGGGGACGGGTGCGGAGGGAGGGAATGAGAAGGGAGACGCGCGGCGTTGCGTGTGTCAGCTAAGGAGTTTTATTTTATGTGACGCGCCGATGGGGAATGGCCTTCTCGGAGAGTCTTTGCACGTACGAGATACGTACGCTTTTTTTCCTCAAACCCCTCCCTAAACCCCCCTTGAAGGCGCCGGGAGGTGTAAAAGATGCGCAGGTGAGACATAGGAGAGACGGAGGGGGGGACTTGAAAGGGGGAGAAGGAGGCTTCGTACACGGGGTACGGGTGGAGGGCGGGGTAGCGACGGGCCGGAGACGCCGAAACAAAAAGGCAATACGAGGGAAGAGTGGAAACGGTTGAGAATATTAAAGGCAAGGGAAGGAGGTGGGAAATAAAGAACGACGGCATCGAGATGTCGGGCCCGAGAGTTATTTCCCGAGACTGAAATTTACGTCTTCCACTTCCGCCGGCCGTTGGGGACGGGCGGGTGAGGCACAAGGGGACGACGACGGCCACTCGCTCAAAAAAAAGAAGTGATTACAAAACTTGCGCTACCATTGTGTGCTTAAGTAAAAAGATTCCCTGGGAGCGACTTGAGTATTTATCCATCCTCTTTAAGGCGCTTTTCACCAATTTATTTGTCTACATCTACACCTACATAAATACCCTGCGAGCCACCAAAAAGGTGTGTGGCAGGGGGTGTAGCACCATGAGGGAAGGGTAAGGGTTGAGGGGGTTGGGGGTTAGGTGAGGAAAGGTGGGGGGAACCTGTAAGAAAAAACCTGTCTTGTTGGTTCTGCATTCTGCTTTCGATACTTACGTAAAACTGCGCTCAAAATTAGAAATTATCATTTATTTACTCCGGTCAATTTACAATTGGAAAACAAGGTCAAATCTTCGCAAAAAAATATTTTGGCTGTCCCTCCTGGACGTTTCATTCTTAAAGTTAATTAAAGCGACATATTGTGGAGTAGGATGCATAAATATTGCACTTTTTTCCAACCACAAAGAAATTTTTTCATATTATTCTGGTCCTACAAGAGAGTTATCACCTGATTTCGCATATCCGAATTGGGTATAGTGTTTTAAATTTAGGAGAGAGAGGATACATAGCAGATCACACAGAGGATATCAACTTCAAATATAATATTCATATTGAGCGGTAGTGGAATGTTGAAGAAGGTAATAGAGGGGAGAATGATGGGGAAGCGAGGAAAGGGTAGGAACAGGATAGGGATGTTGGATTGGATGAAGGGAGGAAAGAAGTACGCAGAGATGAAGAGGGACCTGATGTAGATTAGGTTGCTCGATTGGGTTTTGTTTGGAGTTACAAAATATTTATTTGATAGTTGTGTCCATCCAAAAACCTACCTTAACCGGTAGATTACCTAATAATAATAGTACACATTCATACACCATTTATCACCGTATTTTAAGATTGCTGTAAGCTTTTTAAGGGTCATTTAATTATTCTCGCTGTATTAGAAACTTGCTAACGGAGACATACTCGTCGCTCTTCGAGTGATTTGTAAGTCCGTGAAACTAATTGATTTACGTTAATCTTTTTCATCATAAATATGTGGGTTCAATATAAAGATTAAAAATCATGTCTGGCGTTGATACTGACTTCCGTGCCTTGCGGTAATCCTTTTGTTCCGGACGAATATTCAAGCTCATGAAATATTGCTAATGATAAATAATTTTTAGTCGCTTTCCTGCCGAACTTTGAAATTCTTCCGCAAACAGATGCCTATTTTGCCCACGATAGAATTAATTTCGAAACATTACTCTTCAATCACATGGTGTGACTCGAGGTGTAATTACCGTAAAATGTCAATAAGGAAGTGTAACGCGCGAGGTCAAAAAAAAACAAATAACAAACGAAAGATTCCAAAATATGGCGTAATTTAAAATCCCTGTGCCCTATAAAATCAATACACTTTCGTCCTTCTAGGAATAGCAATTAGAATAACATCTTAGAGAAATTTTTTAAAATTTTTCCTATTTCAAAGTGGCGGGTCGCGTAGTCCAGGGGTAGAGCGTTGGACTACCGGAGGGCCCGGGTTCGATTCCCGGGCAAGCCTCTCTGAGGACCTGCAGCTGAACCCAAGCTATGTGATTTTTTGGGCACCTGATCTTCCTGGAAAACCATAACCGGCACAGGGAAAGGAACTGGTCCCCCTACCCTGATGTGTGAATTTCACGCGCCTTTCGGCTTAGTACAGGGTGAACCATCACCTACCAAACCGACCCTCGGGTTGATCACTGTGAGTATGGTTTTTTATTTCAAAGTGCTCAGAAATACATTAGTAATTTGAATGTAATTTCATTAGCATCATTTAACTAGCGGGATACATGTTAGATGACATTCAAGCGAAAAAAAATCTAAAAATATAAGGGAATACGCTAACGAGGACATTTCTCTATTGTCCGAACATAACCGTGTTCACAGTCAATATTGTGGTGTGAATTAATAATGCGATTGAACAGCGATAAATGATCGAATTATTATTTCATGGAATCATAACTTAGCGATAGGGCTTATTTATATGCAATTGTAAGGGGCAAAATTTTCAATACGATTGATAATTCATGAACAGTATTGAATCATTTACATTAGATCTTTTAAAAAGGGAGTGTGTAGAGAATAAGAAGCTTAACGCAAACATGTATGCTTTTTTTGCAATTCTTTCGGAATGAGTTCATTTGAGATGGCCTCTAACGCGTGGCAAAGATCGTGGACACCCTCTGCTTGTAAAGTTAACTCAGTCGTGAGGAAAAGAGAGCGAAAACGGTGGCAAAGAAAGAGATGGGAACAAAAAAACGAATGGGGGGAGTGGAGTAGAGCGGGAGACAGAGAGATGGGAGCAAGATGGACTGCGGAGATTAGGCGTTCGGAGGGTACGGATGGGGAAGAGTTGATGGCGCTAAGGGGTTTAAGATTTAAGATAAGAGAGGGCATGATGAGAAGTGTGTGAATGAGGAGCGTGGTTGGAGGAGGAGTAGAGATGGAGATTGAGAGAGAGAATTGAGACATTAAATTGCGCTTGATGGCCGTTGAAAGCGAAAAGATGAATGGATACAGCATTATGGAGAAGAGAACGCCGGGGAGAGCGAGATTTAAAAAAAATGCTTGAGTAAAATGGCTACAAATGTAGTTGAAAACAGCAGACGGAAGCGTTGAAAGCACAGAGGGATCAACTTAAAATAATTAACTAAAGAAATGCGCGATGAAAATTTGAGCTCTAACATAATTATGAAAGGAATATTGAAAATAATATTTCTCTGCACGCGGATTAGGAGGGAGGAAATGGCCACGATGCGTTAATATTTTGACGCGCATTTTAGCCGTAAATACGCCTGCAGCTTGAGATTCTACCAGCAAGATTCTGAGGATTTATAATTCGATTTTACCCGTTTTACCCTACAAGGGAATTTATGGGCATCAAGAGATGTGGAGTGACGCTTCCTCTATTAGAAGGTTAACGCATAACTACGCTAGGAGATTATTTTTGAAAGAGAAACTCCATAAGCTGTTGTAAAATAGGAATCAGTAATTCAGTAATGAAAGTGCATGAACCCTGGATTTTTTCGGGGACCGAATTCAAGTTCGCAATATAACAAAATGAGACACACACTATTGATTAGGAAATTTTGTTTATAAAGTCCTTACAAGTGAAAAAAGAATTTAGATGCAATATGTCTATTATCGTACTTCATATTACTTTCCATATCTGGCCATCAGAAGATTCTTTCTCACTGTAATGAAATAGTGAATGTAAAACTTTCGCGTTCGCAAAATATTTTACGCAATAAAATTAGTTTAATCAGGTTGGTGATGCCCCAACCTAAAAAAATAATTTTCCTACAGATTGTGGGCATGGATATGTACAAACATATTGGGTACAGGTTCCGGAGGAGGAAAAGAGGGGGCGTAGGGTTAGAAGAGTCTACGTTGTACGGTGGAGGGCGGAAGTCTGGGAAACAAGCGTGGAGGAAGCACTCAAGGGAGGGGATAGGGTTGCAGGAGGAGGAATTTGGACCCATGAGGGGTAAATACTCCTTCCGCTAACACCACCTCATCCACCGCCCAAGAG